>BLSH010348234.1:454267-471080 GCA_018402905.1 Glandirana rugosa
CCCTGTGTGGGGGAAGTGTGGTGTGTCCTTGTGTCGACTCCGACAGTTAGTGGACCTCCAGGGGCAGTGGAAAAAAAGTGAACCACAGTCCTTTTGAACAGTTTTCACTTAATACGAACTATCGTCTCCTTATTTCGTCGTCTGTCTTTAATGTGAATTACGAGACCTAACTCTGTTCATGCGTGATATCTCACTATGAATCAAGTATAAAGTACAGACTCCAAATGTCGGTGAAATTTCGAGGGGGGTTACAATGCAGAAACGGAGAAGAGATCGGAGACAGTTAAGACGCTCACTGTGACTATACTACAGTCGATCGACAAACTAAGTCATAGTGTATTGAATCAAACAGCTAGCTGACATCATATCAGTGTCACTCGCAGAATTGACAGAGGCTAGAGAAGAGGCAAAGACGTAACATTGGGGGGAGCTTTAAAGTGGCTGTAAACCTCAGACATGAAATATGAACTAAGTATCACTCTATAGTGCGTACTTGTCTCAATCCAGAGCATTAAGTGTAATTTCTGTCTGCTGCTTTATTCCTCTGCTATCAAGCATAATTCACTTTTGACAAGTTTTCCTGACACCAAGTGAAAAAAAGGTGACGGGGACCTCCAGGTGATTGACAGCCTCAGCTGTGTTCCTGTGTGGTGTGAAGGGGGTGTGTCCCTTCCCTCCAATCAGCTCATATGCCTCTCCTCACTGAGCTCTCCATAGTGTAACTTCAGCTCCCCTCCTTTCTTTCCGAACTCTCAGACAAGCTTATAAATTCAGCACTTTGAACAGATAGAAAAGAAAATACTGCAGATAAACTGGTACAACTTATGTAGGAGGATTTGTTTCATCTCTGTGTATCACCTGAAGATAGTCCCTTCACTGGGTATATGTAGGGGTATACAACCACTTTAAGCTTTTCATTCATTAAAGGAGTAGCTGATTGGTTGCTACAGACATCTTCAATTTCACAGTTTTAATGCATCAGCCCGGTTAGGTCCATTTTTCTGGTCAGTCAGTTTTCTATGGATACGGGGTTCCAAAAAGAGTTGGATCCCCACAGACCCCAACAAAATGAAAGGCAAATCTGATGATTAAGAAAAAAAGAAGGAACCTTGGGAAGGTATCTGATCCACTATAGTAAAGATACCAACACCCCTTACAGAAATTACAGCACCAACATAATAATTTGGGACTTCTTAGGTACCAAAGCACAATAGTCATTCATAAAATTCATCATTTTATTTATCCTCCACAAAAGACTATTGAAACTGGAACATTATAATTAAACACAAAGCCAAAAAATGCATATACGGTAGTTTCATCCCGTCATTCATTATCCCTCCTGAATAATAATCATCTACAAGCAAATCCGCAAATCTTCCATTACGCAGTAAGAGACAAAGGATGATTTCAACGCATTTTGTAGACTACATCAGCCACTTCCTCAGGAGAGTAACATTGTATGCATAATTTGCCATATGTCACCAAGAAAAATCCAGCCATAGGTAAAATGCACATTGGTGACAACAGCCCAGGAGATGAGCAACCCAATTTACCTAGTTGGATCAATTCTGCATCTAAGAAATAACATAGACAGCCATAAGGTCTTCAAAGTGTAAACTATTTGTCCAACCACATCCCATATAGATAACAGTATGTGATTGTAAAGATCCTTAATTATAGCCTTTGGTATTACGTGCTAGAGCTTCCAAGTGGGGTAACTAATCTGCATCATAACTGGTTGCTTCCTTGTTCCACCATATTAATACATTGTGCCAAAAATGTTCACAATAGTCCATACTCCTATAAATGCCAGATAGGAAAACACAAGGGGAAAGAGGAATAGTCCCTCCCAGGAGAAGGACAACCAAAAGGAAGTCCATCCCACCAAACTATTCTTATGACAGTATCCTAGGATTATGATCAGGTGTTAGAATGTCCCAGAGATGAAAATGGCTATGAATGCAGGAATGCGATTCACCAAATATATACAGTATCTCACAAACTCTCTGAGAATCTGAAAAAAAGAATTGTTGCTCTACATAAAGATGGCTTAGGCCAAGGATATGCAATTAGCAGACCTCCAGCTGTTGCAGAACTACCCATGAGGCATAGCAAGACTCTGTCAGCCATAAGCAAGACACCCAGAGGCAGAGGCATGATGGGACTTGTAGTTTTTCAACAGCTGTAGGTCCGCTAATTGCATATCCCTGGCTTAGGCTACAAGAAGATTGCCAGGACCCTGAAACTGAGCTCCAGCATGGTGGCCAAGACCATACAGCGGTTTATCAGGACAGGTTCCACTCAGAACAGGCCTTGCCATGGTCGACCAAAGAAGCTGAGTGCACGTGCTCAGCATCATATCCAGAGGTTGTCTTTGGGAAATAGACATATGAGTGCTGCCAGCATTGCTGCAGAGGTTGAAGGGGTGGGGTATCAGCCTGTCAGTTCTAAGACCATATGCCGCACACCGCATCAAATTGGTCTGCATGGCTGTCGTCCCAGAAGGAAGCCTCTTCTAAAGATGATGTACAAGAAAGCCTGCAAACAGTTGGCTGAAGATAAGAAGACTAATGATATGGATTACTGGAATCATGTCCTGTGGTCCAATGAGACCAAGATAATCTTATTTGGTTCAGATGGTGTCAAGTGTGTGTGTCAGCAACCAGGTGAGGAGTACAAAGACAAGTATGTCTTGCTTACAGTCAAGCATAGTGGTGTGAGTGTCATGGTCTGGGGCTGCATGAGTGCTGCCAGCACTGGGGAGCTACAGTTCATTGAGGGAACCATGAATGCCAACATGTACCGCGACATACTGAAGCAGAGCATGATCCCCCTCCCTTCGGAGACTGGCCCGCAGGGCAGTATTCCAACATGATAACGGCCCCAAACACACCTCCAAGACGACCACTGCCTTGCTAAAGAAGCTGAGGGTAAAGGTGATGGACTGGTCAAGCATGTCTTCAGATCTAAACCCTATTGAGCATCTGTGGGGCATCCTCAAAATGGAAGGTGGGGGAGCGCAAGGTCTCTAAGATCCACCAGCTCCGTAATGTCGTCATGGAAGAGGACTCCTCTGAGGTTCTGGTGAACTTCATACCCAAGAGGGTTAAGGCAGTGCTGAAAAATAATGGTGGCCACGCAAAATATTGACACTTTGGGCCCAATTTGGACATTTTCACTTAGGGGTGTACTCACTTTTGTTGTCAGCGGTTTAGACATTAATAGCTGTATGTTGAGTTATTTTGAGGGGACAGAAAATTTACACTGTTATACAAGCTGTACACTCACTACTTTACATTGTAGCAAAATGTGTCATTTCTTCAGTGTTGTTACAAAAATGTGAGGGGTGTACTCACTTTTGTGAGATACTGTATATACGCGCACACACACATACATTTATTATATTCAGAACTGTACAGACTGTAATGGGCATACTGAACCTAGATTAGTGGTTCTCCACCATGGGGCTGTGACCTCCCTCTTGCTGGGATGTGGCTTCTTATCTGCCCCAACAGCTGCTGAAGCCACATCAGGCGATGAATCAAGGGGCTATTCTACCCTGGGAGCCATAATCTTTTTTCTTTTACTTTTTTTTTTTTTATTTGAGGCATGAAATGTTTTGAAAGGAATTTACCAGGCCCTGGTCTCTCTAAGGCTGAGAAGCACTGACCGAGATAATTCAATTTTTATACAATAGGATTTTTAGTATAGCTGACAATACAGTCCAATTATAATGTATGTGGGGGGAGGCTTCTGTATAATATGATCTATAGAATCTGGACAATTACCTGCATAAGAAGAAGGCCCACAATGAAGGCACTGCCCTGGCAGTAACCCACTTCCCGGTCTATCAGTGAGTATGCCTGTGGAAGAAAGGAATACATATCTACATAATACAGGTTATAATCTTTGCCTGTTCTGCCACATTGATACCGAAAATCAATACTCAAACCTAAACATTGCTGTCACAATCACCTTCAATGCAAAGATTACACCCCCCCCCCCGTCTTTTCTGCAGCTAAATGTTCTCATTTTCAATCATTCTAACCACCTCCTCTGAGCCCAGGTCACCCTGGACCCACCCCTAGTCTGTGAGTGGATAGTAAAAAGAGAAGCAGCACAATGATCAGCTCATCTTTCTGTTACTTTGCTTTTTACCCCAATCAGCAAGCTTCTTGTCAGCACATGTTCTGACTGGCTTCTTGTATTGCCTCTTCCTCTCACATTCCAGGCCTGCTGTACAGAGACTACAAGAGGCTAATGCCAGCTTAAATGTAGGTAACTAAATTGCTTATAAAATAAATGTAATGATGTATTAACGTGGAAGTCCTGCTTCAACCTAACTATGCTTAAATATGTCCCCTTCCAACATCTATGCTAACCAACCTGTGTTACTTACCTATTCTCAGCCTGCTCTGGTCCAGTCATGTGATCCCCTATGTCAGTCAGCAGCAGCAGCAGCAGCAGGGGAGGGGAGAAAATGCTTGACAATGGCTAGCATTTCTGGAAGCAGCGGCTTCACTCATAGGCTTCAATTGCCCATCCGTTGTCTGTGTTCCCTCCTCTCCCCTGCAGCCACTGCTGGCTGACTCAAGGGATCACATAACCAAACCAGAGTGTTCTGAAAATAGGTAAATGTGACGGACTGCCTGGCACACCGTCTGGGTGCTTCTGCCAAGATACAGCTTCCTCCACTCTGGAACCAGGAATCGGGTATTATAGTGGAGCATTGCACCAAGAACTAGACAACACTAGCTTAGGTGCAAACTGGAACTGGCTTTACTGTAAAATACACACAGAATATATATATCACACAAAATCAGGCAAGAGCTTGATCACGTTACCCGAAACAATGCAAACTATAAACAGAAATGTCAGTACATCTAATTAACAGCTAACATAAACAGTGATCTAATCAAACAGTAATCAAATTAAAACATATAACATCCCACAATAGTTTGGTAATGAGGTGAAGTGGACACAATACTAGCAGACAGACAGAAACAATAGGTGACTCAATTAACAATGGGAATGCACACCTAGGAAGCACACAACAGGGAATTATACCAAGAGAGAAAGACACCTTAATAAGGTGTGACAGGGGTCACTTTGGGTAAGGGGTTTGTGGAACCCATATTACCTCAAAGAGGTTGGGAGGCTCCTTGTTCAGCTCCCTGGAGCCCTCTTATGTGTAAGTCACCCTGTGTCTATTAGGGGCACAGGGTGACCAAGAACCCGAGTCTGATCTGTGGTGGTCAGATTCATGGCACAACCACACCAGACTCAGCTATTTCTTTTAACACTACTGTCCTGGATTCTATATTTGTGGTTTGTGCTGAAGAAGTGGAGGGACTTCCACTGGGGACAATGATATTAATGAAGTGTCCTGCAGGAAAGTATGGATGTGGATGATTTCACCTTTGGGACTGCTGGAGTATTGTATATTGTATATATATTGTCTCATATGCGTTGTTGCTGTTTTACTGGATTGTTTGAGGTGTGGCCGTATCCCATTGTGCTATTGTGTTTGTCTGCCTTGGGAGCAAGGTATTATGGGATGTGTGGGTGTGTGTGTATTAACTGTGAGAGGAGAGGGGGGGGGGGGGTTCTCCAGCAGCCCCTCCTAAGGGCAATCTACTGTTGAAATGTTTGAACACCTGTGTGTCTCTTGTTACCCCACCCGGAATAATTATGCAATGGGAGGGGGGTTGTCCCTTGAGTATATACCGCTGTGTTCATGTGTCTCAAACAGTTTCATGTTTTAACCTACAGTGGATGCTTCGGCTAGTGGCGGGGTTCAACCAGATTGTAGAAGGAGACCCCAGCATCAGGTTGTTTTGGGCTGATTATACTACCATCTTTTCTGAGCCTCTGAGTCCGGGGGTGGGGTGGGGTGGGGGGTGAAGCAGTCATTGCTGGTTTGGGGACAGAGGCCCCAAATCTGTATCCAGGTCCTAAGTTCCCAGAGTCTATGTGTTTCGGGGAGACACAGACCCGAATCCAAAGCAAAACCACTCCAAGGGTCCCCCAGACACACACCTCCCCAGAATAGAGCCCCTTTAAAAGCCAGGGCCAATAGTCAGTAGGCAATAGGCTATCCTGCAGTCCCCTCAGAAAGCCCCTGTCCCAGTTGGGCCTGTTACAGTAAGTATACAAATCTTTCTTACACAGGTTAGTCAGTATAGGTGTTAGGAGTGGGGGAGCATTTTTAAGAGTACTTGGGTTTAGGCTGGAATTCTACTTTAATGATTACAGAGCTGAATTCATTTGTGCCAATTATATCTTAGAGTTCAGCTTCAACTCCTAGGATTATTCCTTCTCTGCACAAGATAACATAAAATCTGTGAGTGTTGTACATGAAAGTAATGATACCTGAGTATCTGGGAAAAATGTAAACATATTCCTTAAAATGACTGGGCCAATTGATTATTCTGGATTGAAAGTCTGGTAAGACAGAGGTCTTATTTATCAAAGTGGGGTTTTAATGTGGTTTTTAAATAGGTTTATTTATAAATGTCAACACTTTTAGAATACAGAGAACTTGGTTGAGTAAGACAGGCCCATACACGCTCGAATTCCGAACAAATTTTCTTTTCAAAATCAGAAATTTTGTGCGTTTTGTGATTCGATTGTGCCACCATTGATTTTCAAAATTTGGCTGGGAATCTTCTTTTCTTTCTGGGAATTTTCTTTTCTTGCACTCATGTGCATTCCTTTTTCTATTACATTTCTTGCACAATTCTCCCATCATTGATTAGAAAATTGTTTGTTTTTCAAAAAAATCCAACATGCCCGATTTCTCAAATTTGATTGCCGCATGAAAATCGGCTGTTGCTGCAGCCCACTAATGGTGCGAAATTCGAACAAAAGTTCTTAGAAACGATTTTCAAAAGAAAATTCTTTCGAAATTCAACCCATGTATGGCCAGCCTCAGTTTGGTATTGGTATAGAAATAAAATGACACATTTATTGCTACTAAAATATATACATGAAACCCCCATGCTACTATCACAACCTTATTCTCACTCTCAACATTGTCAGCATATAAGGAACCTTATTTTCTTTGTATGGGTTCACAGATCAATGCTAATCAGCACAGGCCAATGTACCTGGTGTGATGAAGCCATAAAGGAACTGTTAGAAGAAGAAGTATGACCAGAGCTATTTTGACTATACTTCTCTTATGTGTAACAGGAGTACACTTTAGTCTGCACTCCTGTGAGCAAGTTTCAGTCAAAAGCGGGCTACCTCCCTCAGCCATTCCAGGGTCAAGAAAGAACCAGACTTTAAAGGAGTTGTAAAGGCAGAAGTTTTTTTTATCTTAATGCATTCTATGCATTAAAATAAAATACCTCCCCAGCACCTCTTAATTACTGACCTGAGCTCCTTCGCTCTCTAGCGATGATGACGAGTGTCTTAGCTGTCCGGGACTCTCCCTCCTGATTGGCTAAGACACAGCAGCGGCGCCATTGGCTCCCACGGCTGTCAATCAAAATCAGTTAGCCAATCAGGGTAGAGAGGGGGCGGGGCTCCATGTCTAAATGTGCACAGGGAGCTGTGACTCGGCTCGGGTGCCCCCACAGAAAGCTGCTGGCTGTGGGGGCACTCGATAGGAGGGAGGGGCCAGGAGAGCAAGAGAGGTACCCAGAGAAGAGGAGGATCCAGGCTGCTCTGTGCAAAACCAACTGCACAGAGGAGGGAAGTGAAACAAGTCTGTTACTTTAAAAAAAAAAAAAAAAAAAAAGGACGTTACAATCACTTTAAAGTGTGGATGCCTGGAATGGCAGCAAGCTGCTGAGAGCCCGAACCAGTCGCTCCTGCCCCCTCCTCAGCCCTGCGCTCTAGTGAGTGCTGGAGGGGCAGAGCAGAGAGCTAATGACTGGCAGTCACTGGCTCTCTGCTCACTAAAGACTGAGAACTGAGCATTCAGCGGCCTTCGATCGCTCAGTTCTCGGTCTTAGAGCCATCTGGGCACACATGCAGCATGGATCGGTGCTGAATCCACCTAGGCGATTATGAATGTTTATTTATTTTTTATTAGTTCCCATACTTATCTTTTAATAATATTCACAATGATGTGTGTACAAGTTCCCCCACCCATACAGAAGCTCCAGTGAGTGGCGGGCTGCAGGAGAGAGACGAGGGAGCACCAATAACGGCTGGGATATGAGAGCATCCCGGAATTCTCAGTCGTTTTCAGGCGCTCTGCATTCCCTTGCAGTCACTGCTCACTGCTGATACAAGGGATCACGTAGCTGGACCAGACTGAATATAGGTAAGCATACATATCCTTTTTACACAGGGTAGCAGAATAGGATGCGGGGGGTTGGCCGTGTTGGTTGGGGTGTTGGTTGGTCATTTTTAAAGCGTAACTCCACTTTTGTTGAGAAATAAACATTTCCCCCAGGTGATCTATGTACATTGCAAGGATTACAACATCTGTAGCAGATTCCTTCCTTTTGTTATTCTGAAGAAATCCCTCTGTGTTCCTCTGTGCCTCTGATAATTATGAAACCACTCCAATTAGGCCCACTCAGTACAATCAGGTGTGCAGCTGGAGAGCATTAATAAGGAAATCTACTGGGCCTGCATCCCTTTAGACGTGTTCCTACTGAAAGTATCTCTCCAAAAATGACATTTTTGTTGCAGGGGATGCCTGATATCTGACTTGTATCTTAGGCAGTCTTCTGGGAAAATCAGTGAGCCAATCACACAAGCAGGAAATCATGTTTCTATGGAGTGGTCAGTGCACACTCTGTGTACAGAACACCTCCAGGTAGCCATATTGCAATGCATTCTCAGGAAATTACAGCGGTTGCAGATTGAAAAGTAAAGGCAATTTTTAATAACATTCAATCACAATATGAATTGTTTCGCAATTATATGTGCAATATTATTTTTTCCTTTGCTATTTTTTTCCCCACGAAAGTGGAGTAACCATTTAAGCATTGTTAGTGATAAGCTGGAATTCCACTTTAATTTAGATTCTCTTGATGTCTTTTCACATAACGGTCTAAAGGGTTTACTTCATCATGTTTCAGAGGAAATCTCACAACAGCTAAATATTTCATAACCCCATACATTTAAGGTTGTGAATCCAGCGGTACTGAAGACTATGCAGTCTTGTGATTCAAGCTGTACATGTAAAGTTCCCACACCTGTACTGACATTCAGTGTGATCACTGGGCAGATAGTGAGGGGTAAATCTGCCCAGTGGGGATACAGATGGCAATAATCAACCTACCAAAGTTTGCACCCTGTAATGCAGAAAAAAAATTGTGCAACCGCAAATTGGTGCAAATGTCTAAGCATGTGTGTCTCTATACATAGATGACAGGGCAGCCAGAACACGTGAAACTGGTGCAACTCGCTCAGATTGCCAGAGCACCAGGGAAGAACCAAGAATGGGGATACGGCACATGTAACATCAAAATAACAGTATTACCTTCATGACATTGAACAGCCCCTCCTGCCCTAGGCTGTCCTGTCCCCTAAAAAAGTCATGTTCAGGATAGGTTCGAGCGATGTCTCTGCGGATCAGCTTCTCACAGGGCGAGGACATTCTCAGTAGGTCGGCATATTGCTTCTTCACTGGCATGTCTGTTGCATTACACAACATCTGCCATACCATGGCTCTGAAGTGATGTGGGATCCCCTTCCGAATCAGCTCCTGTAAGGAAAACATAATACCCAGTTCAGAAAAAAAGAAGATGGGTAGATGGTCACACAATGCATGAACACTTTAAGGACTCCTTTACAGCAGCAGCAAGGACTGCCGCCCCTCTGCCAAATGCACAGCACACAGTTCCAGCATTGCCCCATTCATTTGGGGGTAGAATTCCTGCCACAGCTACAAAGCAAACCATCATAGCATGTATACACTCCCCAGTCACTGCAGTCATGGCAGTAAAAACTCATCCCAACCATGTAGGTTTACTGCCCCTCAACTGCTAGTGTAAACAAGTTCTTCAATTCTTAGATGTGATGGTTGCATTCATTTTCTTTTTTAGGCCTTCTTTCTGCTTTTTTATCTGGTGATCCACCCAGTAAGTCTGTTGTTTGTCAAAACAACATGCTCTCTTCCAGAAGTATCAGTTACAGGTATGAGACAAACCATTTACCACAGGGGTGCTTACAATGATCAGCTTCTATTTATTCATATAAAACCGTTATCCCAAAAGGAAAAAAAAAAAAAAACAGTTTGTGGTAACGGTTTATGAAGTGTGAGCTGGTGGTTGGCTTGTTTGTTAGTGTATCTAAATCTAACACCTCCCTTTCCCCAGACTGACAATACTGCTGTCTAAAGGTGTTCCCTGTGCTCATTCATCCAGAGTGGGGCACCACCAGATCATCAGGTGAAAACAGAGGGGAAAAAAAGAAAACTAATGCTGCCAGCACATCTAATGATTGGTTAGCTCTGCGATATAACATTTTGATTTTGGGATTATCAGAATGAAATGACTTCTAAGAGGAATTCAACCAGGGAACAGGGAAAAAACAAGTAGATTTAACTATAGGACAAATACATTTATCTTTATGTCAAACAATTTCTTCCTCAGGAAGTCCATTTTGGATGGCACAATGACAACCAGAGAAATCAATCTTGAGTAACATGTATACAAGACCTTAAAGAGGATCTATACCCTAGAGCGAGGGTCCCCAACCCCCGGGCTGGTGCTGGTCCGTGGCCTGCTGGGAGTCAAGCCTGCGTAGCACAACCTACACTGTCATGCTTTGCCCACCAGAGGGCGTCCACTCCCTTTCTCTAAGCACCACTACTCCCCTCCCTCTCTATGGTCAAGATGGAGAAGGGGAAATAGGAAAGTGGGGCTGGTGAGGGGATCTCATAGCACTGGCGAAATCCAGACTGCACTCCCCCACCTGGAGGTGACAGTCTGCAACCACCAGACACACCCCCAGATGATAAGCTGCATCCCCCTCCCCCCCACAGTTGACAAGCTGCTAAAACGCCTCAACTCAGCCCCCCCTAACCCGAGGTAACAACAAGCTGCAATCCCCCCCCCCCGGCCACATGGTAGGTCTTTCGACTTTTTTTTTTTTCTCATTATACTATTATTGTTCACTGTGAAACTGGACAACTCTTCTCTAAATAAACAGTTAAACATAAAAGAAAAAAAAAAAGCGATCCCTATCCAAGGATCCAGCACTGTCCTCACCCGGCCCTGTTTTTCCACCAGTCTTCGGGTCCCCAGCACCCACATGTTTACTGTGGAAAGCCGGCTGGGATGCCTTGTGGCTGCCCTTTGTACGTGATCCCGCAGCCTTCTGGAACCTGTGCTGTGTCCTAGAAGGCTGCGGGCAAAGAGTGGCGCCGAACATCCACTCAGATCGGCTAAGCGATAGGAGCTTCAATGGGAGAGAGTCAAATCAAAACTAAGTACCTGTTCCCCCCACCAAAAATGTTTCACATGTACTAGAGGAGGGGAGGAGGACTAAGGGCTGGTTGGTTGACACTGCTGTGATGCGGGAACCCTGCGAGTCCACTGCGGGTTCCCGCATCGCATGTCTCTCAGCGGGAGTTCACACTGCCATATGCAAACTGCAGGGAGTGTCACTACAAAGCTAATGACACCCCCAAATCAGTTTGCATATTGCAGTGCGAACTGCAAACTCGCACAGGAATCAGATCGCATGGTGTGAGAACACCCATGCGATCGGATTCTGCTGCTGTGGAAGAAAAGGTTACTGTGCGAGTTTGCTAAGATTGCGATGCAAATTCAGTCATACTATCTGTGTGGCTGAATTTGCATCACACAGATATCGCATGCGAGTCACACTGCAGTGCGGTGCGCATCGCATCCGATTTGGCCACACGCAGCAGTGTGAACCGGCCCTGAAACTGATTGTAAAATCTTGTCTTGTTTATTTTTTTAAAATAACAAACAAACATGATATACTTACCTGCCCTGTTGCAGTGGTTTTGCATGGGGCAGCCCGGATCCTTCTCTTCTCAGGTCCCTCTTCGTTGCTCCTGGCCCCTCCCTCCTGTTGAGTGCCCCCACAGCAACCAGCTTGCTAATGGGGCACCTGAGCTGCAGCTCTGTGTGTCCATTCAGACACGGAGCGGTCTTTCGGTCCGCCCCCTCTCTCCTGATTGGCTAACGGACTTTGATTTACAGTCGCGAAAGCCAATGGCGCCGCTGCTGTGTCTCAGCCAATCAGGGGGGAGAGTCCCAGATGGCCGAGGTACTCGAGGACATCGTTGGACAGAGATGGGGTCAGGTAAGTATTAGGGGTGCTGGTGAGGCTGCTGCACACAGAAGGTTTTTTTATCATAAATGTATAGAATGCATTAAGATAAAAAGCCTTCTGCCTTTACAACTCCTTTAACTACTTGCTGACCAGCCAACGTCGTTTGACGGCGGCAGGTCGGTTCTCCTGCGCAAATCGCCGTAGCTGTATGGTGGGCACAGGGACGTGTGGTGTGGGCTCACTGGCTAGCGGGGGAGCCAATCAGCAGGTGGGGCGGACTTGATGTCCACCAGCCACCCGCGATAACGCCTGAGACAGGCAGAACGGATATCTGCCAGTGTAAACAAAGCAGATCCCCGTTCTGACAGGGGAGTGGAGTAAGACCGTCTGTTCCCAGTGATTAGGAATGATGATCTCTCTTAGGGGAGCTGAAATTAATTGATGCATTGCGATTCAGCTGTCCCCGATGCGGTGACTGGCCGTAATCGATTGCTGGGTGACGCCATCCGACTTGCCCTGCCCCTCCTGGGAGAGCGCTCCCAGCGTACACCTACAGGTGTTAAAACAGTGGCTATATTTAGCTCTGAAAGCTTATAAAATGTCATTGATCCCAAAGAAGTTGAACAGGTTAAAAAATAGCGGTAATGGCGCCCCCCCAAAAAGGGGTAAAAAAATTAAATGTGCACAGAACAGCTGCCCTTTTTTCTAGTGGTGATAAGCCACTTTAAATGCTTTGGAGGACTTTGACAAAGTGCCAATGGCACAAAACATGTAAGTCACGGCTTCCTGGGCTTCCCCCACACACCTCCTACTGACTGAGGGGTTCTCTCCGCCTGCTAGCTGACGACTGACATCACCTTACAGCGCCAGCACGGCAACTCTGCTCTACCCAGCTGACACCATCTCTGCTTCCTTCTGACTGGCTCACAGCACTGCTGGTTCCTGGATCCGGCCCGCTCCATCCCAAGAATTCCATCAGCCTCCATCCTGGCTGCTTCACATCACGGCCCACCACAGTGTCCGGTCACCACTGGCAAACGTTAGCCTTCCATCCTGATGGATGGCAGCCGGAGCTGTCCTTCTGTGTCGCCTAAAAGGTCCCCATGTCTGCACGCTGAGTCTCCACACTGGGCTGCATCTATGATCGCTTGGTGTCCCTTGGCTGAGCGGTTTCCATCCATCCCTGGCGGATGCCCAGCTCTTATTCAATCTTTGGACTTTTTGTCACCCCATTAGAGGATCCCTGGTTCCTGTCCCCTTGCCCATACCACCGCAGCACGATCAAGTCGCCCCCCTCTGCTGCTCTGGCATCTACCTGGACCCTCATGACCCGCAGTCAGCAACAGTATAGTGTTCCTTTACATAACCATTTTGTTATATATACTATACATCAGTGTTATCTAGGCTCATTTTGATTTTATAAAGCCAATTATCATCTTTTTAATAAACTCTTGACTACATTTCAGAGAGTGAACCGTTTAATTCACAATTATTGGTTACAGTTCAACCTATAGAGCGCTACTTCCATTTTGTTTTTATGTTCTTTCCACTGTCCAGTGCCAAGTAGCTGCTCTAGGTCGGAAATTGGCTGCTACCCTGGTTGGACACATCCCATGCCACTTTTTGAAGCACTACAGTACTTTGTGACTTTGTGAATTAAATGCAAATAGTGAAAAAAATTGGCGCTAGTCATACCAACATATTTGTAAGACATAACTTCAATGCGTAAGAAAACAACACAACACATTTGTTTCAAGTCCATATACAATTGTTCAAATTTTTTGTGTATGCAATTAATAAAGGAAGAAAGTCCAATCACCATGTGAAGAGAAAAATCTTTAAATTTTGTTATTATGTGCTTCACCGCAAAATCCACACTCACCAGACCGAAAAGATATCAGCGCTTTTGCTCAATCAACATGGGCTATTTAAATGGCACCAGGCCACCTCCTTCTAGGTTAGATGTCTCCATGCAATAGTACTGTTTCTTGCAGTGGTCACAGCTACACCATGGGTACCTTTTCCCAGCCTTTAATTCCACGTTAAATGGATGTTTAGCTGCAATAACTGGAATCACCTGTGAAGTGCTGCATGCACGGTCCACTAAGACTCTCAGTCCTTGAATGGATCGTCGGCAATGACTTCCTGAAATCGGAAACCCATGAACATTATCAAAGACTGGGCTTCCTCCTTTCTGATGCCTTGCCAGGCTCTAACTACAGCTGTCTTCAGTTGTTCTTTGTCTGTGGCTCTTTCTGCCTTTAATTTTGCCTTCAGTAAGTGAAATGCATGCTCAATTGGGTTGAGTTCAGGTGATTCACTCGGCCATTGCAGAATATTCCACTTCTTTTCCTTCAAAAGCTCCTGGGTTGCTTTTGCAGTGCGTTTTGGATCATTGCCCATCTGTACTGTGAAGCGCCGTCCAATCAACTTTGCTGCATTTGGCTGAATCTGGGCTGACAGTATATCTCTAAACACTGCAGAATTCATCCGGATGCTTCTGTCTTCTGTCACATCACCAATAAATACCAATGACCCAGTGCCACTGGAAGCCATGCATGCCCATGCCATCACACCGTAAACTCCACCATGTTTTACAGATGATGTGTGCTTTGGATCCTGAGCTGTTCCAAGCCCTCTCCACACTTTTTTCTTCCCGTCATTCTGGTACAGATTAATTTTAGTTTCATCCGTCCAAAGAATGCTTTTCCAGAACTGGTCTAGCTTTTTTTTTTTTTTTTTTTAGATATTTTTAGGCAAAGTCTAATCTGGCTTTTCTATTCTTCAGGCTTATGAATGGCTTGCACCTTGTGGTGAACCCTCTGTATTTGCTCTCGTGAAGTCTTCTCTTGATTGTAGACTTTGACAATGATACACCCACCTCCTGGAGAGTGTCCTTCACTTGTCTGGATGTTGGGAATGGGTTTTTCTTTACCATAGAGAGGATCCTGTGATCATCCACCATTGTTGTCTTCCATGGACGTCCAGGCCTTTTTATGTTGCCGAGTTCCCCAGTGCGTTCTGTTTTCCTCAGAATGTACCAAACTGTTGATTTGGCCACTCCAAATATTGCTATCTCTCTGATGGATTTGTTTAGTCTTTGAAGCTTTACAATGGCCTGTTTCACTTACATGGACAGCTCCTTTGAACGCATGACGTAGGTTCACAGCAATAGATTCCAAATGCAAATACCACACCAATGCCTCGTACACACGTTCAGATGATCGGATGATAAAAATCGCTTTCGGAATAATCGTACGATAGTCTGATTGCTAGTACAGAGCTTTCGACAGCCGATCACGACAGTCCGACCAACAATATTCGAAGGAACAAACACCAAAACTTTGCTTGGACGATAGCCTATCGAACGACATTCATATAATCAGTACAGTATGCATCCAATAAAAATCGATAGACAAACACTACGCATGATCACGATTATGAACGTAGCTACGCAAACAGGATCATTTCAGATGCGTAACTAAGCAAACAGGAAGTTTTTCTAGAATGGTATGAAAAAAATAGTAGTTTTAGTACAGTGCTTAAACTAATGTTGCATTTGATTTATGTATTTTACAACTAAAAGCGAACGATTAGTCGTACGATAATCTGAACGTGTGTACAAGGCATTGGGATCAACTCCAGACCTTTTACCTGCTTAATTGATGAAATGAAGAAATAATGAAGGAATAGCCCACACCTGGCCATGAGACACCTTTTGATCCAATTGTCCAATTACTTTTGGTCCCTTGAAAAAAAGGGGAGGGGGTGGCTATTCTTAAGAGCTGTAATTCCTAAACCCTTCCTCTGATTTGGATGTACATACCCTCAAATTAAACCTGAGAGTGTGCACTTTCAGCCCATATTCATTATAGAACTATAGCTTGAATATGTTTTGGTACATACCTGAAAAAAAAAAAACTAAGATTGTGCCTGTGTCAAAATATATATGGACCTAACTGTATATTCCCTGTGGCTGCCTTACCTTGTAATGATGAGCTCACATGTTGTGTCTGCAGTTTATAATATCATGGCTGATCAATTCTGCTATGTCCATGCATTCATTCACCTAGCTTGTCCCCATTCACTAAAGAGACAGGTAATCTCTTTTTTCGGGTCACACAGCATCCAATCTATGCCTTGCTATTTCCTCTGCATCACAAATGTAGGAGTGCTAAAGTGATGAAAGACTGCATGGTGATCTCTCCATTAAAGTGTTACTAAACCCAGTAATATGAAAATAGTTCATCTGCCCCGCCCCCCCCCCCACAGTGCCCACAGCTTATAAATCTTCTATTTACAGTAAAATACTGCCACCACAGTCACATGATAAGCTGCACAGTTTCTCCAGTGCTGAGAGTTCAGGTAGGAGGAGATTTCCACTACAGCCTGTATACACGCCCACGTGTGATGTCAATATCGTGTGACCTGGCTAGCTCTGAGAACAAGTAAAAGTTCTCTCCAGCATAAGAATACAACTGAGCATGTGCAGGTCGGCTACCCTGCCTGTGTTAGCTGGCCTTCCCCAGATAGACAGTGCAGAAGGAATCTATGCATACAGGAAACAGCCTTTTTACACAATGTGGAGGTTTAACCCCTT
>BLSH010348234.1:483495-502477 GCA_018402905.1 Glandirana rugosa
CCCTTTTTTTTAC
Source organism: Glandirana rugosa (assembly GCA_018402905.1). Classification (NCBI taxonomy): domain Eukaryota; kingdom Metazoa; phylum Chordata; class Amphibia; order Anura; family Ranidae; genus Glandirana; species Glandirana rugosa. The sequence continues at coordinate 483,509 of BLSH010348234.1, forward strand.
CTATATCTATACTAGTAAAAATTTATATTACGTGTTATGACAATTTTCAAATGAAATTTACATTAACATTACGAAAGATAATGGAGGTCAGATAGTCGGAGGTGGAAGAGACCCAAGTCTACGACTAGTAGGGACTCAGAAATTTCATAAAAAAAAAATTTGTTGTTTGTACAATATATGAATGGATGAGACACATTACCAAAACGTGTCTCGTCGGTACTAAGAGGAGAAGACCCCAGGGGGTGGCTGGGAAGACCGAGGAGGACGGAAGTCTCACGGGGTTATCGTTCGACGTTTCATATCATATCTCGTGGCAAAATGGAGTTCTTCCACATTCCAGCTGCAAAACTGGGTGCGAGGGCCACATGGCAAGGCCTGGAGGGCCGCATTCGGCCCGCGGGCCTTGTGTTTGACATATGTGCTCTATACTATACTTTGCAGCTTGCTATTGGGGCACTCTGAAGGCAGGAGGAGCCAGAAGGGTCGGTGGGGGACCCCAGAAGAGGAGAATCATGGCTGCTCTGTGCAAAACCATTACACAGAGTAGGTAAGTATATAACATGTTTGTTGTTTAAAAAAAAAATACTTTAAAGACTCAGGGATGATCAGCATCTGAACCCAGAGAAGGTGGAGGCTGATAGACTGGAGGTAATAGAAAGCATTACAATTACATTTAAAGTAAACTTTTAACAGTATTGTGCATTATATTTAAAAATGATCATATCTATATCCATTTTTTTTCCCACAATTCTTTGCAAAATGCGGTTTAATTTTTTCCCCACATTTTCCAAAAACTACTGGAAAAAAATGAACCGTTCAAAAGACTCATTATGCCTCATAGATTATTCGTTGGAGTGTTTGCTTTCCAGAATGGGGTCATTTTGTGGGCAATTCCATTGTCCTGGTGCTCCAGGGCCTTCAAAAATGTGATAGGTCGTCATGATATTAGATGTGCAATTTATGTCCCTAGAATACCTGACGGCGCTCCCTGCATGTTGAGCCTCTGTATGTGGCCAGGCTGTGAAAAAGTCTCAGACATGTGATATCGCCATACTCAGGAGGAGTAGCAGAATGTGTTTTGGGGTGTAATCTGTGGTATGCATATGCTGTGGGTGAGAAATAACCTGTTACAATGACAATTTTGTGAAAATAAAAAAAAATCTTCATTTTTTTTTTTTTACACAAAGTTGTCCATTTATATGATATTTCCAACACATAGCATGTACATAGCAAAAATGACATCCCAAAATACATTCTACTACTCCTCCTGAGTATGGCAATACCACACGTGTAAGATTTTTACACAGTTTGGCCACATACAGAGGCCCAACATTGAACTAGCACCTTCAGGCATTCTACGAGCGCAAATTACACATCTCATTTCTCAACCACCTAACTATTACACTTTTGAAGGCCCTGGAGCACCAGTACAATGGAATTGCCCACAAAATGATCCCATTTTGGAAAGCAAACAACCCAATGTATAATCTATGAGGCATAATGAGTCTTTTGAACATGTCATTTTTTTCCAGTAGTTTTTAGAAAATGTGGGGAAAAAATGAAAACCCTTTTATTTTTACACAAAGTTGTCCATTTATATGATATTTCCAACACATAGAATGTTCATAGCAAAAATGACACCCCAAAATACATTCTGCAACTCCTCCTGAGTATGGCGATGCCAAATGTGTGAGACTTTTACAGGTGATGTTTACTCATGGGTGTGACGGTCACTGATAGGTGATTGGCGATAGTCACTGATGGGTGACGGGTGTCTGGCGGTGGTCATTGATGGGTGACGGGTGACTGGTGGTGGTCACTGATGGGTGACTGGTGGTGGTCACTGATGGGTGACTGGTGGTGGTCACTGATGGGTGACTGGTGGAGGTCACTGATGGGTGACGGGTGAATGGCGGTGGTCACTGATGGGTGTCTGGTGGTGGTCACTGATGGGTGACTGGCGGTGGTCACTGATGGGTGTCTGGTGGAGGTCACTGATGGGTGTCTGGTGGAGGTCACTGATGGGTGACTGGTGGAGGTCACTGATGGGTGACTGGTGGAGGTCACTGATGGGTGACGGATGACTGGCGGTGGTCACCGATAGGTGATGGATGACTGGCTGTGGTCAATGATGGGTATCTGGTGGTGGTCACTGATGGGTGACTGGCAGTGGTCACTGATGGGTGCCGCGTGTCTGGTGGTGGTCACTGATGGGTGACCGGTGTCTGGCGGTGGTCACTGATGGGTGACGGGTGTCTGGCGGTGGTCACTGATGGGTGACGGGTGACTGGCAGTGGTCACTAATGCGTGATGGCTGACAGGTGACTGGCGGTGGTCACTGATGGGTGACTGGCGGTGGTCACTGATGGGTGACGGGCGGTGGTCACTGATGGGTGACAGGCCACGGGTGACTGGCGGTGGTCACTGATGGGTGATGGGCCAAGGTCAGTGACTGGTGACGGGCCAAGGTTAGGGACTGGTGACAGGCCATGGTCAATGACATGTGACAGGCCATGGTCAGTGTTGGGTGACAGGCCACAGTCACTGATGTGTGGCGGTTGACACACCACGGTAACTGATGGGCTAAGGGTGGCAAGCCACAGTCACTGATGGGTGACATGCCACGGTCAGTGATGGGTGACAGGCCACGTTCAGTGATAGGTGACATGCCACGGTCATTGATGAGTGATGGGTGACATGCCACGGTCACTGGCGGGTGACGGGTGCACTTTATGATGGCAGTCTGATGACAGGTACACTTTATGATGACAGGTACACTTTATGGGGGCAGATGGAGTGACTGTTGGGTGACAGGTGCATTGGGGGGGGGAGCAGGGGAGATGTGACAGTGTGTGTTTTTGCTTTACAGATCAGTAACTCACTGATCCTAGCTCTTCTCTCCTCACACTGGAAATTGTGTGAGGAGAGAAGAGCTGGTAACAGTAAGTTGCCGCTCGGTTTACATTACATGTGATCGGCTGTGAGTAGATCACAGCCGATCACAAGGTAACAGCCGCCGGATGGCGGCTGATACCTGTGTCGGTGGCAGGCGGTGTTCCCCGGGAACACGCCGCCACCGACGCGCAGTGCGCTCCCGATCGCGCGCATGCGCCGTGCGAATGGGGGGAAAGTGCCATTTGTGATCGGCCATGACCAATGGCTGTTCACCCCCGTTGGTGACACGGCATGTCATGAGGACACGCCGCCACCGACAGAGCCCGGCTTAAAGGGGCAACGCCATATGATGTCCACCCGGAACGAGAGCCATACCGCTCCGCCGTCATTTGACGGTGGGCGGACGGCAAGTGGTTAAATAAAAAACTTGATCTCTGAGTCTGATGATATTTATCAGATTCAATCTCTAATAGCATATACAGTATATCTCTTCTGTCTGTTATTCTCAGAGTGGATTCGAGATTTTGCTTCCGAACCATACAGTTGGTTATTTATATTTACCACTGCATAGAGATATTTAAGAATAAATTGCCATTTTTTTTTTAAACTTTACATACTAACTAAAATTATACACCATTTTTTTTTTTAAGGTTATTATCCGATTAATCAAAACAATAAAATTGGCCAACTAATCGATTATGAAAATAATCGTTAGTTGCAGCCCTACACCAATCACAATTTCAGCAAGTAACCTGTAATGTGGGGCTTACAATTTGAAAGTATAAAATAGTTCTTCTAATGCATATACAGTGGGTATAGAAAAGAATCACCCCCCCCCCCCCTTTAAAAAAAAAAAAATAAATAAATGTTGCGTTGCAGCCTGAAATGAAGACAGACACAGTTTTTGTTTCATCCAGCTGTATTTACTCTTATGCAACTTATAGCATCCAAGTAAAAAAGATAGAACACCAACATGTCAGAAAAAAAAACAAAAACTTTACAAACAGAATCACTGAGTTGGAAAAAGGATCACCCCCTCCTAAAAATGACTTGTAAACTTAAAATCAGGTGTAGATAGTCACCCTCTCAATGACACACAAAGCCATTTCACCGTCAACTGCGATCAGCTGTGAAGAGCTGAACTTTGTGTGCACAAGAGGCAGAAATGGCCAAAATTAAAATATATGTACTTTATTACAAAAATAGTTTAAAAATTTGACACTTAACACAAATGCACAAACCAAGCACCCTCTACTGAAAAGGTTGCGCACTACCCATATGACCATAAAACGAAAACCAACAAAATAGAAACGGAGTCCTATTTAGGGTCCTAAGGTCTATAAAGTGTAATGAATTATGGTAAGTACAGTGAGGGAAAAAAGTATTCGATCCCCTGCTGATTTTGTATGTTTGCCCACTGACAAAGAAATGATCGGTCTATAATTTTAATGGTAGGTTTATTTTAACAGTGATAGACAGAATAACAACAAAAGAAATCCAGAAAACTGCATTTCAAAAAAGTGAAATAAGTATTTGATCCCCTATCAATCAGCAAGGTTTCTACCTCCCAGGTGTCTTCTATACAGATAACAAGCTTAGATTAGGAGCACTCTCTTAAAGGGAGTGCTCCTAATCTCAGCTTGTTACCTGTATAAAAGACACGTGTCCACAGAAGCAATCAGATCCCAATCTCTCCACCATGGCCAAGACAAAAGACCTATCCAAGGATTCAGGGACAAGATTGTAGACCTACGCAAGGCTGAAATGGGCTACAAGACCATCGCCAAGCAGCTTGGTGAGAGGGTGACAACAGTTGGTGCAATTATTCACAAATGGAAGAAAACGCAAAATAACTGTCAATCCCCCTCAGTCTGGGGCTCCATGCAAGGTCTCACCTCGTGGAGTTTCAATGATCATGAGAACGGAGAAGAATCAGCCCAGAACTACAGGGGAGAATCTTGACAATCTCAAGGCAGCTGGGACCATAGTCACCAAGAAAACAATTGGTAACACACTACGCCATGAAGGACTGAAATCCTGCAGTGCCCGCAAGTTCCCCCTGCTCAAAAAAGCACATGTACAGACCCCGTCTGAAGTTTGCTAATGAACATCTGAATGATTCAGAGGAAAACTGGGTGAAAGGGTTGTAATCAGATGAGACCAAAATTGAGCTCTTTGGCATGGTTTTGAGGAGGAGGAATACTGCTTATGGCCCCAAGAACACCATCCCCACCATCAAACATGTAGGTGGAAACATTACGCTTTGGGGGCGTTTTTCTGCTAAGGGGGCAGGACAACTTCACCGCATCAAACAGAGGATGGACCGGACCATGTACTGTCAAATCTTGGGTGAGAACCTCCTTCTCTCAGCCAGGGCATTGAAAATGGGTTGTGGATGGATATTCCAGCGTGATAATGACCCAAAACACACAGCCAAGGCAACAAAGGAGTGGCTCAAGAAGAAGCACATTAAAGGTCCTGGAGTGGCCTAGCCAGACCTTCATACCATAGAAAATATGTGGAGGGAGCAGAAGGTTCGAGTTAAAAAATGTCAGCCTCAAAACTGGAGAAGATCTGCTAAGAAACTTCTGACCTCTGATTGCCAACAAGGGTTTTGCCACCAAGTACTAAGTCATGTTTTGCGAAGGGGTCAAATACTTATTTCACTCATTAAAATGCAAATCAATTTATAACTTGTTTGAAATGCATTTTTCTGGATTTTATTGCTATTCTACCTCTCCCTGTTAAAATAAACCTACCATTAAAATAATAGACTGATTATTTCTTTGTCAATGGGCAAACATACAAAATCAGTAGAGGATCAAATACTTTTTTCCCTCACTGTATGAAGATTGTGGACCCATGTATTCCTCTCTCTTGGTCTGTCGACGTGTTTTGCTTTGTAGGAAAGCTTCTTCAGGACACAAAGGGGTAGGTGCTGTTCAGCCTCAGTAAGCTGAGGAGTTGGCGTGCAACAAAACAGACAACATGCAACTGACTCAGTTTATCAGAGAGTCATACCAATCCAAAATGGATAGTTTGAATGCCAATACTGTATAATCAACATCCACTGGAATCATCCCGCAAATTGGCCCACACATTTAATCAAGTATATCCATATGGATATAAATTGTAAATGACCCCATTGGAGAGATCCGCAAGCTCAGTGGTTCGCCGCAGGGTATCTGAAGCTCAATATTAAATTTGACAACGGACTGATGCCGACGTATACTCAGGTAGATGATAAATATGGTCTAAAGGAATCCCTCCCTATCAGGCATTCAGATATACCAGTGAAAGTGCTTATAGTCCCAACTATGTATGTAATAAATTTAAAAGTCCTTCAGGTAGTCAGTGCCACAAGCCTTAAGTCAGCAGAAAGTGCCTCCAAATATCTGAGAGATCTTTAGACACAGTGCAGTGCGTGTCCCTGCCGCCTCCGTTTATGGTCATATGGGTAGTGCGCAACCTTTTCAGTAGAGGGTGCTTGTTTTGTACATTTGTGTTTAGTATTTAGTTTTTATAAATTAAAGTACATATATTTTAATTTTTGCAATTTCTGCCTCTTGGTGTGCCCACAAAGTCCAGTTTTTTTTGGAAGGAGGGCTCCTCCCTCTCTTCCAATCCTTACACTGTGATCAGCTGTGGTCATTATGATTAGCTCAGCATGAAAAGAACTTTCCTGGAGCTTTTCAGTTCCTGATAGTGCAAATGAAGCAAACAATCAACTATGAGTGACAAAGCACTGTCAAAAGATTCAGATCCGAACTCTATAGCTAGATCTCACTGGAGTGAACCGTGGTTGTTGGAGGGTAGATAGATATCGCTAGCAGAGTGGACTGGGGAGTGTAGATGTGGGTGTTGGGGTTTTGATCCCACTGGTGACATGGATACTAGGTAGTGAGCTGCGTGCAGTTGTGTAGATCTTTTTTGTGACTATGAGGATCAGGAAGTGACTTCTATGTACAGATATCTTTGGTCACAGGAATACTGGGAATTGAGCTTTGTGTAATGAGGTACAGATCTTGCTGGTGTCATAGATGCTGGGCAATTAGCTATGTACAGGTGATACTCAAAAAATTAAAATATCATGCAAAAGTTAATTTATTTCAGTAATGCAACTTAAAAGGTGAAACTAATATATGAGATAGACTCATTACATGCAAAGCAAGATAGTTCAAGCTCCGATTTGTCATAATTGTGATGATTATGGCTCACAGCTCATGAAAACCCCAAATCCACAATCTCAGAAAATTTGAATATTACATGCAATCAATAGAACAAGGATTGTACATAGAACAATATCAGACCTCTGAAAAGTATAAGCATGCATATGTACTCAGTACTTGGTTTGGGCCTCTTTTGCAGCAATTACTGCCTCAATGCGGCGTGGCATGGAAGCCATCAGCCTGTGGCACTGCTGAGGTGTTATGGAAGACCAGGATGCTTCAATAGCGGCCTTCAGCTCTTCTGCATTGTTGGGTCTCATATCTCTCATCTTTCTCTTGGCAATGCCCCATAGATTCTCTATGGGGTTCAGGTCAGGCGAGTTTGCTGGCCAATCAAGCACAGTAATCCCACAGTCATTGAACCAGGTTTTGGTGCTTTTTGCAGTGTAGGCAGGTGCCAAGTCCTGATGGAAAATGAAGTCAGCATCCCCATAGAGCTCATCTGCGGAAGGAAGCATGAAGTACTTCAAAATCTCCTGGTAGACGGCTGTGTTGACCCTGGACTTAATGAAGCACAGTGGACCAACACCAGCAGATGACATGGCTCCCCAAATCAACACAGACTGTGGAAACTTCACACTGGACTTCAAGCATCTTGCAGTGTGTGCCTCTCCATTCCGCCTTCATACTCTGGGTCCTTGGTTTCCAAATGAGATGCAAAAGTTGCTCTCATCAGAAAAGAGGACTTTGGACCACTGAGTTACAGACCAGGTCTGTTTTTCTTTAGCCCAGGTAAGACGCTTCTGACGTTGTTTGTTGTTCAGGAGTGGCTTGACAAGAGGAATACGACATTTGAAGCCCATGTCCAGGACCGTCTGTGTGTGGTGGCTCTTGATGCACTGACTCCAGCCTCAGTCCACTCCTTGTGAAAGTCCCCAACACCTTTGAATGGCCTTTTCCTGACAATCCTCTCCAGGCTGCGGTCATCCCTGCTGCTTGTGCACCTTTTCCTTCCACACTTTTCCCTTCCACATAACTTTCTATTAATGTGCCTTGATACAGCACTTTGGGAACATCCAACTTCTTTTGCAATTACCTTTTGAGGCTTTCCCTCCTTATGGAGGGTGTCAATTATGGTTTTCTGCACAACTGTCAGGTCAGCAGTCTTTCCCATGATTGTGATTCCTACTGAACCAGACTGAGAGACCAAGGCTCAGGAACCCTTTTCAGGTGTTATGGCTTAAGTAGATAAATAGAGTGGGACACTTTGAGCCTAGAATATTGCACCTTTTCACAATATTCTAATTTTCTGAGATTGTGGATTTGGGGTTTTCATGAGCTGTGGGTGCAGATGTCACTGGTGACAAGGGGAGTGAGCTGCCTATACTGGGGTGCAGATTCCACTGGTAACATGGACTCTTGGAAAAGAGTTGTTTATGCTGGAGCTTTGATATCTTGAGAAGTGAACAAAGTGTGCTAACCGTTGGATACTAAGGAGAAGCCAAAATGTCTGTTGAGTGGTATTTTGCTGGTGAAGCATGCTTTGCTCAGCTAGATTTGCAAATGGAGACAGAATCCTGCACCAACGGAACATGAAGTTGAGATCTCCTGAATCCCTTTAAATACAAATTGGAATATGGTTATGGAGAATTTAACAGCTGGAACGGAAAACCCACAAGATGCAGGAACAGGAAAAATTGGATTGATTCCAAAAACAAGGATTATTGTAGGGTTATCTCACTGTCTGGGTGTTAAGAACTACGAGCGCGGAGAGAGAGAGCACATGGAAGCAGATCACTCCAAAACCCGATGCACGGGCATTTATTGAAGAATGTTGGGTTACAGATAGCTGGTAGTCCACTTGGCAGAAGATTCCACAGGGTTATAGTCAGCTGGTAGTCCACACGGTAGAAGGTCACACAGCGAGCTCTGCATCCAGTAGCCGGTCAGCAGACAAAAGACACAGCAAAGGTTCAGGGACTCACCCATCAACAGCAGCCTCAGTGGGGAAGTCCAAGCCGAGCGGCAGGGGAAAACAGGTCCAGAGGGCAGATGTCCTTTACAAACCCATGGTAGGTCCAGGGAGGGCTGTGTGTCCTGGCCGCAGCTTCACTCAAGCAGCAGTTGAAGGACAAAGGGAGAAAAGCCCCACAGAACTAAAGTCCCCGCAGTGAAGAAAACAAAATCAGTCTCAGCCGTTCATCCATCATTTCTCATCTCCCAAGGCGACTTCCAGCCATCATCTCCTCTGTCCAACATTAAAAGTAAAGACTGCCCAGTCTGCCCCCCTTCATGGTTATTTGTGGTATTGTGAATGCAGTCACACCTTGTGGTGCCGAGGCGTCTGCCTTTTTCCCCAGCATGATACAATCATTTATTCCCTCCTTACTGAGGGAGCCACACACCCGACCCCCTGTGGGGACAAAGGAGCTCACAATCCACACTATGCAGATATGGTGACTGTGTTACCCATGGCACCTGAATTAGAGATTTGCCAGTTTTATAAAACAAAACAAATATTGAAAAGACTGAATATTTCTGACCTTCGTCACACTGGGCATCAAAATGTATTTATAAAGCTAGGTGCCATCTCAGCTCACCATGCTCCAACTAGAACCAAACCATCATATATTGGTGGGGTAATCCTTTTAAAAAACGAGTAAACTGGCAGCAGACAATCTAGGCAAATACCTTTAAGTTTCTATACCCGGCATCAAATGTCTTTCTGAGTGTCTCAGGAGTCCCAAAACTTTGGGTGTGCCATTATGCATGTCTTCAGCAGCTCTTACAGTCAAGAGTTTGGACCCAGGTCCACCACTCTTTGCTATTGGTAAGTGAAGCAGCCAATCATAGTATTGTAGGAGAAGGAAGAACAAGGCTACCAGTCAAGCTTTCAACCACAGTAGATGGACGAGATTTGCACAACAAAGTTGCAGGGTATCATGGCTCCTCATGCTTTTCATAAAATGTCAAATTGTATTTACAGGCATCTTTAAAACTGGTTTAACAGTTACTGTACATGCTTTAAGGAGAGTAGAGGTTCATATTATTCACAGGTGGTGGTTCTGTAAAAATGTATTTTTAGTATAGTATGACAATTGCAGTTCTAAAATGCGAGACTTTATTAAACCATAAAACGTAGTCCTGAAATGTAATCTGAAAAAGAACAAAACGCTGTCTTTGTTAGACTATCATTCCAGGATCTTTAAAATCCACATATAATAGCAGTGTATGTAGCATCCAAGTATAATAGCCACCTGGACTGGATCCCACTTCCGTCTGCAGGGCTTTAGAGGAAAGGTGCGGCATGGAAAAAAAAACACATCTACCTGCATTCTGAAACCCACATAGGTTTTACAGGTTTTCAACTCAGCTATAAATAACATGCTGTAAAGGGGAATCATTCCAGATTGGTTTGAACTAGTGGTTACTGGTGCTGAGAATATTATATATTTTATACACTCGCGCCAGATGAAAACACATATACACAGAGCTGCTGTGTGCAACACAAATAGTGCTCAAATAGTTTTGCTCAAAATACAGAGCACTTTATATGCGCAATTACACGTAATAAAGTGCAGTAATCAAAGTACTAACACTATACTAAACTGTGTGTCATACAATACAATAAATTGCAAAATCGAACATAAGCTGCACCCAGGCAAAGTGCTTCTTCTAATGTCCCCTGTATTGCCAATGAATAAATAAAGTGCTTAATGCGAATATTGTGCAAAAAAAGTCTGCTGTTTTCCTCCAGTGTTTCACTCCACCAGCGTGCCTCCACTATCATGCAGGTAAAAAGCACCAGAAATCTGTGACCCCCAAGGTTCAGTGGGTTGATATGCATCATCAAAACCCAACAGTATATGGAGGAATGCATAAAAGTGCATTCCTCCATGAATCTGGGATTAAACCACTTAATTGTATAACAGACCGGTTCCACCATCCGAAGTGTAAGTTCTGTCTGCCCCCCCGGTTGTACCTTGCCACTTCCAGGTGTAGTGGGCGGAATTAAGTCACTTCCTGTAGCTCCACCCCAACGTACGTTTCGTCATGATTACGTCTTCAGGAGGCAGGCGCAACAAAGCGGATTTTGACCCAATGAACCTAGGGGGTCACGGATTTCTGGTGAGTTATTCTGAGTGGTGGTGGAGGCACATTGAGCTGGTAGAGTGAAACCGTGTAGGAAAACAGCTGACTTTTTTGCTCATTATTTGCACTAAACACTATTTATTGATTGGCATTACAGAGGACACTAGAAGAAGAAGCACTTTGCCTGGGTGCAGCTTATTTTAGATATTGCACTCTATTGTATTATATGTCACAAGTTCTAGTATAATAGCACTTTGAGCAATGCACTTTATTACATAGGAGTACGCATATAAAGGGATATGTACTGAGAGCAAAAACAATTGGTGCTGAGAAATTAGTTCACAATGTACTTTTGGCAACTGATAAGAAGAGAGTGGGATAAGGTGATTGCAGATTCCTTTTAAATTCAGGATCTTTAGCAAAAGACCCCTAGGTCCAACCAAGGCATCAGGTGGGTCCAAGAGGTACCCCATCCCCAGTAACAACCCCGAGGGTGGGAGGGGGGTGGGAAAGGGGGTCCAAAAGTCACCTAGGCCAGAAGCCTGGGCCTCACCCGGGGGGGGGGGGAGTGAACCCCAATCCGGCGAAGCATGCGGCTAATGCTCCCAGACAGATCCTCCTTGCCACCAAAGTGTGGGGGCTGTCGGCCATGAGGAACGCTGCAATGCAGCCCTAGACCCGGTCGTATCCAACCTTGCGAGACATTTATCTCGCAGGGCCAGCCCCCGCTGCTTAGCTGCAGTCTACATGCGTTCGCTGGTCAGATTGGGGAGACCACTGAATACTTGGAGACCAGCCTGTTGCCCAGCCTGGCAGTTGATTGTAGATCGCACCGGAAATAAATCCAGGAAAAAAAGAAAATAACCAACAAAAAACTGCCTGGACTAGAGATCCCTGCAGGGAACTAGGTCTTTACTCCTGACTAGGCAAAAAATATGTGAAGGCCTGTTGCAATGGTGGGGGGGGGGGGGGGTGTATACAACCTAGGACGGCCCGCAGGCGTAGGCAAGTCTTTTTTCTGCCTATTGTCCTACTCCTGTAGGGGGTGGTATAACCCTATGGTAAAGAAGTGCTGTGTCTGTCAATGAATGAAAGAGAAAGATAAGATTTATCTTTCTCTTGATTCAAGAGGGAAAAACACATCACTGTGATAGAGAGTCGATCTCTTTTTTTTTTTTTTTTTTACAGATTTTTTTACAGATTTAAATTTTTTATTAAAATAAACAACATTGTAACCTTTTATACTGCATGGTGTCCCAAATTACTTATTTTTCTAGCCACCCCTAGGTGGTCACAATTTTTTTTAGGCGATATCAAGGTTCAGGGACCGCATCTTAATGGGCAAGATAACAAGAATGATTTATAATTTCCCAGAGGCCTCCACTGGCTTTTAAAGTAATATTAATTTATTATTAGTTATTTCTGCTTGCGTCCCTATTGTCCTCACTTCATGAGCAGTTAAACATTGTCACTAACAAAAAATGAGGGGAAACCTCTCTAATCGAGCCATGGATAACAGTTAAAGTGAGAGGTTCTTATCGTTTCCCAGTCTATCCAAAACAATAAAAACCCATTTTTGGCTTTACAAACACTTTAAAAATACATTATTTTCACAAATACAAGTTCTAGTTAAAAGTGGTAGTAAAAAGGGTAATACATGACACACCGGAAGCTACATTTGCCTTGAATACAAAGTGACTGTAACTGGAAGAGAAGGCAGTCTGTGCTTTTCATGCAGCTTGGTGTGCGATTGAATGGGGACATTGTGCGGAAAGTGAAAGCATCCTGGCTCAGTTATCTATACTTCATTGTCCTACCGATAATCAGGGTGACTTTTCCCAGCACACGCTCCAGTTGAATGCTTCAGTGCTGAGCATCAAACAGCCCAAGTGTTTGTCAGCATCAATATTAAATTATGCATCCTTGAGACAGATGTAGGTTTTTTTATTTATTTATTAAATCATTAAATGGATGTAGTTTAGGTGAAAAGCAGACCTTCGCGTGCACCCTCCTCCCCCCTTTTTTTTCTTCGTAATGTGTAATTAAAAAAGGCAAAACTTTTTTTTTAATTTTGAATAAATTAAGGGAGGGTTATAACCCCTGACAGTCATTTTCTATCCCACAGCCAAAACAGGGAATAGAAATCCCCCTAAAGTGAGTGAATCCCAGTGTGTCACCGGAGCCACCAGTGCTAGAGTCCTTATTGGAAGATGTTAGTGTTCTGATGTCAACCCAGGATTTGGGACTTTTACTTTCGCTTTAATGATTAATCGTAAAAACAGGATAAATAGAGAGGGCATAGACCGCAATAAAAACAGACAGGTGCTCTAATCCCTCTGCACTTGATCCAAAATTTAAAGGGGTTGTAAAGGCAGAAGGTTTTTTCATCGTAATGCATTCTATGCATTAAAGTGGTTGTATACCCCTTTAAACTACAGGTAAGCCTGTAATAAGGCTTACCTGTAGGTTCCGTGAATATCTCCTAAACCTGCACGGTTTAGGAGATATGCACAGTATCTGCATGTACCGATGACGTCCCAAAGGTGCTCAGTGATCGTGCCGTGGCTGGCAGCTCCCGCACGCATGCGCGGGAGTGACGTTAATTGCAGCTCTGGGCAATCACAGCGATGGAGCCCACACTGTGATTGGCCAGAGCCTGCAAACCCGGAAGAAGCTCCAGGAGGCATGTCACACATCGGTGCTCGGGGACCACTGCAACAGCGTCGATCCAAGGTAAGTATTTCATAATGAGCTAGTATGCGATGCATACTAGCTCATTATGCCTTTGTCTTGCAGGTTTTTTTTTTCTGGGTTTACAACCACTTCCCTACTGCCGTATGCAGAATGACGGCTGGGAAGTGGTTCCGTTATCCTGACTGGGCGTCATATGATGTCCAGCAGGATTACAAGCCGGGGCGTGCCCGCGGGGCCGCGCAGCACAGCGATCAGTAGTGTGCAGACGCGAGTAAATGAGAGCCGATAGGCGGCTCTCCTGACGGGGGGGGTCTGCGCTGATTGTTTATCAGTGCAGCCCCCCCTAGGATCGACACCCAGGACTGCAGGGAGCCCACCCAGGACCGCCAGGGAGCCCAACCAGGGAAAGTCCACCCAGGACCACCAGGGAGCCAATCAGGGAGCCCACCCTGACCACCAGGGAGTCCATCCTAGACCACCAGGTAAGGGGTAGAATGCCCAACATGGATAGCACTCAGTGCCTATTTCAGATGCCACCCAGGACCACCAGGGAATGCACACATTACAGTGCCCTCTATCAGTGCCACTTATCAGTACCCACCAGTGTCACCTATCAGTGCCCATTAGTGCTGCATATCAGTGCCCATTAGTGCTGCATGTCAGTGCCCATTAGTGCTGCATGTCAGTGCCCATTAGTGCTGCATGTCAGTGCTGCATATAAGTGCCTCATCATCAGTGCCGCCTCATCAGTGCCAATCAGTACTGCCTCAACAGTGTCCTTCAGTGTAGCCTCATCAGTGTCCATCAGTGATGTAGAAAACATACTTATTTACAAAGTTTTGTGATAGAAATAGAGAAAACCTTTTTTTTTTTCAAAATTTTCAGTTCTTTTATTTTTAGCGCAAAAAAGAAAAACCTGCAGAGGTGATCAAATACCACCAAAAAACACTCTATTTGTGGGAACAAAATGATAAAAAATCTGTTTGGGTACAACATTGCATGACCGCGCAATTGTCATTCAAAATGCGACAACACTGAAAGCTGAAAATTGGCCTGGGCGGGAAGGGGGGTAAGTGCCTGGTATTGAATTGGTTAAGATAAAAAGCTTTCTGTGTGCAGAAGGCTTTTTAGTTTAGTTTATTAGAAGCTCCCCTAATACTTACTGGAGCCCCATCTCTGTCCAACGATCTCCCTCATGACTGGCTGAGACACAGCAGCGGCGCCATTGGCGCCCACTGCTGTGAATCAAAGTCAGCTAGCCAATCAGGGAGAGAGAGGGGGCAGGGCCGAACTGAAGCTCTGTATCTGAATGGAGACATGGAGCTGCAGCTCGGCTTGGGTGCCCCCATAGCAAGCTGCTTGTTGTGGGTTAACTCAACAGGAGGGAGGAGCCAGGAGAGCAGAAGAGGTGGATCTGGGCTGCTCTGTGCAAATCCACTACAATAGAGCAGGTAAGTATAAAATGTTTGTTACTTTTAGGCTGCATTCACACCTGAGCGTATTGTTTTCAGGCAGAAAATTGCGCTATTTTACCGCAATTGTGTACAGGTCAAAAGGTCACCAATGTAAAAAGCAGAGAATCGCTTGTAATCTGCCTAAAAAGAAGCTCATGTACTTTTTCGAGCTATGGCCGTTTTGCTTCAGGCGACAGAACGCCCAGATGTGAACAGGGGCCATTGAAATGAATGGGATGTGTCTAGTTGGGCGTTTTTGAGCTTCAGAGCTGAGCGTTTTCTATTCTAGAATAAAATATAAACTTTTGTATCACTTTAAAAAAGGTTTAGTTACACATTAAAGTTGCTCTCCTCTGCCTTCTAAGTGTAACTCTAGGATTCACCCCTGCCACCAGGGAATGACCCTGAAGAGGACTGCCAGTGCTGGACCAAGGAAAAAGTTTTATATGAAATGGGGATGGGGAAATAAATAGAATTCGGTTGGAGCCCTACTCTGCTGTCTGGTAGAGCTGTGTACAACTCATGACTGACAGACCCTTTGGCCCAAAAAAAAAAACAAGCAACACTATCATATACTGTATATATGGGAAATTGCATGCCTTCTAAAGAGGTTAGTTGCATTAGTTATCAAAAGTAACACACCCTTTACTGGCAACAGGACAGTTCTGAATTTCCTTGCAAGCTCTGTGTATGAACTGTATATCCAAAGGGCATTTGTGCAAATAAAAGAGAAAACAAAAAAACAAAAAAAAAAAGGTGCACTTAGTAGTACGGATAAAAAAATATATAGAAATTAACTTGCATCCAAAACATGGTGCAGAGGGGAACTTGAAGTTTTAGCTTACATGATAAAAGTACTGTACTGACATGTTTCGGGGGCCCTGCCCCCTTCTTTTAAGCATGTCGTCTTTCACAGAATCATAAGGAGGGAGAGGAGTCACTGCTCTCATTCATTGCCTTGCTTGTGTACATTTCTGCTTGAGCCATTAAGCTCTGTAAACAACGTGATTTTTACAATGATATAGATATATATACACAGTATGTCACAAAAGTGAGTACACCCCTCAAATTTTTGTAAATATTTTATTCTGTCTTTTCATGTGACAACACTGAAGAAATTGCACTTTGCTACAATGTAAAGTAGTGAGTGTACAGCTTGTATAACAGTGTAAATTTGCTGTCCCCTCAAAATAACTCAAAACACAGCCATTAATGTCAAAACCACTGGCAACAAAAGTGAGTACACCCCTAAGTGACAAATTGGGCCCAATCAGCCATTTTCCCTTCCTGGTGTCATGTGACTCATTAGTGTTACAAGGTCTCAGGTGTGAATGGGGAACAGGTGTGCTAAATTTGGTGTTATCACTCTCACTCTCTCATACTTGTCACTGGAAGTTCAACATGGCACCTCATGACAAATAAATCTCTGAGGATCTGAAAAAGAATTGTTGCTCTACATAAAGATGGCCTAGGTTATAAGAAGATTGCCAAGACCCTGAAACTGAGCTGCAGCATGGTGGCCCAGACCATACAGTGGTTTAAACAGGATAGGTTCCACTCAGAACAGACCTCTTCATGGTCGACCAAAGAAGTTGAGTGCACATGCTCAGCGTCATATCCAGAGGTTGTCTTTGGGAAATAGACATACGATTGCCACCAGCATGGGGTCAGCCTGTCAGTGCTCAGACCATACGTCACACACTGCACCAAACTGGTCTGCATGGCTGTCGTCCCAGAAGGAAGCCTCTTCTAAAGATGATGCCCAAGTGTGCTGTTACACCTATCATGTAAACATAATGCTACGCATAGTTATAGTAATGTTTGTATAGCTGGTTGTTATACTGCCATCTTGTGGTTGTTTTTGTTATTGCATTATCCTATTCTGTTTTCTAAGTGTGTTCCCTCCCATCCTCTGTGAGGTAATTTCCTCTTCCTGGTTCACTCTGTGATGTAACTTCCTCTCCCTGTGTCCTCTCTCTGTCTTATGGCACTCATGTTTTAGGCCTCACACAATCTGCTCGCATCCTAGGACACATTACCATGTTTTGACCTGCAGATACCATCTTTCAACCATGTGCCACATTTGTTGTCTGCTACACCTGCTATTTGCAATAAATATATGCTTATGGAAGAATTGGTGTCTGGTGAGTTCAAGCTATCTGATAAAGACTGTTCACAGTGATTATATCTGCTTATACAGGCCAGGCATAGAGGTCTCAGCAAGGGATAAGTCCCTATTACAACAGTTGGAGTCAGAATAACAAGAAAACCCGCAAACAGTTTGCTGAAGACAAGCAGACTAATGACATGGATTACTGGAACCATGTCTTGTGGTCTGATGAGACCAAAATAAACTTATTTGGTTCAGATGGTGTCAAGCAGGTGTGGCGGCAAACAGGTGAGGAGTACAAAGACACGTTTGTCTTGCCTACAGTCAAGCATGGCGGTGGGAGTGTCATGGTCTGGGGCTGCATGAGTGCTGCCCAGGGCCCGCTTTACTGCAGGGCAAATGGGGCAAGTGCCCTGGGGGGCCCAAAGCAGCTGCTGCCCCCTTATCCGCACTGGGCATAGTTGCCGCCTGTCCCATTGTGAGCTTGTCCCTGGCTGCTTTTATGGAAAGCAGAGCCATGGTTAGGGACAGCTTACAGCCATTTCCCTTGTTGCCTACAATTGTTCCTGTCCACTGTCTGCACACCTCCACCACCTGCACCTCCCCCTACCCCGCTCATCAGCAGTTTCTATGCGCCTCTCCAGCAAGAATAAGGACCATCCCCAAGGTGGAGCCTCCAGGCTTCTGCTGTTGAGTGGGAGAGATGAGCCTGAGCTCCGAGATTGTGCCCGCCTGGAGAGGGGTGGTGTGACAGTAGCTGTAAGCAGAGGGTGCCGAGCGAGTGTGCCTGAAGGTAAAATCACCCAACTGTTCATTGTGGCTTAGCTTGCAGGCACCTCTATGCTAAATCTGCTGAGCTACTGCAGTATAGCACAAAAGTGCCGGCTGTTAGCGGACAAATGGGAAGATGGCTTTTTCATGTAACACTAACTAAAGTATTGTCACTGCCCCCCAGGTTTGTGCCCTCCTGACCCCCCCTGGTGTGTGCCTTCCCTACTCCCCCTGGTGTGTGCCCCGGAAGACGTCCTGTAGAGACGAAATCGATCGGGCGGAGAGCTGTCTCACTACCACCGCTGGTTGGTTTTATGTTCTATTCAGCTGTTATTTATCCGGATACATGTGAGTTTACTATACATTTTTTAATAAATTGGTTTTTTTAAACGATATCACACTATTTGGCCCATTTCTCTTTTGGTTATCGTGACTTCCTTGGAGTGGAATTGTTTGGATTTGCGTCGTGCAACATCTCCATTGATTACGTATCCTTGGAAGCAGCTTCCAATACCCCCCACCTAGGATAGGGGAGGATCCAATTGATTAGACCGGGTGTCCCGTGAATTAAAGATCGGAGTGGCCCTGTGGAGGCCTAATCCACACATGTGTGTTTGACCTCCTATAACAAGAGGTCCAAGTGATCCGGTAAGGGCACAACTATCCGTGGTGGAGGTCTCGTTCACTGTTGGACTTTGTGATGCATGCTGACTCACTTCTTTGGAGGATTTAATTAAGGACATTTCCTTACACTTTTTGCTTTTCACATTTGGACTTTGGTTCA
>BLSH010348234.1:502915-516474 GCA_018402905.1 Glandirana rugosa
ACGCTGGTGTGTGCCCTCCCACCCCTTATATTCTGCCCTCCCATCCCAGTGCTGTGCCCTCCTGACCCACCCTAGTGTGTGCCCTGCCAATCCCCATATTGTTCCTTCCTGACCCCCTGGTGTGCGCCCTTCTGCCCCCCCCGTGCCCTGCGCTCTCCTGACCCCTTTTACTGTACCATGCTGACCCTCCTGTAATGTGCTCTCTTGATCCCCTATCCTTTGCCTTACTGATCCCTGTCCACTGCTCTACGCTTTAATCACCTTTGTACAGACATGTTTCTGGTGTGTCAGTATGGTACTGACTCTGTATCTGGACATGCTTCTGGTGTGTCAGTATGGTACTGACTGTATCTGCAGACAGGTTTCTGGTGTGTCAGTATGGTACTGACTCTATAACTCAATTGGTGTTTGCGGCCGTATTTCTGGTGTGTACGTTTGGTACCCATTTCGTGTCTACTGACATGTTTTTGGTGCGTAAGTATGGTAATTATTGTTTCTCCACAGGCATTTGTTGTAAAAAAAAAAAAAAAAGACAATAAAAATGGATAAAAGGCTGTAACCTTCAGCAACCTATCAGTGAGCGGTAAGGATGTGCAACTAATCAGTGAGAGGTAATGATGTGAAGTAACCTCTAGAAACCAGTAAGTGGCAATGATAAGCAGTAACCTCTAGCAACTAATCAGTGAGTGGTAATGATGTGCAGTAACCTCTAGCAACCTATCAGTGAGCTGTAAGGATGTGCAGTAACCCTTAACAACCAATCAGTAAACAGTAAGGGTGTGCAGTAACCTCTAGCAAACACT
The DNA here is from genome assembly GCA_018402905.1 of Glandirana rugosa. Classification (NCBI taxonomy): domain Eukaryota; kingdom Metazoa; phylum Chordata; class Amphibia; order Anura; family Ranidae; genus Glandirana; species Glandirana rugosa. The sequence goes on from BLSH010348234.1 coordinate 503,719, forward strand.
AGGGATGTTGGGGTGGAGAGCCAAATTGCATGGGGGGGGGGGGGGGGAGGCAAGAAAATGTTTGCCCAGGGTTCAATTAATATTAAAGTGGTTGTAAACTCAGTACACAGGTAAGCCTATAATAAGGTTTACCTGTAGGTCCCGAGAATATCTCCTAAACTTGTACCGTTTAGGGGCCGTTTCTTCACCAAGTGTGCCGCTACCAACGTCAGCGCGGCTCCGGCCAATCACAGCGCTGGAGCCCATGCTCTGATTGGCCGGAGCCGCCGAACACAGAAGCAGCATGTCGCCGGTCACAGCGGTGTTCGAGGACCACTGCAACAGCTTAGTTCCAAGGTATTTCATAATGAGCTAGTATGCAATGTTCATTATGCCTTTGTCTTGAAGGTTTTTTTTTTTTCAGGGAGTATACAACCACTTTAAAGATGGCCCTGGTACTGCCAGCACTGGGGAGCCTTTATTGAGGGAACCATGAATGCAAACATGTACTGTGACATACAGAAGCAGAGCATGCTCCCCCTCTTTTCGGAGATTGGGCCGCAGGGCAGTATTCCAACATGATAACGACCCCAAACACACCTCCAAGACGACCACTGCCTTGCCAAAGAAGATGAGGGTAAAAGGTGATGGACTGGCCAAGCATGTCTACAAACTAAACCCTATTAAGCATCTGTGGGGCATCCTCAAATGGAAGGTGGAGGAGTGCAAGGTCTCTAACATCCACCAGCTCCGTGATGTTGTCATGGAGGAGCGGAAGAGGACTCCAGTGGCAACCTGTGAAGCTCTGGTGAACTCCATGCCCAAGAGGGTTAAGGCAGTGCTGAAAAATAATGGTGGCCACACAAAATATTGACACTTTGGGCAAAATTTGGACATTTTCACTTAGGGGTGTACTCACTTTTGTTGCCAGCGGTTTAGACATTAATGGCTGTGTGTTGAGTTATTTTGAGGGGACAGCAAATTTACACTGTTATACAAGCTGTACACTCACTACTTTACATTGTAGCAAAGTGTCATTTCTTCAGTGTTGTCACATGAAAAGATAAAATAAAATGTTTACAAAAATGTGAGGGGTGTACTCACTTTTGTGAGATACTGTATGCAACATTTATATTATTTTTCTCAATTATATTGTAATTACCTATAATAAAGCAAATGTGTTGTACATCCTTTAAACTATCGAGACATACTAGAGAAGCTCGGCTGGGTTGGATATAGGTAGAGCAGTAAACTCCTGTTATACATATTGAATCACTGTGAAGATCAATACCTGATAAAAATATAACAAAATGCCTGCACCTGAAAAGATTTAGCTCTGTTCATCTACTGTTAGGCTGCATTTACACCTGAGCGTGTCGTTTTCAGGCAGGAAGTCACACATTTTGCAGCGATTTTGTACAGGTCAAAAAGGTCACCAATGTAAAAAGCAGAAAGATGCCCAAATCTGCCTGAAAAAATAACTCCAGAACTTGTTTGGCTTCGGGCGTTTTCAGGCTTTTGGCTTCAGGTGTTTTGAAGTGGAGATGTGAACCATCTCCATAGAAAATCATTGATTTTTTTTTTTCCCCCTCCAGCGTTTTGTAGCTTCAGACTTCAAGCTACAAAATGCTTAGGTGTGAATGGGACCTTAAAGATAGAACATCCCTGAAACACGTGCAAGCTAGTAAAAGCATCTTAAAATACAAACTATAGGGAATGGGCATTTTTGTACAGTCAGGGTTGCATTCTGGCATAGCCAACATACGCCATGAAATTAAAAAATCATCTGCTGCGGCTGATCTGACACGAGCCTAGAAGGAAACAGTCAATTCACAGCTGCAGTTTGTCTTGGTTATGAGCACTTTACCAAGACAAGCAATGGCAAGAGGAGTGCAAAGGCTGACATGTCCCCCCCTCCATCAGCATTCCTCTTGCCATTGCTCTTCTTAAAAGGGCTTGTGAGTCTGATCAGTTCTGAAACCGAGGAGTATGAGGGTTAGTGGAGGGCTAATATAAGGGCATAGCTTTCAGCTGTCCCCCTTTTACAGCAACCCTCTTTTTTGAACCAATTCCCTCTATCTTTTCCCCTTTCTTCAGTTGTCCTTTTGGACGGATGCATGAATTGCTATAAAATGTACAAGTAATTTACCAAAAGTGGCTACACTAAACATTTCATCTGGTCTTGATTGCATTTTTCTTTTGAAAATTATATATACAGGAAAGGTAATATCATTTTTTGCATATTCACTCTCTATGGTCCGGGGAATTGAGGACATGTACTTTTACTAAAAGTAATAAAAAGGTGGCCTTTCTTCCCTTCTATGAAAGTTGGGAGGTTTGTGGCAGTGGTGGGATGACAACAGAAATAAAACTGCAACTACAGTGCCTTGAAAAAGTATTCATACCCCTTGGAATTTTCCATATTTTGTCATGTTACAACCAAAAACGTAAATTTATTTTATTGGGATTTTATGTGATAGACCAACACAAAGTGGCACATAATTGTGAAGTGAAAGGAAAATGATAAATGGTTTTACAAAATTTTTACAAATAAATAAGTGAAAGTGTGGGGTGCATTTGTATTCAGCCCCCTTTACTCTGATACCCCTAACTAAAATCTAGGGGAACCAATTGCCTTTAGAAGTCACCTAATTAGTAAATAGAGTCCACCTGTGTGTAGTTTAATCTCAGTATAAATACAGCTGTTCTGTGAAGCCCTGAGAGATTTGTTAGAGAATCTTAGTGGACAAAGAGCATCATGAAGGCCAAGGAACACACCAGGCAGGTCAGGGATAAAAATGTGGAGAAGTTTAAAGCAGGGTTAGGTTATAAAAAAAATATCCCAAGCTTTGAACATCTCACAAAGCACTGTTCAATCCATCATCCGAAAATGGAAAGAGTATGGCACAACTGCAAACCTACCAAGACATGGCCATCCACCTAAACTGACAGGCCGGGCAAGGAGAGCATTAATCAGAGAAGCAGCCAAGAGACCCATGGTAACTTTGGAGGAGCTGCAGAGATCCACAGCACAGGTGGGAGAATCTTTTCACAGGGCAACTATTAGGCATGCACTCCACAAATCTAGCCTTTATGGAAGAGTGCCAAGAAGAAAGCCATTGGTGAAAGAAAGCCATAAGAAGTCCCATTTGCAGTTTGTGAGAAGCCATGTGGGGGACACAGCAAACATGTGGAAGAAGGTGCTCTGGTCAGATAAGATCAAAATTGAACTTTTTAGCCTAAAAGCAAAGCGCTAGGTGTGGCGGAAAGCTAACACTGCACATCACCCTGAACACACCATCCCCACCGTGAAACATGGTGGTGGCAGTATCATGTTGTGGGGATGCTTTTCTTCAGCAGGGACGGGGAAGCTGGTGAGAGTTGATTAGAAGATGGATGGAGCCAAATAAAGGGCAATCTTAGAAGAATACCTGGTAGAGTCTGCAAAAGACTGGGGCAGAAGTTCACCTTCTAGCAGGACAACGACCCTAAACCTACAGCCAGAGCTACAATGTAATGGTTTAGATCAAAGCATATTCATGTGTTAGAATGGCCCAGTCAAAGTCCAGACCTAAATCCAATTGAGAATCTGTGGCAAGACTGGAAAATTGCTGTTGACAGATACTCTCCATCCAATCTGACAGAGCTTGAGCTATTTTGCAAAGAAGAATGGGAAAAAAATTTACTCTCTAGATGTGCAAAGCTGGTAGAGACATCCCTAAAAAGACTTGCAGCTATAATTGTGGTTCTACAAAGTATACAAAATGCACACAACACTTTTCACATACTTATTTGTAAAAAATGTTGAAAACCATTTATCATTTTCCTTCCACTTCACAATTCTGTGCCACTTTGTGTTGTTCTATCACATAAAATACCTTTACGTTTTTGGTTGTAACATGACAAAATGTGGAAAATTTCAAGGGGTATGAATACTTTTTCAAGGCACTGTATGTCAAAATGCACCTATGTCTAGACTACTATAGACATTTACATATTTTTGACAAATCGTATAAGAGCTTTGAAAACTAAGCCATCACTGACCCCTCTAGCTGCTTGTACTGTGAAGTACCTCATCCTCAAAAATCAAAAACAAAGACTCTGAAATCAATTTCCAACCGCATTCAAGCACCTGATGTTTATTTATATTGTGTTAGTTTACATTAGAAGGCTGACAGGCTGGCAAAAATCTGCTGCTAAAGAAGATAAGGAGAGATGAGTTGTGATTTCAGTGGCTCTGTTGTGAATTTGAATTATTCTATAACGACTAAAGCTACACAGAAGAGGACTTATTTTAAAGTGAATTTACATATTTCAGAATAGGTTAAAGTGGAGTTCCACTTTTTTTAAAAAGTTTCTGTGTTCCCAATGTCCCCCCAGTGTACAGTGCTTTTATATCTTCGGGGGCACTTCCTGTCTGGCTGCCAAGGCGATGATTTCATTAGTCGATTCCCATTAACTCCTCGGCATAATGTATCCCAGGAGTCTTTGGGAAGCCTAATTTGAATATGACATGACAACCTGCCATTACTTTGTAGGCGCAAGATCGGAAGGTTCATGCTGGGTTGCCAGCTGCACTTAATCCTGGAAATGCAAACGAGCGGGCTTCAGATGCCCACAACAGAGATGGCCCCTGTCTGCTTCCGAGATCATGTAAGAGATTATTAATTTATAAATAACTAGCTTGAAGACATTTCCTAGTATGCAAATATTAAATGTGCACAAACTGACAATCACGGGGGGGAGCTTTAAAAAAATATATATAATAAAAATTGATTAGGGGGACTGGAGCGTCGCTTTAAAGGTTCACTTTAAAGGAGAAGTAGGGCCAAAAGCTCTTTTGGCCCTACTTCTCCTGTGTATCAAAAGAGTGCATTCCTGTGACCCAGATTTAGCTGACAGTGGGCTAAAGTTCATGTTGGCTGACATCACAGAGCCATTCCAGGTTTTGCAGGGATCCTGACAATAGTTGACAAGTCGTTGAGAGCCTGAGCCTGAGCTGAGCCAGCTGCTCCCAATCCCTCTACAGCCCGACACCCACAGTCACCAGAGCGATCAGAGGTCTTTGATCGCTCAGTTCTCAGTCTTAGAGGCAGCGGGGGACAGATGCAGCATTGGACCAATGCTGCATCCACCTTGGTGAGTAGGTTTGTTATTTTGAAATCCCACATTACTCTTCCAGTCAATTGATCACAAACTAGATTCTATGTAGCCTAGTAGAACTAGATGTCAGAGATCTCCCTTCCCCCTCTGCTTCAGGTACTAAGCTTGAATCTGATTGGTGGTTGTGATAAACTTCTCAGTACTCACAATATTAACCATTAGGTTTCTATAGAAGAAAGAAAACACAGAACCAGGAGTGGATGTGTTTGGGGATATCTCTCCTGCATTTTAGCAAGAGAGGTTCGCAAATCAACAGACTACAGGATGGGTTGAAGAACTACAGCAAAGTCTGGATGAAAACTGGCGCCCCGAGCAGGACGGTAGTGCTCTATGTATGCATTAGAGTAATTCTCAATTTTGAATGGAGTAAGTTTAATCCTAAGCAATCTAAGGCTCCATGCACATTGGGCTTAAAAAAACTCCTGTTCACTTGGCAGAACAAAACGCTTACATTGAACGTTTTTTGTACAATGTTTAGACGAGTTTTATGTTTTTTTCTGCTAGTAAGCTCCAATCAGAGATACAAACCAGAAGGTTTTTTGAAGTTTCAGTGGGGATTTACCGCTGTTATAGCGGTGATACGGCACCGATATGCAGGCGGGAGCGTGCCGTTTTTAGCCCCTCACAAGGGGTTAAAATGGGGTTAAAAATGCCGGTGCGCCGCGCTACTGAATACCATTGTATTCAATGGGCAGGGGCAGTGGAGGAGCGGTGTATCACCTCTCACCCCACTTGCAGGATGTTACAAAAAGTCCTGCAAGCAGCATCTTTGGGGCGGTGCGGTGAGCGGTGATATACCGCCCCTGCCCATTGAAAACAATGGGCAGTGCTTCCGAAGCGGCTGCACACCGCCTCGGTAGCGTGGCGCACCGGCACTTTTAACCCCTTGTGGGGGGTTAAAAGCTCTGTGCTACCGCCTGCATATCGCGCCGTAGCGCCGCTAGATTTTCCACTACCACCAGCCTGCCCCAGTGTGAAAGTACTTTAAATGTGGAGCTTAAAATATGCCTGTAATCATCTCAAATTCTTCATATCTCTCTACCGAATGTTCACCTCAACCTGTGCCGGGGATATTAAATGGACCAGTAAATGCAACACCCTCTGCTGTAATCAAGTGCACCTGCATCTAAGGCCCTAGTTAGTCGGCCCTTATGCTCTGGAAATCTATATGGACCTCTGGGTTATCCCATTAGGTCGCCCAGTAGACAGATAACGCCTATAAAAGTTATTTGATTGTTATACTCACTGAAATATACCCCTGCGCGGGTGAACGTTTGTCACGTTGTTATATCTAGAACAATAAAAATTATTGTACCAGAAAATATGCCTGTAATCGTCCTAATGTGTATGGACACCTAGGAGAACATTGAGCTGCTTCTACAGGCAGAACACTAAACTCCTGTAGAAGCAGTGATTTTTAAAGCCAGTGTGCATGGAGCCTTAGAGCCGGTTCACACTAAAGCGACTTGGGATCCAACTTGTGTCACCCCAAGTTGCTTGACATCTGAAATCCCATTGAAATGAATGGGAGCCATCTTAATGTACACTACTGAAGTCGCTCCGACTTCAGAAAAGGTTCCTGTACTACTTAAGGGCGACTTCTATCCAACTTGTGCCCATAGAATTCAATGGAAGTCGCCTCCAAGTCGGATTCCCCATCTATATTGAAGCCACTTTACAGGAAACAGAAAAGAATTTACCCAGTTAACAGGAATGATGTCAAAAGAGCTATATTCTCTGATTGGTCACAGGCAAAGTCACCTGGCATGGAGGTCGCTTTAAGTCTCGTTGTAAGTCGCCCAAAGTCACGCTGAAGTCACGTTCAAATCACCCACAAAGTCGCGCCTGAAGTCGGATCGCCCCTGTGTGAACCGACTCTTAGGTCCCTTTCACACTTGTGCGACTTGAAAGTCTTGCGATTTTGATGCAACTTGGCACAATGGCTGCGTAATCCTAAGGTCTATGGACCTCAAGTCGCATCAAAGTCAGAGCAAAATAATGCAGGGATTACCTTGATGTCACTGCGACTTGAAGTCGTACAGATCTGAACGGTACTCATTGAAAATCATTGGGAACGACTTGTCATGCGACTTTGCAGTCGAAAGGGGTCTTAGAATGTTCATATTTTATCTACTTTTTAAAACAAAATGGATACAACTGTTGAAACACATCAATAATATGTAATAATTCATTGTGGACAAAAGAAAAAAAATTTGTACAAAAGGAATACTGTCTGCACAGGAAACCACATATCCCGACCACAACCCCATACTATGTACCTTACCTGTTCTGCTCCTCCAGCTTGCTGAGCAGCTCCAGTTCATCTGGACTGAGGTTCTCGGAGTCTGAGATGCTGACGGCTGCTGACGAAGATGAATCATCTGGGCTCAGGGCTGGACTGGCCATGTCTGCGAGAGGGAGCGGGGCCAGAATGCTCATCTGAAAGAACAGGAAATTATCAAGTCAGTGGTTTGAGCAAGAGAGGAACAAAGCCGGTGAAAGTTACGGCGCAGACACAAAGCGAATGACTAGCCTGAGTCTAAGACCTCATGCACATAGGACATTTTTAAAGCAGCTGTTTTTGGCTTCAGATGTTTTTTCCTACAGTCAATAAACCCTCCATCATGTTATCCTATGTGTCCATGCACACATAGGCTGTTATCAACTGGTTTTGGCTAGGGCATTTTTGAGCTGTAAAAAAACCCAAGACCAGAGGGTCCTGAGAGGAGCTTTTCAGCGTTAAAAACACTCAAACATTAGACATGTGCAGAGTGAAAAAATAGCTTTAGTTTCATTTCGTTATTTGTTAAATTTGTTTATTTCGATTAGTTTAATTCGTTTTCGGAATTCGTTTTGTTTATTCGTTTTCGAAGCAATGCAAAAAGTTTTCAAAGTCAATTTTCGAATAGTTTGAATGATTCAAAAAGTTTTCAAATACGAATCGTTTTCGAATTCAAAAATAGTTTTCGAATTCAAATCCTTTTCCAATTCAAATCCTTTTCCAATTCAAATCCTTTTCCAATTCAAATCCTTTTCCAATTCAAATCCTTTTCCGATTCAAATCCTTTTCCGATTCAAATCCTTTTCCGATTCAAATCCTTTTCCGATTCAAATCCTTTTCCAATTCAAATCCTTTTCCAATGCAAATCCTTTTCCAATGCAAATCCTTTTCCAATGCAAATCCTTTTCCAATTTCCAAAGAGAATGGGGTGGAGTGGAAAATGGGGGAATAAAATGGAAAAAGATAGAATACAATAGAGGGGAATATATCAGTAAATGAAAGAATATAATGTGGTGGAGTGGAACAGAGCTGTTTTACTCTGCTGTATTTTATTCTTTTGTTGTCTGTTATATTATTTCTAGTCTATTGTTTTTTTTCTGTTCTAGTCCTTTGTTTTCTATTCTATTTTGTTCTCTTTGGAAATTGGAAAACTATTCAAACTCGAGGACTATTCAAATTTGAATACTTTTCCGATTCAAAAAGTATTTGAAAATGATTTGAATTCCGATTTTTTTTTCGTTATTTCAGATGTGTTTAAATTCGGTACTATTGTAATTTGGAAATTTGGATACATCCGAATTCCCGAGAAATAAAACTCTTCCAAATTTTAATTCGGAACGAAATGAACCGCACATGTCTATCTAACGTCAAACCAGCGTATTTGGACATTTTTGATCCCATTAAAAAGAAAAAAAAAAAAAAGCTAAAAAACATTATTACACAAACATTGAAAAACTCACTACAAAGCTACTGTTATTTTTAGAACGTTTAAAATGTCCTGTGTGCATGAAGCCTAAAAACAAAAAGTGACAGGTAAAGTACAAGACTAATTAAAAGGAAAAAGTATAATGGACTTAGATAAAAGACTGGAAAATTAATATAGGATTCAGAATCCAATCAGTTTTATTGAGGGAAGGAGGGCATGTTGGTCCAGTGACAACCAATGACCCGGCTAAAAAAAAGGGCAGATCCAAGGTACATTTTTAGGTACGCTGGCTAGGAGGACGGTGAAGTGCATCCAGTCCTGTTAAAAATGCCCCCCCTCACCCTGCAAGGAATTGCAGATGGTTTCATCAACTATGAAGAAGTCTCCACATTGCATTGTGGGGTGTGGAAGGATCCTGGTTTACGGCTTTGTTTTTTTTCCCATAGATCAGATGTCCCGTTTGGGGGGGGGGCCCTCAAATGCACTGAAACTTTAAATGTGTAGCCTCCTTGTCCTAAGCAGGGGCTACTATATCAATTTTCATTTTTGGCTGGGCTGTAGTTAGTTCAAACTGATTGTAGTTTTTCCCCAAGCTTAACCACTGCCTACTGTGCACTTTCACCCCCTTCCTGCCCAGGCCATTTTTCAGCTTTCAGTGCAGTCATACTTTGAATGACAATTGCGCAGTCATGCAACATTGCACACAAATTCTAGTGAAAAGAAAGCAACCCGCTGCCCAATTAAAACACAAAAATTACAGCAGCTAGCACGCCAATTGACAAAAAAAAAAAAAAAGCGTCCAGTGCTCATAGAAATCAGGGCTCGACAATCCCCAGATGCCAGGACGACCACAAATCACTTCCTGGCGAGTAGCAGCCAATCCTAATCTCCCCTCACTATATTAACCACTTCAGCCCCGGAAGGATTTCCCATGTTAGGACCAGAGCACTTTTTGTGATTCGGCACTGCGTCGCTTTAACTGACAATTGCACGGTCCTGCGGCGTTGTAGCCAAACAAAGTTTGCGTCCTTTTTTTCCCACAAATAGAGCTTTCTTTTGGTGGTATTTGATCACCTTTGCGTCATTTCTGATCACCGCTATAAACAAAAGAGTGACAATTTTGCAAAAAAAAAAAATAAAAACAAATTTCTTACTTTTTCCTAAAATACAAATCCAAAAAAAATATATATAAAAAAACATTTTTTTTCCATCGGCTTTGGCCGATTTATATTCTTCCTCATATTTTTGGTAAAAAAAAAATAAAAAAAATATCACAAAATCTGCGTTTATTGATTGGTTTGCGCAAAAGTTGCCACGTTTACGAATGATGAGAATTAATTTCTGGGGGTTTTTTTTTTTTTTTATATTTTACTAGCAATGTCGGTGATCTGCAATTTTTAGCGGTACTGCAATATTGCAGCGGACATGTCGGACCTTTTTGACACTTTTTTGGGACCATTGGCATTTATACAGCGATCAATGCTATAAAAATGCACTGATTACTGTGTAAATGCTATTGGCAGTGAAGGGGTTAACCTGCAGGGGGCGCTCTAAGGGTTAACTGTGTTCCCTGGGTGTGTTCTAACTGTGTGTGGGCTGCCCTAGCTGGTGAAAGGGGATGATCACGGCTTCCATATAGAGGAAGCCTGTGATCACCGCCCTTCCCCCTCTATGAGAACGGAGATCCGTGTTTACATACACGGACCTCCGTTCTTTCACTGCAGGGGGGGTGCCCTACCCGCTCCCTGGCCCCCCCGGACACAGTGAGCGTGCCTCCGGCGGCGCGCGCTCACAGCACTAGTTATCCCAGCCGCTGCGATAAGGAGATACTCTGTCGCCGCCAGACTGCGGTCGGCAAGTGGTTAAAATACAGCGTCTTCGATTCAGCGAGAGCCGTTCTCTGCTAAATCTAAGCTGTTAACCTGGGCAGGCTGCCTGGGATATTTGTTTCCATTTAGAATGAATAAAAGAAACACAATGTATCGCTTTGTTCTTTTATGAAAGTGATGAACTCCGGGTTGTATGAGGGAAGTTTTAACCACTTAAAGACTAAACCTTTTCTGACATATGTGGCTTACAAGTTAAATACAGTATTTTCTGCTAGAAAATGACTTAGAATACACACACACACACACACACACATATATATATATATATTATAGCAGAGACCCTAGAGAATAAAATAGCGGTTGTTGCAATATTTTATGTCACACGGTATACGCGCAGCGGTCTTTCAAACGCAATTTTTTGGAAAAAATACCCTTTAATCAATAAAAAAAAAAAAACTAAACAGCAAAGTTAACCCATTTTTTTTCTGTATAATGGGAAAGATGTTATACCATGAGAATCGTGTTCTGTATTCTAAGCAACAAAATTGTGATAAAGTCCTGTGTACCATCAACAATTACCACTCTTTATGTGCAGCTGGGCTCCAGTATATCATGGTAACCGGAAGCCATATACCAGAGTCCATGAAATGCAGCCAAATACCAGAGTCCATGAAATGCAGCCTGACACAGAGCTGACAGGGAGATTCAAATCTCCCGGCACCGCTGCGCTGTGATGATGTCATCACACATGCGCCTGGTGGAGCTCCACTCTGCAGCCAGACCTCATTCGGATAGAAGACAGAGCAGCCCGAGCGGCCGCCGCGGCAGTACTTCATTCGGCCGATGGGGCTGCTTTGTCTTCTCACTGCGTGAGAAGGAACAAAGCGGCGCTCTATGGTGCTCCCGGCGGCGAAAAATATATATTTTTAAAAAAACTGTAATTTTTGGTTTTGGTTTTCGGCCAAGTGCATCCTGCATTTTCGGTACCAAAATTTCCATTTGGTGCACCTCTAATTACGAGAGATTTATCTGCAGTCGGAGCCTTCCAGCGCTGGGTTGTCATAACTCGCTCTCGTCCACGGCGCTTCCATGTTAACCCAGTCTCTCTTCCGGGATCCAAATCATTGGCCGTTTGAATGTCCGGGCTGCAGTGACATCACTCCCATGCATGTGCACAAGAGTCACTTCACCGCAGCACGGAGAGCAGGCCATAAATGCAGTCTGAGCTGCACATGCGCAGCTCAGATTGTATTACCCGCCGGCAGGCAGGGGGGTAATTTCTGGCAGAAGAGACCTCTAGGGGCTGCCTGTCAGCAGGTTTTTATAGAAGACACTTTACTATCACTATAATTTGACTTGTGACTTCTCACTGTCACCAGTAGAGGTCACTGATATCACTGGTCATAGTATGAGATTTCATAAACAATGAATATTTATATTTCCTTTAGCCAATCCCATTGGAAATTTAGGCCACTGGTGCATGCTGGGGGAGGATATAAATATCTGGGACATGCCATGTGAGCTCCTTCTTTCCCCTGGGCTGAGGCCTAGAAAGGTGCTGCCGGATGGAACTCTGCCGTTTGGCCCAATAGCCTGTTTTGGGACCTAACATGTGCTGAAGTGGTCCGGAAGCAATCCTGCTTGGTCTGGTGGAAGTGGTGCCAAGGAGGAGACGCAGGGGAGGCCACTTGCTGGAGAGAGAAAGCAAGAAGGCTGATCTCTCAGAAGGGCCTGGAGACTCACTTGGAGGATGCACTGAAGTTTGTGAAAGTGCTTAGAGTATTGCTGGATCAGCTTAAAGCGGAGTTACACCCATGTAAAAGTCAGCAGCTACAAAAAGGGTAGCTGATGACTTTTAACTATCAGCCACTCACCTGTCCCTCGCTCCAGCGATGCGGTCGTGTGGGGGCTCTTCGCCCCCTCTCCTCGGCAGTACCGGCATCATAATTGTGGGCAACTGGCTTTAACTTCAAAGCCAGGCACGCACTGCGAATGCGCCTTGTGACTGGCCGGCATATCTTCTGGGACCTGTGACGTGTCCCAGAAGATCGCCGAGGGGGGGGGGGGGGGGGGGGGGG
>BLSH010348234.1:521213-531309 GCA_018402905.1 Glandirana rugosa
TCAATCAGCAAAAAACCACCCCCCCATTCAGTCCCTCAGTCAGTCACCACTGTCAGTCAAATCCCCCCCCCCATTGTTCGCGGCAGTATTCCAACATGATAACGACCCCAAACACACCTCCAAGATGACCACTGCCTTGCCTGGGAGGAGCGCAAGGTCTCTAACATCCACCAGCTCTGTGATGTCCTCATGGAGGAGTGAAAGAGGACTCCAGTAGCAACCTGTGAAGCTCTGGTGAACTCCATGCCCAAGAGGGTTAAGGCAGTGCTGGAAAATAATGGTGGCCACACAAAATATTGACACTTTGGGCCCAATTTGGACATTTTCTCTTAGGGGTGTACTCACTTTTGTTGCCAGCAGTTTAGACATTAATGGCTGTGTGTTGAGTTAGTTTGAGGGGACAGCAAATTTACACTGTTATACAAGCTGTACACTCACTACTTTACATTGTAGCAAATTGTAATTTCTTGAGTGTTGTCACATGAAAAGATAGAATAAAATATTTACAAAAATGTGAGGGGTGTACTTACTTTTGTGAGATACTGTATGCATACCTTCCCTGGACTAGCATCCTAGGTAGAAGTAACCCTAGTATGGGGGTGTAGTATAGCCATAAAGAGGGACAATAATTTTCTTTTTCTGTGTACTTTCTTGTGTGTTTGTGGTTCGTCCAAAGCACTTTGTATTGCAAATTATATGTAATAAAATTTTGCGATTTTAACCTTTTGTGATGTCCAATGATGGTACCAAGAAAATCCTGCAGCCCCACCCCCTCCATGCTCCTATCCAAGGGGGGATACAATGTCAGAATACAATAGCGCAGAGGGATAGATCCCTGCATCCATATCGCTTGTAAGGAAAAACAAAAACTTTACATGCATACCCTGTTTAACCGCTTAAGGACTGCCCCACGTACATATACTGTGGCAGGGCGGCCCTTAAGCATAAAGTGACATACATGTATGCAATTCCTCTCTCCAGCTCTGGGGTGCGCGCACCACCGGTGCCCCACTCGCACTGTGATTGGACACAGCGGGAGCCAATCAGTGGGTCCGACACCTGCTGGGACCCGCAGATCTTTCACAGGAGAGGCAGAGCAACGGTCTGCCTATGTAAACAAGGCAGACTGCCGTTCTGTAAGAGTGGAGGATGGAGATCTTGCGTTTCTGCTAAGCAGAAATACGGATCTCTGCTTTCCTCCAGTCACAGCATCCCCCACACAGTTAGAAAACATTCCCAGTGAACCCACTTAACCCTTTGATCACCCCTGACGCTAACACCTTCCCTTTCAGTGACATTTATACAGTGACAGTGCTTTATTTATATTTATTTTGCACTGATCACTGTATTGGTGTCACTGGTCCCCCAAAAAGTGTCACTTTTTCTGCCGCAATCCCACTAAAAATCACTGATTGCTGCCATTACTAGTGAAAACAATAAAAATAAATAAATAAAAAGTCCATAAATCTATCCCATTGTTTGTAGACGCTATAACTTTTGCGCAAACCAATCAATATGCGCTTATTGGGATTATTTTTTTCCAAAAACGTAGCAGAATATAAACTGGCCTTAATTGATGAAGAAATTAGAGGTTTTACATTATATTATTGGATATGTTTTATAGCAGAAAGTAAAAAATATTGTTTTTTTTTTCCAAATTGTCGCTCTTTTGTTGTTTATAGCGCAAAAAATAAAAACCAGAGAGGTGATCAAATACCACCACAAGGTCCTCGCTTCGGCAGGACATATACTAAAATTGGAATGATATAGAGAAGATTAGCATGGCCCCTGCGCAAGTATGACACGCAAATTGGTGAAGCGTTCCATATCTTTTATTTGGCAGGCCTGGCGGGATGACCCTGCTCTGGCACCTCCACAGTTGGCAATGGATAGAATACTAAGACTCTAACCCATCGAGAGTAGGCTCACTTTGTACTGTAGGTTTACAATGGCTCATTACCTGCTACCCATTAGTGATGGACTCTGGAAGAAAGAGGAGGGTTATATATGCGTTTAAACCTTTATTATGCACATAAGGGATAACATGTACTATGCTATGGATTCCCGGATAGGAACCTTCTGGGGGGGGGATAAAACAGATAAATACTGTAAATATTCTGTATGACTGTCAATGACGAATCCACGTTGAATGTACTTAATTTGCTGACTTAACGCTTTGGTAATGTGTGTAATGGACGTACAGTCAATGTGTATTTTATTTCTTTCTTTTTCAATAAAAACGTTTTGATTAAAAAAAAAAAATACCACCACAAGAAAGCTCTATTTGTGGGTGGAAAAAAAAGGACACCAATTTTATTTGAGTACAGCGTCCCACGACCGCGCAATTGTCAGTTAAAGTAACGCAGTGCCAGATTGCAAAAAATGGCCTGGTCAAGAAGGGGGGTAAATCCTTCCGGGGCTGAAGTGGTTAATCTCAGTGATGGGGTGCCATTTCCCCTCTTACTAGTTCTTTGTTTAGAAATTTTGGAGACGGCCGGTCTAGATTAGGAGGCCATAATGCAAACATTGATATCGTACCTTGTACACATCGTTTTATTATTCATATAAAATAATTACGAATTAAAAAAATAATTCCGATATCACAGTTTTAGCAATATGAAAGTCCCATTTTTACCATTAATCCCTTCAGATCCGAGCTATTGGCAAAGTATGGCTCCAGCGCGGATCTGAATTTCCAGAACAACGTCCATGGACGTCGCCCCCTGCGAGCTTTCACAGGCGGCGGCCGCCGCACGCTGCATGGGCACGCCAGCGGGGGTCGGACGGACTCGATGTCCGCTCAAGACCTGCGATCGCCTGTCAGAGCTGCAGAACGGGGAACCGCCAATGTAAACATGGCGGTTCTCTGTTCTGTGACAGGGGACATGACAGATCTACTGATCCCTGTCACTGGGATCAGTTAGATCTGTTATGTCCCAGCCAGCCCCACCCCCTCACAGTTAGAGCACAGTGAGGGAACACAGTTAACCCCTTCACTGCCCCCTTAGAGTTAACCCCTTCCCTGCCATTTATGACATTTATACAGTAATCAGTGGCTATTTAAATTTCTGACCGCTGTATAAATGTCATTGGTCCCAAAAAAGTGCCAAAAATGTCCGACATTTCCGCCCCAATATCAAAGTCCCGATAAAAATCGCAGATCGCCGCCATTACTAGTAAAAAAAAAATAATAATAAAAAATGCCATAAATCAATTCCCATAGTTTGTAGACGCGATAACTTTTGCGCAAACCAATCAATATACGCCGATTGCGATTTTTTTTTTTTACCAAAAATATGTAGAAGAATATAAATTGGCCAAACTCAATGAATAATTTTTTTTTTTTATTTTGGATTTGTATTATAGCAAAAAGTAAAAAATATTGTTCTTTTTTCAAAATTGTCGCTCTTTGTTTATAGCGCAAAAAATTAAAAATCGCAGAGGTGATCAAATACCACCAAAAGAAAGCTCTATTTGTGGAAAAAAAATAATAAAAATTTTGTTTGGGTACAACGTCGCACAACCGCGCAATTGTCATTCAAAATGCGACAGCGCTGAAAGCCGAAAATTGGTCTGGGCAGGAGGGGCTTTAAGTGCCCAGTAAGCAAGTGGTTAAGGAACCTCCACTCATTACACAATGAACACAGGTTACAGAACAGACAAGAGCTGCTTTTTTTCTACAGTGCGCATCGATGCAACGCAAACAGCCCCATTGAAAACAATGGCTGACCTGTGCACATGGTGATGGGTGTTAAATCCCATACTGTAGGTCTGAATGGGCCCTAACAATCATTGATACTTTTCCTTTCTAACAGCCCCGCTGAGATGCCATCTTTTTATTTTTCAGCCTGTAATTCTCTTTCTAGTAGCGGCTTAAACACATCGAGAGCTGATTTGATGTATTTTTAGTTCTGCAATCTAACTGCTACAAGAAAGAAAATTACAGTCCTGTGAAGAATAAACTAGCGGGATTAGCAGAGAGGTCGCTAGGTAGGACACAAGCTCTCCCAAGGTGGCTGGTGGTGTCTACAGTGGTCGTCACTTTGTGCCAACACCACCAGGGTGCCATCCCTGTGGGCAAATGGCTAGCCTTCTCCTACATGGGGGTACACAAGGTCCATTACCATAGTAACATGGCCGCAGCAATCTGCCCGTGGAAACGTAGAGCGGAATATAGAGCCTGCTGGAGCAGTGGCCTCTCAAAGCGGCGGGGTGCAGTGCCTGATAAGAAACCCTCAAAGTGGCTGTAAACTCTCACATATACCCAATGAAGCGACTGGCCTCAGGTGATACAGAGATTAACCGCTTGCCGACAGCTGATCGGCATTTGACGGCGACAGTGTGGCTCGATTGCGTGGATCGCCGTCAAGGGACGGCGGCCGCGAGATCGAGCCCAGTGAGCGCGCGCGCCGCCGGAGGCGCGCCCGCACGCTCATTGTGTCTGGGGATTCGATCTCCGCCAGCCATCCGCGATGCCCCCCCCGGAGTGAAAGAACGGAGGTCCGTGTAAGTAAACACGGACCTCCGTTCTGTGAGGGGGGGGGGGGGGAAGGGCTGTGATCACAGCCTTCCTCTACATGAAGGCTGTGATCACTTCCCTTCCCCAGCTAGGGCAGTCCCCCCACAGTTAGAACACGCCCAGGGAACATAGTTAACCCTGAGAGCGCCCCCTGCAGGTTAACCCCTTCACTGCCAATGACATTTACCAGCAATCAGTGCATTTTTATAGCACTGATCGCTGTATAAAATGCCAATGGTCCCAAAAAAGTGTCAAAATGTTCCGACATGTCCGCCGCTATGTCGCAGTACCGCTAAAAATCGCAGATCGTCGACATTACTAGTAAAAAATAAAAAAAACATAAAAACCCCAGAAATGAATTCTCATCGTCCGTAAACGCGGCCACTTTTGCGCAAACCAATCAATAAACGCCGATTGCGATTTTTTCCCCCACAAATATGAGAAAGAATATAAATCGGCCAAAACCGATGAAAAAAAATGTTTTTTTATTTTTTTTTTTGGATTTGTATTTTAGCAAAAAGTAAGAAATTTGTGTTTTTTTGCAAAATTGTCGCTCTTCTTTTGTTTATAGCGGCGATCAGAAATGACGCAGCGGTGATCAAATACCACCAAAAGAAAGCTCTATTTGTGGGGAAAAAAAGGACGCAAATTTTGTTTGGGTACAACGTCGCACGACCGCGCAATTTTCAGTTAAAGCGACGCAGTGCCGAATCGCAAAAAGTGCTCCGGTCCTAAAGCTGGAAATCCTTCCGGTCCTTAAGTGGTTAAACAAATCCTCCTACATAAGTTGTACCCGTTTATCTGCAGTCTTATCTTCTCTACATCCATTTACCACTTCAGCTCTAGAAGGTTTACCCCCATCATGACCAGGCCACTTTTTGCCATACGGCACTGCGATACTCTAACTGACAACACTGCACCCACATAAAACTGATGTCCTTTTTTTTCTCTCGCAAATAGAGCTTCCTTTTTGTGGTATTTGATCACCTCTGCGTTTTTAATTTTTTTGCGCTATAAAAAAAAGACAAAATTAAAAAAAAAAAAAAAAAAACAATATTTTTTACTTTCTGCTATAAAACATATCCAAAAATTAGATTTTTTTTTCCAATTTCTTCAAAAATGTATGCCAATATGTATTCTGCTGCAGGTTTTTGGTAAAAAAAAAAAACAACAAAAAAAACCAATAAGCGTATATTAATTGGTTTGCGCAAAAGTTATAGTGTCTACAAACTATGAGGTATTTTTATTTTTTTACTAGTAATGGTGACAATTTGCGACTTACAGCAGGACTGCAATATTGCGGTGGACAAATCGAACAGCTATCTGACAATTTTTGGGGAACCAGTGACACCAATAGTGATCAGTGCTAAAAATATGTACTGTCACTGTACTAATGACACTGGCAGGAAAGGGGTCAACATCTAGGGCAATCAATGGATTAAATGTGTGGCCAACATGTATTACTGTGTGAGGTATTTA
Source organism: Glandirana rugosa (assembly GCA_018402905.1). Taxonomy (NCBI): domain Eukaryota; kingdom Metazoa; phylum Chordata; class Amphibia; order Anura; family Ranidae; genus Glandirana; species Glandirana rugosa. Next base: position 527,212 of record BLSH010348234.1, read on the forward strand.
GTTCATGCTTTCCAGGAAGAAAAAAAACAGCACATCTCAGAAGAGAGCCCTGTGTTTGCTTACCTACACAGGGATCTCTTCGGTAATCTCTGGAGCCAATTGTCGGGTGTCAGCGACCAATCAGCACCCGGCACCTGCTGATTAGTTCATGCTGCAGCCAATTGCAGCACATTCGGGGCAGTGGGGGCGTGCTCCCTAGATCGGCACGGATCACATACTAGGTACATGATCCTGCTCAGGAGAGCCGCCATGCCACCATATATGTACTGTATACGGTCAGCAAGTGGTTAGAGTGCTGAATTTATAAAGCTTGTCTGAGAGTTCAGAAAAAAGGGGTGGAGAGCTGAAATCACACACTGCAGAGAGCTGATTGGAAGGAAGGGACACACCCCTCTCCACTAAGCTCACAGGAACGGAGCTGAGGCTGTCCACAAGCTGGAGCTCCCTCCCTTGTCACCTTCTTTCTCTTGGTGTCAAGAAAACGTGTCAGAAGTGGTTCATGCTGATAGCAGAGCGAGCACCAGTTCGGGGCCGCTCTGTGTAATACCATTGCACAGAGCAAGTATAAGATTGCTATCTTAGTCTTTTTAATCACTTTAATGCACAGAATGCATTGCGGTAAAAAAAAACAACAAAAAACAAAAAAAAACACCTTTTTGAATTTAGGACCACTTTAACCCAGCCTTAGACTAGTACATTATTGAACAAACATTCTCAATACATTTGAATGTTGTAGGAAGTGTTACTAAATGCTGGCGTTTCAGCGCATCACTCGGTTTTCTTTTTCCTTTTGTAAACTTTATTTTAGGCACACAAAGTGACCATTCATGTCTCTGCACAATTGTGTGGTGCATCGCGCTACTGTGCATTGACATGAAATGTATGGGGGGGTATACAGTGCATCTGGAAAGTATTCACAGCGCTTCACTTTTTCCACATTTTGTTATATTACAGCCTTATTCCAAAATGAATTCAATTCATTATTTTCCTTAACATTCTACAAACAAAATAAAAAGCGAAAAATGTACATAAGTATTCACAGCATTTGCTCAATACTTTGTTGAAGCCCCTTTGGCACCAATTACAGCCTCAAGTCTTTTTGATTATGATGCTACAAGCTTGGCACACCTATTTTTGGGTAGTTTCTCACATTCTTCTTTGCAGGACCTCTCAAGCTCCATCGGGTTGGATGGGGAGCGTCAATGCACAGCCATTTTCAGATCTCTCCAGAGATCTTCAAATTGGGTTCAAGTCTGGGCTCTGGCTGGGCCACTCAAGGACATTCAGAGTTGTCCCGCAGCCATTCCTTAATCTAAGGGTCGTTGTCCTGTTGGAAGATGAACCTTCTCCCCAGTTTGAGGTCCAGAGCGCTCTGGAGCAGATTTTCATCAAGGATGTCTCTATATATTGCTGCATTCATCTTTCCCTCGATCCTGACTAGTCTCCCAGTTCCTGCCACTGAAAAACATCCCCACCGCATGATGCTGCCACCACCATGCTTCACTGTAGGGATGGTATTGGCCAGGTGATGAGCAGTGCCTGGTTTCCTCCAGACATGACGCTTGCCAATCAGGCCAAAGAGTTCAGTCTTTGTTTCATCAGATGAGAGAACTTTGTTTCTCGTGGTTTGAGGGTCCTTCAGGTGCCTTTTGGCAAACTCCAGACGTTGCTGTCATGCGCCTTTTACTGAGGAGTGGCTTCCGTCTGGCCACACTACCATACAGGCCTGATTGGTGGAGTGCTGCAGAGATGGTTGTTCTTCTGGAAGGTTCTCCTCTCCTCACAGAGAAATGCTGGAGCTCTGTCAGAGTGACCATCAGGTTCTTGGTCACCTCCCTAAGGCCCTTCCTCCCTGATTGCTCAGTTTGGCTGGGTGACCCACTCTAGGAAGAGTCCTGGTGGTTCTAAACTTCTATTTATAGATGATGGAGGCCACTGTTCTCATCGGGACCTTCAATGCTGCAGAAATTTTTATGTACCCTTCCCCAGATCTGTGCCTCAATACAATCCTGTCTCTGAGGTCTACAGACAATGCCTTGGACTTCATGACTTGGTTTGTGCTCTGACATGCACTGTTAACTGTGAGACCTTATATAGACAGCTGTGTGCCTTTCCCAATCATGTCCAATCAACTAAATGTACCACAAGTAGACTCCAATCAAGCTGTAGAAACATCTCATGGATGATTGGTGGAAACAGGATGCGCCTGAGCTCAAATGTGAGTGTCATAGCAAAGGCTGTGAATACTTATGTACATGGGATTTTTTTCGTTTTTTATTTTTATTAATTTTGCTAAGATTTCAAACAAACTTCTTTCACATTGTCATTATGGGGTGTTGTTTGTAGAATTTTGAGGAAAATAATGAATGAAATCCATTTTAGAATAAGGCTGTAACATAACAAATTGTGGAAACAGTGAAGTGATGTAAGTACTTTCTGGATGCACTGCACATATAGAAGGGGTGCAGTGAGGTAGGTGTCTTAGGTATATACATATAAAAGGGGTGCAGTGAGGTAGGTGTCTTAGGTATATACATATAGAAGGGGTGCAGTGAGGTAGGTGTCTTAGGTATATACATATAGAAGGGGTGCAGTGAGGTAGGTGTCTTAGGTATATACATATAGAAGGGGTGCAGTGAGGTAAGTGTCTCAGGTATACAGATAGAAGGTGTGCAGGGAGTAAGGCATCTCAGGTATATACATATAGGAGGGGTGCAGTGAGGTAGGTGTCTCAAGTATATATATATATAGGAGGGGTGCAGTGAGGTAGGTGTCTCAGGTATATACATATAGGAGGGGTGCAGTGAGGTAGGTGTCCCAGGTATACATATTAGGGGTGCTGAAATTAATTGATGCATCACGATTCGGCCGTCCACGATGCGGCATCGATGCTGCGACTGGCCATAATCGATTGGCGGGTGACGTCATCCGACTTGCTCCACTCCACCTGGGAGAGCTCTCCCAGCGTCCTCTACAGGTGTTAAAAAACTGTGTCCTAATGAATCCTGTGTTACTGTGCATTAAGTGCCCCACTGTACACACTTCTTAATATGTAGCTACAGACCGCATTTCTCACGGTGATTCTCTGCGCTCACAGGACTGCCCGGCCCGCCTCTTTTCTGATCTGTCAGCTACAGTCAGCGGGCAGGGCTGAGAATCCATCACAACATCAGTCAGGACGAGAGAGGAGAGGGGCGGGCCGGGCAGTCCTGTGAGCGCCGAGAAGCATCGTGAGAAATGCGGTCTGTAGCTACATATTAAGAAGCGTGTACAGTGGGGCACTTAATGCACAGTAACATAGGATTCATTGAGACAGTTATTTTAACACCTGGCCACCACCACCACCCACATCACCACCAACACCCATCACTACCCAGCATCACCCAAACCCCTCTACACCCATCACCACCTACACCCCTCTACATCCAGCATCACCCACTGACACCCATCATCACCCACACCCCTCTCTACCATTCACGCCCCTCTACACCCATCACCACCCACGCCCCTCTACACCCAGCATGAAGCAACAAGGAGAGAGGCGCCTCTAAGTGTAATATGTAAAAGCATTTATTACAACAATAGCCAAATGGCAACTCACATGAAAGAGGTAAAAGGCAGGCACATCTATAGTAAGGGGGATGAAGTGAGGTCCATCCAATCCAGGCTGTGTGGAGTCTCCTCTGTGTGCATGTGGAAGCACTCGTCACTCAAGCAGGAAGCGCAGGACGATCTGGGGAGTCAAAACGAAGCTTGAGGAGCACCAACAGGGGCGTGGACGGATGACGTCATGCAAAAGCGACGCGTTTCCTGAGCTGGCAAGCTACAGTGGCATGGTAGCAGCACTCCTTCTTCAGGCAAAGATAGGGAGATGTGAAGCATCACTGACACCCACACCCCTCTACACCCACCCAATGACACCCACCCATCACTACCACCCACACCCCTCTACACCCACCCACTGACACCCATCATACCACCCACCCACTGACACCCATCACTACCACCCACACCCCTCTACACCCACCCACTGACACCCATCACTACCACCCACACCCCTCTACACCCAGCATCACTGACACCTACACCCCTCTACAC
>BLSH010348234.1:547596-567153 GCA_018402905.1 Glandirana rugosa
TGACTCCGAGTGGTCGACATAGAATAGGTTAGGCGGACCCATTATTAGTGTTTTAGTGACCACAGGGGTATGAAAGACGTCTCTCGTTACGAGTATTGTACCCCCCCCCATTTTTTCTTCCTTTTGAGTATCACGTAGTGAAATTGGTGAACGGCTGGCGGCTAGCCGTAGACTGCCGCCGTTTCACCGAGCAAGGGCGTTTAGCGGCAGTATGCTGCCGCCGACGCCCTTGCACATATCACTCGCGAGCGCGCGGCGGCCTCCGCGCGGGCGCGCGAGTGACACAGGTCCCCCCCGGTCCCTCGCCCACGCCGCCGAAGCTAACGGCGGCCGGTGGGCGCTACCGCTCACTATACACGTTCCCGCAGCCGCCGTCGTATGACGGCGATTTGCGGGAACGAGCCACTTTGCCGCCGTCAGATGCCGATCGGCGGTCGGCAAGTGGTTAAAGTGATGCACTATGAGTTTTCCTTCTTTTTTACCCCCCCCCATGTTATGAGCATTGCTCTCTGCAGAAAGTATGGGGACACCAGTGATTTTGTGATTATTACCCAGGCGGATTGGATAAGATACAGCTGGTGAGCCTCAGTGTGTGCATGGTTGACACACGGTGATATTGGTGAAGGAAGAGAGAGACTTCTTGGGAACATTGTTTGTTCTTCTAATCAAATTTTCAATCTTTTTGGACTTTAGCACTTGCACTTCATATGTTTCAATGCAGCTGTTTTTGCACTGTTAACATTGATGCACTTTTATCTTGATTGAACAATGATGCACTTTATACTATTATGATATAATATTAATGCACTTCACGGTGTTTTGATTAGCGCGATTAGCGCTGCTGAAAACTAGGTAGATCGGTGTTTTCATGTTTTTTATTAAGTAGCAGCGTAAACCTGCATATAGCTGTTTTTACAGTAGCTGTGTATACCGGGCACAGGAATACACCTGCAATGTACGTTGCATGCCAATAAGCGCCAGTTTGCATGAGGTATTAGCTGTGTTTTAGGGACAGCACTGTGTTGTTTAATTTTTTTTAGCATATTAGTCACTTTAAAATTTGTGTTCTCCTTTATTATAATAGTAACAATTCTCAAAAGTGACAAAATATTTGCCTAAATTCTCCCACCGTGTAGGGCTTTACTTCCTGCTCAGGGACTTCAGTTGGTCCAGAATAGATAAATTCACTGCCGTGACCTCACACTTTCCACAAAGGGGATTTTTCTTTGCTCTGTGTGACAAAAGTGGTGACAAGCAAAGAACATAACAGTAGCCGGAATAAATTACTGCAAGCAAGGAATGAGGAAGTATATTGTTATGATGGCTTATATGGAGAATAAGCTGTTCTTTATCATTTGGGCTCTTAAATAAAGAGGTTATTGTTTCTATATCCATTCGTGTTTTGTAGTTTTAAATTAGCTCCTGATACAGTGCCATTTTCATTATTATTATTATATTATTACACAAGTTTTATATACAGTACCTCCAGCAATTTAGGCAGTACTTTAAAAAATAATGGGAGATGGTACAATTACAATACAATTCAATATATGAGGATTAAAGTGGTTGTCAACCCTTGACAACCACTTTAACCTACAGGTAAGCCTATAATAAGGTAAGCCTATAATATGTAGGTTCCCTGCATATCTCCTAAACCTGCATAGTTTAGGAGATATACAATGTACTCGCATATGCCCACTGCATCAGGCACATGCGCAGTGAAGAAACGGCCTCCGTGCCATTTCTTCACTTAGATCATGCTGCAATTGGCGGCTCCCGCGCGCATCCGCGGGAGTGACGTCACGCGACTCCAGCCAGTCACAAGGCCGGAGTCCGCGGCCCCAGAAGGAAGAGAGGCAAAAGATGGAAGCAGCCTGGACCGGGGACATCGCGGGCTTCCAATTCAGGTAAATGCCACATAATGGGCTAATATGCGATGCATACTAGCCCATTATGCTTTTATATTGCAGGGTAATAAAGAGGAAGTAAAACCCATCAGTATTTACTTCCTCTTTAAGAGGGCCCTGCTCATGAGAGCTTACAATCTAAAAGGAAAGGCCAAGTGATACAGAAAAGGTGAGGGATGAGCTGATAGTGAATGTACAATTTCAGTTGTTAGGGTAGAGTTAAGATAAGTTTCCCTGAAAAGATGTGTTTTCAGGGATTGCCTAAAGTCAGAGTTGCAGAGGATAGGAGAGGCTCTGGAGCAGTGGCAGCTGGTGCTCAATTTTCTTGGGGGGGTGGCCCATGGCCTCAAAGCCAGCCGGCCACCCCCGTCCCCCAGCCAACCAAACATTGCTGATTCCCCCCATCGCTCGTTCACCGCATCACTCGCCCATTGCCCCCACCAGGCCCCCCACCAGCCATGCACTTACCCCATCAGCTTCCCCTCGCGTCCCCTCCCAAGTCCCGGCAGTCGCTTCTCCTCCCAGCCAATCAGGACCTAGGATTTCCGGCCAATCGGGTCTCAAGACCCTCTCCTTCATTGGCCTGGAGGAGAAACAGGAAGACAATATTCGCTAGTCACACAACTGAATGGGCTCTGGACGCAGTGCTCTGCGCCCCGAGCCCACCCTTTTTGAAGCCAATTAAAGTCTCAGGCTCTAATTGTGTGCTTAAAAAAAACCCCATTGGAATTTATATGTCCAGCACCCTGCATGTGCTTAAAAGAAATGAATCCATGTGTCCAGCGCCTTGCATGTAGATTAGGGGCCGGGCGCATGGATCGGGGGAGGCGCCGCTGTGCCCTGAATGAGCGGCCGCCACTGCTCTGGAGAAGTCAGCAGCAGCACATATTCACAAGACATACTCTGCTTATGTGACAACGCCCTCCATGCTCCCCACCTGTGATCTTCCAAGATAGCTTTCTAATACACATTTTACCTTACCGTGTGCTTGTGCTTACATTTGTGAGCATGCGGAGATGCATATATCCCTCTCTGCAGGAGATTTTGGAGATGGAGGGTGGATCTCGCCTAGGATGAAACTGACTGACTCCAGAGCAGATGTTTCTCATATTTTAAATAAACTTGGTTCTCCTATCCATCAACATTGGAGCTGATGTATCACGCATCATGTCTGAAGAACCCTGTATGGCGAAACATGTAACAAGAAGCGTGAGAATGCGATGCAATTATGTTCTTGTGATTATTATCCAAGTTCCTTTTGTATGAAGGAAATGTCTTTTCATTCCAATGTTTTTTTATTAAGTATTTCACAAAAAAAAGTGTACAAAAATTGTATCAAAAAGTGCAAATTTGTTCGCCATTGAAATACATATCGAGTTTGACAGGAGACCAAACACTCTTAAACCGTAACCATACTTATAAACTGTATATTTTGCAGTCTCCCATGGATAACAAAAAACTATTTAAAAAAAAAAGAAGGAAAAACAAAGCAAAGAGAGAAAAATTCTCATTCCCCATTTCCTGTGCTAACAATATAATTGAGAATAAAAAAAACAAAACAAAAAAACTCCTCCTTAATACTGCCACGAAGACCTAGAAGGTTGAGAAAGCAGAAGAGAAAGATGGAAAAGAAATGAAAAGGAAATAAAGTAGATAATGTAGAGTAGAGTACATTATGACCCCGCGTGCCAAATACCCCCCCTCCTGAATCGCTCTGTGCCGGCATGGATCGAGGGTCTCCATTCAGGTATCTGACCCATGGATCCCAAACCTTCTCAAACATCTGTACCTTATCACGCAGGATTGCCGTCATGATCTTGTTGACCATAATCCATGAAAGTTTTTTTTTGAGCCGTTCGAATGGCAAACTAGCTGATTTCCAGGATTTTGCAATAATAATTTTTGCTGAAGTAAATATAAAAGTTATAAGATGCCTCTGATATTTCTCCAACTTGCAACCCAGCAGAGCCTGTCTCAGAGATTTAACAAGGTTGACTTGGGCGAGAGTGTAAATAAAATTATACTCTCTAATCCAGTACTGTCGCACCTTGGGGCATTGCCACCATATGTGGTATATTGTCCCCTCCTGTCCACAGCCTCGGAAACACAAGGAAGAAGCTCCCGGTACATAGGCCGCAATCCTAGCTGGGACCATGTACCATCTCAGAAGCACTTTATAGGTCGCTTCTATGATTGAGGTATTCACAAGATATCTGGAGGCCCCCTGTGCTATATTTTGCCATTCATCCAGCTCAATAGTTTCTTGGAGGTCTGCTTACCATTTTTCCATATATCCCTGCTTAACTTGGGGATCGACCAGGAGAGTGTATATTTCAGAAATATGTCTCCGGATTTTATCAAATTTCCGACACAAATATTCCGTAGGTGTCATGGTTGCTATATCGGAATTTCGGGATAAGGTGCGTAAGAAATGTGCTATCTGCGTATATCGGAAGTATTCTGAAATCGGCATGTGGTATTTCTCTATTAAAGCCTGTCTAGTCAAAATTCCCCTGTGGTCCCAGAGGTCAGTTATTCATAATAAAACTGTATTAGTCCACCAGTTAAACATTCTAGAGGTGAAGCTTGAGGTGAATTCCCCGTTTCCAAGGATAGGGGCCATTGGAGTATGCTGGGATTTAAATTTATGAGTTTTCGATAGTCTATCCCAAATATCCAAAGCGAAGGAAAGTGATGGACATAAAATTGGGGGTCGTTCCTTAGGGGGTAACCAGAGAATGTGACTAAGCAGCCGGTCTGGACACGTACAAGCCTCCACTTGCATCCAGATTGGTTGGGCTGGTTAGAATGAAATTTAACCAGCTGCACTAGCTGAGCTGCGTAAAAGTACTTTAATGAGTCTGGGGTCCCCAGCCCCCCCTTACTCTTGGGAGTGAACAGGATACTCTTATAGGGAAAATAGTAGTACTGCGCAGCCTACTACAGTGTGCTATAATGTGAACCTTGCCCCTAGTGGTTCTGGGGCGTATTTCCACACAATTTATTCTTGTTATCGGTATTCTACTTCAATCATGTGTGATAAGGATAAAATCCAAATAACTTCTACAATAAGCCTTACTGGCTTAAATAGATGATATTAGATACGTATAAAATGCAAATAGTAGTAAGTGACATCGTGATAAAGTGATAAAATATACTTTTGCTTTTTACATTTTTACTTGATACTTTTGCACTTGACAGTATTTATATTGTATTACTAAAGTTTATTTGATTTTATATATTTATGATATATTTTATCACTTTATCACGATGTCACTTACTACTATTTGCATTTTATACGTATCTAATATCATCTATTTAAGCCAGTAAGGCTTATTGTAGAAGTTATTTGGATTTTATCCTTATCACACATGATTGAAGTAGAATACCGATAACAAGAATAAATTGTGTGGAAATACGCCCCAGAACCACTAGGGGCAAGGTTCACATTATAGCACACTGTAGTAGGCTGCGCAGTACTACTATTTTCCCTTTAGATCTCATTGTATATTGTCAGATATTAGGTGCAGCAGCAGCCTAGCTCTACCCCCAGTGTGTAACTGTAGTAGCGCAAGGATACATCCATACAAGGATACTCTTATACACCCTGGGCCTCTTATCTCCCCAAATGAAGGATAGAAGTCTCTTTTGAAAAGTTAACAAGTCTGATCGTGCAAGTGTTACTGGTAATGTGCAAAATAAATACAAAACCTTTGGGAGGACATTCATTTTCACCATGTGTAGTCTGCCAAACCATGACGGTGGATGGACCACCCATCTGGCCATGTCAGCTGATAGTCTTTTAAATAATCCAGGAAAATTGTGAGATTATAAAGAACGTATGGATGGGGTAAGAATAATACCCAGATAAGGGAGAGCATCTGCTTGCCATAGGAAACGGTAAGATTGTTTAGGAGTTGAGAGCGTGCTTGTCTCAAGAGTAATATTAGTTCGCAAAAACCCCATGGTCCTTTCCTGGTTTAGGGATAACATGTATATATGCCTTATTTTCCTGCACCGGAAAGGTTTGTGCCCTGTTGGATTGTATTAAAAAATGTACACAGATGAGGGGTCAAGATCTCTTGAAATTTTCTATAATATTGCCCATAAAACCCATCTGGGCCTGGCGCTTTGGATGGGTTTTGATAGCCTGTCTAATTTCTGACTCTGAGAATTCTCTATCCATAAGTGGTCTCGTGTCAGGGTGGGTAATGAAATGTTGCTAAAGAATTCATCTGCTCTGCTCTGGCAAAACTGCATTGGGCTACTATACAATGTAGAATTACATTTAGTGAATTGGTTTCTTTGATTCGGTAATAGTGTGGCTTTACTATTATATCTTGCGTTAGTCCATTCATCCTGGGAGCTGTCAGGGCCCTATGGACCCTATCTACTTCCATCTGGTGGGGTGAGATGTCCGGAATCAATTCTTTCATAAGAGCATGAATTGTGCCTACCAGATCATTGTGGGTTTTAGGCAATCCCTGGATCCGTACATTATAACTGTGGGACCTGTTTTCCAGGTCTTCTCTTTTTACGTAAGCTTCCTCCTGCCTCTCCTGAAGCTCTGTCACCACCCTGGTATTCTAATTAACTCTGGCCACTGTGCCATCCACCTTGGTTTCAATTGTATCCAATCTGAGTAATGATAGAGCAGGCCTTTGAAAGCTCCTGTTGTAGCATAGTGGAAAAACGGGCCAGTAGTACCGAATCTCCTGGATAGGCAGCTGGTTGATGCGCAGGCTCCTCATGAGCAGAGCTAGACTGGCTAAACAGAGACTCAGCTAGCTCAGCCATGTTTCTGTCCATGGAAGAGCCTGGGGAGCCTACAGGCTCTGGTATTGCCAGGGGCATTCTAAGAGATGGAGGCAGAGATAAAGATTCGCCCCGGGGATCCCCCCTCATTTTCTCGTGAGGATTGTGAGGAGAAGGGGTCTCTTATATTGGCTCTGGGAGAAGAGATTTCATGCTGTGGGGAGAGGCGCCCTGTGTTATCAGAGCCGCCTCGTGTGTTCTTCCTGCTCGGCGCCATCTTGGGAGAAGGAGTCTACCCAGGGGGAGTGGGACGTGTCGCTCCCCGCCGATTACCTTTCTTGTATGGCCGCTTTTTCCGTTGTCCCGAGGTCCGGTGTGGCATAGCAGTCTCCCAGTGTCCTGCAACCTGGTGTGGGTGATCTCCTGTCCTCCTGAAGCTAATTGTAGCTGTGGGTTTGCCATCGATGTGCAGAGCACGGTCACTACATGTCTGCTCCCGCGGAAGCACCCATGCGCACTCAAGGAAGTTTCTTGTAATGATTTTTTGTATAAATAAAAAAATGTAATATTTTTACAATTATTGTGTATTTCATTGTTTAGCTTAGCACCTTTAAAGTCCCCATATTTCTATGTGCTACCTTGATATTTGACCTAATGGGAAGTTGGTGCCATTACTTTTGTAATTGATGTTTCTGGACCTGCCCACACACCCTAAAAAAGATCACTCAAATAAAATAAAACTTTCTAGAGAGTCTATACATTATAACATGTACCATCCAAAAGAAACTACAAAACAATATTTTGATACAAACTAGTACATATTCCGGTAAGTATTTGTCTCATGTGCACATCATTACAGAAAATGCCATCAGATATGGAGAGCAAGCTCCCGCTACACATTCCCTCCATCCCTTCAGTGTCAGGAGAGCAGGGATCATAGAGTTTTATAGTAGCAGTCTGTCCATTATTAGGTCCAATCCAATCCAATAGCACAATCTGCTACTGCCACCCAACTCCCCCACACTTTCTCAAAAGGGGATGTTTTTCAAAGAGATTGCTCAACAAAATAAAGCATGGAGACATGGATGGATGGGTGAGTTTGCTTTTAATAGTAAAAATCAATTAAATTAAATAAATAGTGTTTTCAGTTTGTGGTGTAGTTAAGATACAGTTAAGTTCATCTTTAATTTAGACTATGAAAATGAATACACTATGTTAATTTTATATGTTGTTTTTTTTTCATAAAATAAAATAGCGGTTATTCACAAACCTGTAACATAAATCCACACAACTCTTAGATTGTAAGATCTAACGATCAGGACCCTCTGATTCCTACTGTATTAAAGTGTATTGTATTTGTACTGTCTACCCTCAAGTTGTAAAGCGCTACGTAAACTGTTGGGGCTATATAAATCCTGTATAATATTAATAATAACAACAAAAATACATGAACTACAAAGAAAATGTCCAATAAAACTGTGGTTTTCCGAGTGTTCGTTATGATATGAAAGGCTTGTTCTCACCAGGAGGTGTGTTCCTGCGTGTTGCATTTTAGGGCACTGCATTAATTTCAATGGGCTACTCTATGCGTGAGAAATGCACAAAAAAGATGCAGGCAATATTTTTTAAATTTGTCCACACCAAAACGCATGGTACTGTTGTACCATGTATTTTGGCAGGCGCAAACACACATTCATTTGCTAGATGCATGGTGGTGCCATTACGAATAAATGGCACCATTGTGCTTCTGCAAAAGAGCAACACATTTTTTTGAGGTGTGGGAAAATGCCAGATTTTGCACGCATTTCTGCATCATACCTGGTGGGAACGAGCCCTTAATGCGTAAACCAAAAAATGTGTGACAGTTTCCTGTGTTTATTATGCTGTTTTTAGATGTGCATCCACCCAGTGCAGAAAAATACTACTACCTGACCCTCAGAACAAGTCACCAGAGTTGACTGATATTTTAATTACAGAAGGTTACAAAAACACAAAACCCTTATATTTGTGATTCAGATGCCATTTGCTAGATGCCAGTTTAGTAAAGGAACAGTAAAAAACAACAGATCCTCCCATTTATGGCAGCTGTACCAAGCCCTGTGTGTATGACATATGCTACTATATCCCTGACAAACTCCAAAGAGTCTGGCTCTCGGACTGGCTGTTAGGGATGCACACATTTCCAACCACCTATCAAGCCAACTGGATCTTTTAGCCAAATAGTGGGATAAGCAGAATGAAAATAAACATTTTCTGTGTAGCTTTACCCTACCAGGTTTCATCACATGACTTCATCAAGGTCGCCCCTGATGAAGTCATGTGAAAAAAATTAAGTTTGATGGAAGAATTGCATATGGATCTCAAATATAAGAATTCTGTGCTTTTGTGCCCTCCTGTAATTAAAGGTCAATTAACTGATCTCTGCTAGCTTCCAGGTCCCATGCTGAGAGGCGGCCCTGCTGCTTAGAGAACACAGGAGGTAACATGCTCAGCAAAGGAGCCATTTAGAGAACAGTTTTCATTTTCTAAATTAATGCAAAGCCTTCTCTGATTGAACAAAGTGGAGATTGTGACACCAGAACCCCATTTCTCCACCTTGTCCAATCAGGAAAACACTTTGCATTCATTGAGGAAAGTGTTCCCTGAATGCTACCTGTTTTGAAAGAATGTCTGCCTGTGTTCACTAAGCAGAAGGGGAGCCGCCCGGCATTGGACCTTGGAGTTAGTGAAAATCATTGTAGTAGCTGCACCTACTACACTGACTTCCAGCTTCCACAGAGAAGCCCACCAAGCCCATCTACTGTATATTACAAGCTCTAAAGAGCAGTGCCTTCTGATCCTTCTGTATTGATTTGTATTGTAACTGTATTGTCTGCCCCCATGTTGTAAAGTGCTGAGCAAACTGTTGCCGCTATATAAATCCTGTATTATAATAATAATGATAATAATGAAGAGCTTGCAGAAAAAGATAAAATGTATGCAGCTATGACCAGACAAGGCACAAATGACAAAAAAAACCGAATAAATGCTTTATGATAATTACAGTCCTGCATTTGAAGAACGTATAACGTTTTTATTGCTTAACTCTTCTTATATACAAATGAACATGTGCAAAATTAGAGATGTGCCCAATAAAAAAAAATTGTTTAGTTTTGGATTAGTTCATTAACCACTTACCAACCGGAAGGTTTTCCAGCTGTAGGACCAGAGCACTTTTTTCAATTTGGCACTGCACCACTTCAAATGGTAATTGCGCGGTCATGCAATGCACTACCCAAACAATATTTGCGTCCTTTTTTTCCCACAAATAGAGCTTTCTTTTGGTGGTATTTGTTCACCACTGTGCTTTTTATTTTTTGCGATATAAACAAAAAAGTACTAAAATTTTTAAAAAAATGATATTTTCAACTTTATGTTGTTACAAAAATACAATAAACTAAATTTTAGTCATAAATTTTTGCCAAAATGCATTTAGCCACATGTCTTGGGTAAAAAAAAAGTTAATTACCGTATATTTATTGGTTTGTGCAAAAGTTATAGCTTCTACAAACTAGGGTACATTTTCTGGAATTTATGCAGCTTTTATTTTATGACTGCCTATCTCATTTCTTGAGGTGCTAAAATGGAAGGGCAGTACAACCCCCCCCCCCAAATGACCCCATTTTGGAAAGTAGACACCCCAAGGAATTTGCTGAGAGGCATGTTGAGCCCATTGAATATTTTATTTTTTTGTCATAAGTGATTGAAAGATGACCAAAAAAAAAAAAATTATACAAAGTTGTTACTGAAATGATATATTGCTCACATATTCCATGGGTATGTGTGGAATTACACCCCAAAATACATTCTGCTGCTTCTCCTGAGTACGGGGATACCCCATGTGTGAGACTTTTTGGAAGTCTATCTGCATACAGGACCCCGAAAACCAATCACCTCCTTCAGGATTTCTAAGGGCAAAAATGTATGCATTCACCCCATTCTACCTATCTCAGTTGCGAAGGCCATAAAATGCCCAGATAGCACAAGCCCCCCCCCAAATGACCCCATTTTGGAAAGTAGACACCCCAAGCTATTTGCTGAGAGGCACGTTGAGTCCATGGAATATTTTATATTTTGCCACAAGTCTCTGGGATATTACAATTTTTTTTCCCACAAAGCTGTCACTAAATGATATGTTGCTTGAACATGCCATGGGTATATGTGAAATTACGCCCCAAAATACATTCTGCTGCTTCTTCTGAATACGGGGATACCACATATGTAAGACTTTCTGGCAGTCTAGCCGCGTACGGGACCCCAAAAACCAATCACCGCCTCCAGGCTTTCTAAGTGCGTAAAAAGGTGATTTTACTCCTCACTCCCTATCACAGTTTCGGAGGCCATGGAATGCCCAGATAGCACATACACACTCTCCCCAAATGACCCCATTTTGGAAAGTAGACACTCCAAGCTATTTGCTTAGAAGTATTTTGAGTATTTTGCAGATCTCACATTTTGTCACAAAGTTTTGAAATTTGAAAAAAGTAAAAAAAAAAAAACTTTCTGTTTATTTCTTCATTTTCCAAAACAAATGAGAGCTGCAAAATACTCACCATGCCTCTTAGCAAATGCCTTGGGGTGTCTACTTTCCAAAATGGGGTCATTTGGGGGGGGTTTGTGCTACCTTTACATTTCAGGGCCTCCAAAACCGTGATAGGTACTGAGAAGTAAAATCACCATTTTATGCCCTTAGAAAGCCTGAAGGCGATGATTGGCTTTCGGGGTCCTGTACGTGGATAGTCTCACAAAAAGTCTCACACATGGGGTATCCCCACACTCAGGAGAAGAAGCAGAATGTATTTTGTGGTGTAATTCCACATATACCCATGGCATGTGTGAGCAATATATCATGTCAGTGACACCTTTGTGTAAAAAAAAATAAAAATAAATACAAATTGTCATTTCCCCGAAACTTGTGGCAAAATATAAAATATTTCATGGACTCAACATGCCTCTCAGCAGATAGCTTGATGTGTCTACTTTCCAAAATGGGGTCATTTGTTTTTTTTTTTGCTATCTGGGCATTTCATGGCCTCCGAAACCTGGATAGGTAGTGTGGGGTGAAGGCATAAATTTTCGCCCTTAGAAATCCTGAAGGCAGTGATTGGTTTTCGGGGTCCCGTACACGGATAGACTCACAAAAAGTCTCACACATGGGGTATCCCTATTCTCAGGAGAAGCAGCAGAATGTATTTTGGGGTGTAATTCCACACGTACCCATGGCATGGGTGAGCAATATATAATTTCAGTGATAACTTTGTGCAATTTTTTTTTTGTACTTTTCAATCATTTATGACAAACAAATAATATATTCCATGGTCTCAACATGCCTCTCAGAAAATAGCTTGGGGTGTCTACTTTCCAAAATGGTGTCCTTTGGGGGGGTTTTGAACTGTCCTGGCATTTTATGCCCAACATCACCCACTCTTCTAACCACTTGAACCACCAAGTCTTTTCTGACACTTTTTATTTACATGAAAAAATCCTTTTTTTTGCTAGAAAATTACTTTGAGCCCCCAAACATTATATATTTTTTTAAAGCAGAGGCCCTACAGATTTGAATAGTGGGTGTTACAATTTTTTTTTTCACAAAGTATTTGCGCAGCGATTTTTCAAACGCAATTTTTGGGGAAAAAAAAACACTTTTTTGAATTTTAATGCACAAAAACATACGTTTTTACACCCAAATGTTTGGTGAAATATAAAAGTTGATCTCATGCCGAGTGCATAGACACCAAACATGACATGCTTTAAAAATGACGCACACCCGCGAAGTGGCAACAAACTATATACATTTTTAAAAGCCTTTAAAAGCTTTTACAGGTTACCATTTTAGATCTGCAGAGGAGGTCTACTGCTAAAATTACTGCCCTTGATCTGGCGTTCGCGGTGATACCTCACATGCATGGTGAAATTGTTGTTTACATACGACATGAAACTGACGCTTGTGTCCACCTTTGCGCGCGTGCACGGGGGGGCAGGGGTGCATTTTTTTTTTATTCTTATTCATTTTGCTTTTATTTTTATTTTTACACTGTCCCTTTCATCTTTTTCTTTTATCATTTTTATTTTTATCACAGGGATTTTAAATATCCCCTATGATAAAAATAGGTATTGTCGCACATAATTTTTTTTTCATTTTGGGGTATACTAAACTCTAGATCTTTCCCCAGCCCTTAAAGCATCTGACCAAACCAAAATCGGTTTGATAAGATGCTTCCCCAATTTCCCAATGGCAATTTTTATATCTGGCGAAACTGAAGTCACAAAATGCTCGTAGCCTCCGGTTTCTTAGGCCATGGAGATGATTGGAGCCATTCTAGTCTTCAATCAGCTCTATGATAAGCTGGTGGAACCACCAGCTGCCTTCTCACGTTCCCCGGTGGGACAGGAGAGCCTGAGAAGACCAGCAACATACTAGTATGTCGCTGGTCCTTGTTGGGCATATATTGTAATGTTCTTTTTTTCATGAAAAAAAGAATCAATCGGTGGGTATGCCCACCATTAGAAAACCTCCCTTCATCCTCCCACTTCTAATGGTGGGCATAGCCACTTTTTAAAAAAAATATACCGGAGCATAGGGGCAATCCACCCCAATTTCCACCCACTGCCCCTATGCTCCGTTATATTTGCTCTTTTTTTAACTGTGGTGGTGAAATCACCGCCAACAACGCTGGAGTAGCTGCTTTATATATGGTGGGAGCAAACTCTATTGCTGTCACCCTAAATAAATCCGCTCTGCAGCTGGCGTACCTGAAAATTAAATACAGATTAATAAAAACAGTAACACATAAAAAAAAATATATTCCTGCTAAGAATAAAAAAAATTACATGTTACATAAAATACCTGCAAAAAAAAACCAACTATAATAAACCGCAACAAAACATTACAGATATGCATAAATAACAATAGAGAGAGCAATAGAAAGAGAATAGAGAGAAAATGGAGATAGAAAAACAAGAAACGTACAACTGTTTTTGGTTTTTATTTTTTAAAATTTTTTTGGTTTTTATAACTTTTTTTTTTTTTTTGGTACGCTTTTTTTTTTTTATAACAATAAACAATAAAGGTTAGGGTCTCCAAAAATGCGGTGACATCTTTGGAGACCCTGTGAAAGTGTGTCCTAATTCTATGTAGTGCTGTTCCCTATGCTAATACTCAACTAATGAATGGTAGCGCTCGAAACAGTGACCGATGCAGAGACCAGGCTGGCCCAAACAGGTGGGGTAATAATATTGGGTGTCACGCCTGTATCCGCGTTGTCAGCAGACACGACATCTTTTTTGGGGGGTATCGTTGTGTAGGGGTACCAGGGATGGCATGTGGATAATGCCGTCCATGCAGCCGGCTCACTGCATGTGGATCGGGAACTTGGGGTGCAGAGCCATCTGGATACAGAAGGGCTCTGATGATCTCTTCCTGGAATTGCAGGAGAGGTCCAGTCCGTCCTGACGCTTTGTATAGCATAAAAGCGTTCAGCAAAGCCAATTGAAAGAAGTAAATAAACACTTTTTTGTACCAGCGTCTGGATTTACGGGCAATTAAGTAGGGCGCCATTAACTGGTCATTGAGGTCCACCTCTCCCATATTAAGGTTATATTGGTGGACAGAGAAAGGTTTCTCCACAATACCAGTCGCCCTTCTAATTTGGACAGCCATGTCTGCATGAATGGAGGAAAGAATGAAAACATCTTTTGTATCCCTCCACTTCATCGCGAGCAAATTACCACATCTCAAGCAGGCTCTCTCCCCCCGACTAAGTCGGGAATCTACCAGCCGTTGGGGGAAGCCCCGGCGATTAGGTCGCACGGTGCCACATGCGCCAATTTGGTGATCAAGTAAATGACTAAAAAGTGGCACGCTTGTGTAGTAATTGTCCACGTACAAATGGTACCCCTTTCCGAATAAGGGTGACACCAAGCTCCACACAATTTTACCAGCACTCCCCATGTAGTCTGGGCATCCTTCCGGCTCTATGCGGCTATCTAGGCCCTCATAAACCATAAAACTACATGTATAGCCTGTGGCCCTGTCACAGAGCTTATACAACTTGACCCCGTATCTGGCACGCTTGTTGGGGACAAACTGCTTGAAAGCAAGACGGCCAGCAAATTTAATCAGGGACTCGTCCACGCACACAACTTGGTTGGGAATAAAATGTGCTGCGAACGTCTGGTTGAAGTGGTTTATGAGGGACCGAATTTTGAAGAGCAGGTCAAATTCAGGGTCTCCATACGGACGATCGAGTCGATTGTCACTGAAGTGCATGAACCGCAGAATCTGCTTGTATCGTGTCCTGGCCATGGAAGCAGTGTAAACATACATGTGATGAATTGAGTCAGTGGACCAATATAACCGCAATTCAGGTAGATGATGTATGCCCATGTTGAGGGTGAGGCCCAGAAAGGTCTTAAATTCGGAAACTAGCGGCGATGTATTGACCAGCGTATAAATTGCTTTGGTCCACAATAGATCTATAGAGATCTTCGGTGAAATACAGCGAAAAAAAATCAATGGCCCTAAAATCAACTGTATACACCTGAATTCCGGGTTGGGCAGTGAATGGGGGAAGTACGGGCGCTGCATTAGTGGTGGGTTGCCAATCAGGGTTTGCAAGCGCGTGAAGAAGGGCACTATGGGCTCTGCGGGCCTGTGTTCTTTGTCTTCGTGGCTGCGGGGCATTACTCGTACTAGCCACACCAGCTTGAACTGCACTTATGGGACTCGCCACGTCACCAAGTGATACTGCAGTGCTGGTTGTATGACCAGGATGTACTAGGCCGCTGGTGCTTGCCAGCTCACCAGAAGGAGTAGCAGCGCTAGTACTGGGTCTCTGCTCCATACAAGAGCCCTGCGGTTCATGCACCTCAGCGCCAGCTAAACGGGATCTGGTACGCCTGACCTTAGCAGGGACCACCCAATCGTCCGAACTATCTGTCATGGAACCGCTGTCGAATATCAACTCGATTGGTGAGTCTGAATCCGACAGTGAGTCTTCCCCATCGCTCTCATCTGTCATACTCACAATCGCATAGGCCTCTTCACTAGTGTACCTCGGATTAGACATGGTCTCTAAATTTATAGGTACACAAATGAGACTCACAGGCAAAAAAGTGCACTTGGTTGTCAGAGCATGTGTCAAGTCGCTACCAAATTCACTGTCAGAATTCGCAGGGATCGGGCGTGATCTCTGCGAAGGCTGCAGATATGTGTTTTGTAAGTGACAGCGATCTATTGATCCTGCACTTGGGTGGGCTGGGCTGGGCAGAGAGGCTAAACGCAGGTGTTAGCAGTTATCTGGGCTGATCCCGCTAACACTGCGTTTTTTAGAACACTAAATCTAAGGGGGACGCTAATATAGATCTGATCAGATCGCAGATATTGATCTGATCAGATATTACAATAATATCTAGCACCTACCTAGTGTGTGAGTGTGTGTCAGAGTACCTCGCTAACTGGCCCTGCCTGGTATTTACGCTGACCCTAAAGCACGCTAAAACCTAACTGGGCTCACCGCCGGGCGATCGGGGGTTAAAACCTATAAAAGGTATATAAAATAATATACGGCGGGTAATCAGATGGGGGGAAAAGCTATCTAGCTAGCTAGCGTCACCCGTGACACTTATACGGTGATCACAGGTGACAGGGGGTAATAAAGGGGTTAAAACCTTTATTGGGGGGGCAAGGGGGGGTATTTACACCTAACTAGGCCTAGTACTATCTACCCTAACACTGATTTAGCGTCACAAGGGTCGTAAGTACAGCGATCGGTAAAAATCTGATCGCTGCACTATATGACACTGTGACAGGGGGTGACAGGGAGTGAAGGGGTTAACTGGGGGGTGATCAGGGGGCGATCAAAGGGTTAAATGTGCCTATGTGACCTGGTGTCAGTGTGCTGTTTGTGCAACTCACGTTTTTAGATGTCCTCTCTCCTCTCTGCAACGGAAAAGAAAGCAGAGAGGGGAGATGACATCACTTCCCCTACCTGTGTTTACATTTCACAGGTAGGGGAAGAAATCCCATTCGCTGGACGATCAACATGAATAGACCAAAATCTATTGGTCTATTCATGTTGACTGAATGGTCCGGCAACGAATGGGACCAGCCGCGACCGCGCTGGAGGGCGCGCGCGCGCCCCCTCTAGCTGTGCACGCGATTGCCGCCTATTTACGGCGATTCGCGCAGAGCTGCCAGACTGCCGCCCTGAAAAGACGGCGTGCGGTCGGGAACCAGTTAAGTTAATAATTTCCTTTCATCGTATTTGTTATGTTAGAATGATTTGTTTTCAGAATTTGTTAGAATGATTCATTTTCAGATTTGTTTCGTATATTCGTTGGTTTGAATTGATTCATATTTTCAAAAGTTATTTCGGAAGGTTTGGATACATTCATTATGTTATTTTGGATAGTGCAAACATCGAGCCCAGGTTCACACTGACAGTGGGAATGAAATTGTGCGAGTTCTGACTTCGGGGGCATTTCAGAGACATCTGTGTGGGTTGCTGCACATATACGCCTATGGAAATCGCACCCCAAAGTCACCAAAAATAGTACAGAAACTACTTTTGGGAATCGGTGCGGCGCCGCAAATGCGTCGCACCGTTTCGGATGCTGCCATTGTCAGCAATTGCCGCTGATTTGGCATGCGATTTGACATGTCAAATTGCATGCCAAATCGCTCCAATATGAACCTAGGCTAAGGCTCAGTTCACACTGCTGCAACCCCAAGGTCGTACGACTTCCAGTGAGACTTTGCTTTGCAACTTGCTTGTGACTTAGAACTTGAACTTACAAAACCCTCTTAAGTCACAGCCAAAGTCACAAAGATAAAACAAAGAAATTACTTCCTTGCGACTTTTGTGACTTTAGCATTACAAAAGGTCCAAACTATCGCATCCTGTGATCCGAATGAAACAAATGAATACAAATGAATTTGTTGTTTGTTGTTATACTTTATTTCGGACTTGTTGAAATTCGTTACTATTGTGCTTTAGAGATCACGTCCGAATCTCTGAATAATGAATATTTTGTCTGAATTTCAATTCGTTCTATTCAAAATGAAAACACTAAGGGCTTGTTCACACTTGACTAAATTTCTAACGCTTAACAAATGATCCTATAGTGTTAATATGGGCGTTAGACTATTGTTAATGAGCTTTAGTATGAGCGTTAGACTGGCGTTTTACAACCATTAATGGGTTTGGTTCGCACCAGAACATGCAAACAGACAAAAGGTTCAAGGCGAACATCCGAACACCATTAAAGTCTATGGGACCCGAACATGAAAGAACACAAGTGCTAATTTTAAAGGCTTATATGCAATGTTATTGCCCTATAAAGTGTATGGGGACCCGGGTCCTGCCCTAGGGGACATGTATCAATGAAAAAAAAACTGTTTTTTTAACCACTTCCGGACCGCCCGCCATTGTCTGACGGCGGCAGTTTGAAGTGGAATACTGTTGTTATGGTCGCAGATAGCTACCATAACCCCAGTATCTTTTTTTCTGCAGACGATTCTGCGTCTGATATAAGTGGTCTTAGAGGCGGATTCGCCGCGAGATCACTTTTATCAGCGGCGGTAGAGGTGCCCCCCCTCCCGCCGCTTTCCGGTCATCTCGGAGATGATCGCGACCGTTCCCCCCAGTGTCCGTGAGCCGAGTGAGCGGCTGAAGCCGCTTACTCGGCTCCATAAAATGGCTGGGCATTGTTGCATTTGCATTTAAGTGTAAATATGAGATCTGAGGTCTTTTTGACCCCAGATCTCATATTTGGGAGGTCCTGGCATGCTTTTTTCTATTACAAGGAATGTTTACATTTCTTGTAATAGGAATAAAAGTGATCATTTTTTTTTTAAATTACAGTGTAAAAATAAAAAGTCAAATAAATAATTAAGAAAAAAAAAAATTTAAAGCGCACCGTCCTTGCGAGCGCAGAAGCGAACGCAAAGGTAAGTCCCGCGCACATGTGTGCAAACCACACATGTGAGGTATCGCTGCGATCGTTAGAGCAAGAGCAATAAGTCTAGCACTAGATCTCCTCTGTAACTCAAAAATGCTGACCTGTAGAATTTTTTAAACATCGCCCTTGCAAAGTTTGTCGCCATTCCGCGAGCGGACGCAATTTTGAAGCATGACATGTTGGGTATCATTTTACTCGGCGTAACATTATCTTTCACAATATGGAAAAAAATTGGCCTAACTTTACTGTTGTCTTATTTTTTTACTCAAAAAACAAAATTTTTTCAAAAAAAAATCATGCTTGTAAGACGGCTCCGCAAATACGGTGTGACATAAAGTTTTGCAATGGCCGCCATTTTATTCTCTAGGGTGTTATAAAAAAAATATATAATGTTTGGGGGTTCTTACTAATTTTATAGCAAAAAAAAACAGTTTTTAAATCGTAACCACCGAACCCAAAAAACAGCCTCGGTCTTAACTCCTTGCCGACCGCCGATCGGCAATTGACGGCGGCAAGGTGGCTCGTGAGCGCAAATCGCCGTCATCTGACGGCGGCTGCGCTCACGAGCCTAGTGAGCGCGCGCGCGCCGCCGGAGGCGCGCGGCTGCGCTCACTGTGTTCGGGGGGGGCCAGGGAGCGGGTGCGGCGGCTTCGATTGCCGCCGGCCACCCGCGATCCCCCCCCCGGAGTGAATGAGCGGAGGTCCGTGTAAGTAAACACGGGCCTCCGCTCTGTGTGAGGGGGAAGGGCTGTGATCACAGCCTTCTCGTACATGAAGGCTGTGACCACTTCCTTTCCCCAGCTAGGGCAGTCCCCCCACAGTAAGAACACGCCCAGGGAACACAGTTAACCCTTAGCGCGCCCCCTGCAGGTTAACCCCTTCACTGCCATTGAAT
>BLSH010348234.1:567163-578423 GCA_018402905.1 Glandirana rugosa
CCTATGGAATTTTCTTTTCAAACACGTTGTGGAAAGGTCTGGGACCCTCCAATGGTACAAGACGACGACCGGGACCTTTTGCACAAAGACTTCGAAGACAGTAAGTCTCGTCTCACCACCTCTTTTACTGTTAAAAAGGATACCTTTACATTAAAACGAGACCGATACAAGATGTGGAGTGTCTCTACGCGGGAAAATGTGTGTCTGATTCCTGTGGGGGTCCGTGTTATAAATTTCCTTAAAAAGTATATAAAATAAATGAAATTGGTAATAATTTTAGTGACGTGGACTTTTTTGCTAGTGTAAAAACGTCGCACGACCGCGCAATTGTCAGTTAAAGCGACGCAGTGCCGAATCGCAAAAAGGGCTCCGGTCCTAAAGCAGCCAATCCTTCCGGGGCTGAAGTGGTTAAAGTGGTTAAAAAAAAATGTGATCGTTTTTTCAGGTGCAGTGATTTTAATAATGGTTAAAGTAAATAAAATATATGAAAAATTCCTTTAAATATTGTGCCTGGGGGTGTCCTTAGTCTGTGTGTAAAAGGGCGCATCTCTGTGAGGTGTAGAACATAGCCAGAGCAAAATTACATTTCCATAGGAAAAATTGTCATTTTCTCCACCACTCTGCTCTGAATGACAGAAGCTTCAGAAACACGTTTTCCAGGGCCAGCAGCAGAACATGGTAACCTCCCAGGGTCTGGAAAGGTGTTGCACAAACTTTTCTTTTAAGGTATCCTGAAGATGTTTCATCCTCTGCTCCCTCTGCACAGGCAGGATGAGTTCTGCAACTTTACCCTTGTAACGTGAATCAAGAAGGGTTCCCAGCCAGTAACGATCCCTCTCCTTAATACCACGAATCCTAGGGTCTTTTCACAGGCTTTTCAGAATCAGAGAGCCCATGCAGCGTAAGTTTAAGGAGCCATGAGTGTCCTCTGGGTCACTGAGGATGACATTATCAGGAACTACCTTCTCCCAGCCACGCACAACTCCTTGGGTTTCTGGGGCCTGAAAACCATGATCCCTTGAAGACTGCTGCGTATTATACTCCACATCCATGCTGACACAATCCTCCTCCTCCCCTCCTCCTCCTCCCGTGAGTATGGTGGCTCCGCAGGAATGCTCTCTGCATAAAGGGGGCCTTGAGAGGAAAGAAAGTCCTCCTCTTCCTCCCTCTGTTCTGCCTCAAGTGCCCTGTCCATGATTCCATGAAGCGTGTGCTCCAGAAGGAATATTAGTGGGACAGTGTCACTGATGCATGTATTGTCGCTGCTCACCATCCTTGTGGTCTCCTCAAATGGTGACAGGACAGTGCATGCATTCTTGATCATTAGCCACTGACGTGGCGAAAAAAGCCAAGCTCCCCTGAGCCTGTCCTGGTGCCATGCTCACAGAGGTACTCATTGATGGCCCTCTGCTGTGCGTGCAGCCGCTACAGCATTGCCAATGTTGAGTTCCACCTGGTGGGCATGTCACAAATTAAGCGGTTGTTGGGCAGGTTGAATTCCCGCTGGATGTCAGCCAGCTGGGCACTGGCATTGTATGAATGCCGGAAATGACCACAGACTTTTCTGACCTGCCTCAGGATATCTGCCTCAGGATATCTGGTAAGCCTGGGTACCTGGTCAAGAAACGCTGCACCACCAAATTCAAGACGTGTACAGAGAGAAGGTTGGTGCCATTTTCGCATACAACCATTCTTGGCTCAAGCTGCCATGGCGTCAACCACCTCTGAGCCTGTCCCCGCAGAGCTGAAAAAATCTCTTCCCCAGTGTGGCTCCTGTCCCCAAGACAGACTAACTCAAGCACCACATGGAATCTTTTAGCCTGACTGCTTGCATAGCCCCTTGAACGCTTAGCGAGCACTGCAGGTTCAGAGGACAATTCTGCAGAAGAGGCCACAGAGGTAGAAGAAGAGGAGGGGGTGGAGGAGGCAGATGTGTAAAAATCACCACCAGCGTGGTGGCGGAACTATTTCCAAAACTGAACCCTTCCCAGCTGCCAGCAGAGTTACCCAGTGCATCGTAAAGGAAAGGTAACGTCCCTGACCATGCCTGCTGGACCATGAGTCAGCGGTAATATGAACCCTGCTGCTGACCGCACTGTTCAATGAGGCCAAAACATTGCCTTCCAGGTGACGGTAGAGAGCTGGAATGGCCTTACGTGAAAAGAAATATCTTTTGGGATCCTGCCACTGTGGGACAGCACATTCCACAAATTCACGAAAGGGGGCAGAGTCTACCAGCTGAAAAGGCAGCAGTTGGAGTGCTAGCAATTTGGCCAAGCTAGCATTAAGATGCTGAGCATGTGGATGGCTGGGACAGCATTTCTTTTTACAGTTCAGCAACTGGGCTAGGGATATTTGCCTGCTAAATTCACCTGGTGGTGTACTGCTAGCAGATTGGCTGCAAGTACTAGTTGTGGCATGCATTGCTACACCTTCATTCCTCTCAGTGCATGTTTTGGAGAGGACTGCAGGTATAGTAGGGGTTGAGATGCCAGATGAGGAGCGCCTTGTTTTCTGGTGTGGGTTCTTCAGGTACTCTTGCCAATGGACTGCATGGCTGGTCATCATATGTCTTATCAAGACAGTAGTGCCCAAGCGGCTGGAGTCCTGGCCGCGCTTGACCCGCTTCAGACATAGGTTGTAAATTGCAACGGTGCGATCTACTGCACATGTGCTGAAAAATGCCCACACCAATGAAATTTTGGAAGTTGGCGGGGAGCCAGCAGCGCCCTGCACCTGTAGAGCTCTGTGGGCTGATGCAATTGGGTGGCTGCCCTTAAGCTGGCCCCTGGAGGACATCCTGCCTTATTGGAGTTGGGCCTCCTCCTCACTTTCTTCCTCTCTTCTCTCAGGCACCCAAGTACAGTCCGTGCCCTCATCATCCCCTCCCTCCTCGTCACTGGAGCAAACTTGGAAGTATGCTGCAGCTGGCGAACATGACTGCTAGTTTCTTGTCCTTTTGCGGAATCTGGGAACCAACATCGGAGCCTTCAAACTGCTGCGCATCCTTTGAGCATGTAACCGACGCTATGTTTGAACAACTCAGGTGACTCCTCCGTGCATGATGGTGGGACTACAGAAGGAGTAACTGTGGACAAGGATCCAGTGGAATAGGCCGCTTTGCCAGATGCGTTGGAAGGCAAAGTCGTACGAGCCTGGGTGACAGAGGACGAGGAGCATGAGGACGGCTTTGTTATCCACTCTACCAACTCTTCTGCATGTTGTGGCGCAATAGCACATCCAACAGCAGAACATGAAGGAAAAGATGCTCAGCGTAATCACGTTTTAATAACAACAAGATCCATAAAATACAGCAAACATATGTCAAAAAGGCAATCTCCGTTAGCTACCATCATGGGTATGGAGGGTGTGACGAACTGGGCAAGGAGAGCAATGGACACCACAGAGGAATGATCATTGCGATCGTGCCTTGGAGGAATAACACACGGACATTGACCATAGAGGTACCACTCATGATATATACATAGCGCACTAACGGCCAGCACAGGGCGTTAGCTAGCATTGCACAGCCCAGTGCCTATGTACACACACACTTAGCGAGCAGCTAACCCCACACTTCTAGAGTGGCTGTACTTTACACGGGAAGAAACCGGCCGGTTTATTGTGCACCTGTATTGCTATGAACACTGCATATCACCAATAGGAAGACGCATGTGAAACGTGATACTGCATGGACATTGGAACTCTATCTACTGCTTGCAACTCCTACCAATATCAGTAGTATCTGTGGCAAGTGGTGTCCTACCTGCTACCCCCCCTCCCCCCTCTCCCCTACATCTGGCTTGAGTCACCGGGGATAGATACACATCATGGATGTCCTTACATGTCGCATTGTTAGCAGTTATATGGGGAATTTCTCATAGGACATTCAGGGTGTGCATCTGAGCTGGCATCCGGATGAAGTTTACTGTATGTTATGTGTTGTGTCACGTTTGAGTCTGTCTCCATGTTGTTGCCTTGTCTGTTAATTAGGGGTATTTGGACCCCAAGGAGTTTATGGGCCTTAGCATGGTGAGATTCACTGAATATCTTTAATAAATGAATAAACATTTTTTGTATTCATTGACACTGCCAAGTGCCACTCATTTGACCATCTGTGTCTCCACTGGCCTTTGTGGGACACTTTTTAGTGTATTCTCCCAGAAACAAGCCCATAACAAAAGTATAATTGGCCATTAATGTCTGCCTTTATGGGCAAAAAGTCTCCCACTTACCCTAAGAGGTAAATCCATGGAGTACACTACGTCCGTCCATGTTCTTCATAAATTTAGGCCAAAATGTATTTCTTTGTTGAAAATAACCCAAATCAGTGTATATTATTTAGTCTGTAGGAAAGTTATAGAGTTCACAAACTATGGTACATATATATATATATATATATATATATATATATATATATATATATATATATATATATGAAAATTGATCAATCTTGATGGATATAGACCTATGGTCTATCTCATCAAAAATGTCAGGACAGTACAGATATCCCCCAAATGTCCCCTTTTTGGAATGTAGACAGTCCAGGGTAATTAGTAAGAGGCATGGCGAGTTATTTGAAGTTGCAATTTTTTGTAATAATTTTTTGTAAAATGAAGAAATATATATATAAAAAGAAAAAAAAATTCACTGTCACCAGTGCAGTACAGCGTCATCATATAACTGGTGTGGCGGTGATTAGGGACACTAACTGCTGACAGTATGAATAAAAAAATTGAATCATTTTTTTTTTCAATTTTTTTATTTTTTTAATATTTTTCTTTACTTTTTTTTAAGGCACTGTGACCATAGCAATATAATGTTACCATAGTAACATTGTGCTACTGTGGGGCAGTGATCAAAATGTTGTTGTTTTTTACACATAATGATTGCTTTTAGAAGTGAATTTTTATTTTTGGTATAAGCAAGAATGTGATCACATTGACCAATCACAGCTAGCAACACAATTGAACACAATGGATGGCATCCATTGTTTACAACTGTCATGTGACCTGCTGCTGCCGGTCACATCGGTCACATGGTACCGGCAGGATGGACACAGCCAGTGGCAGATCGCGCTGCTGCGTGGCACCTTCTGAGAGGGCGTCATTTGATGTCCACTCTGAAGGACAAAAGGCCCGTCCGTCCTATAGCAAATTGTGTGGTCAGTGTGTGGTCTTTGAGAAAGATAATAACAGAAGAACTCCAACTCGCAGTATAGTTTTAGGAATCTCAGAAGTGTGTGGTAATTATTTGGCTGCTCCCCAACCCTTAGAATGCAGCAGATTGTATGCAAGATTTATATCTGCCGGTGTGTCCACAGCCAGCTAAATTTTGGGTTCTTCTTGTGGTCACTAGCGGTATCAACTATACTGGAGATAATTATCATAGGTGTTTTTTCCTTCCCAAAGTAAGCTCTTGACTATTTTCTTCTGAAACAAACAAGGTACTTGCTCCAGTTAGCAAGTCACCATGGGTGTGTATCAGGGATAGGCACGGACCAAGGCTGTGGCGGACATTTTCCAAAGTACAGACCTTGCTGAAGGACACCAAGGTACATTTCAAATTAAAACCTTCAAAAAACATTCTACCTACTCTCTGGCCTAGTTCTCATGGAAGCATTTGCTTTGCTTGGCACTGCATTAAACAGTCCTGCAGCTTCTGCAAATCTGCACTAGTGATGCAGCAGGCCAGCCAGCAGCCCATGTTTTCATGAATGGGTTCATCACCAGTTTGACTAGCAGGGCCCTGGCCTGTACTGGTGATTGCAGAATGCAGATATGCCTCAATAGAAGGTATGGAACACTGTTTAATATCGTATAAAAATGCATACATTTGGTTCCAGTCATGAATCTCTGCCTTTACCTCAGTTTTAAGCTGTAAATTTTGTGAGAAATTAACTGTAAATTGAATGTTTTTTTCCCTGCTGTTAACAGTCCTGACTTATTTGCTAATAAATGGTGGTTCAGAAGAAGAAAATATTTCAAAAACAAGAAGAGAAAGACAGAAGAGGAAGACAAACTGAAATAGGTTGTGACTTCATGGGTATTTGACCAGTTCTCTAAATAACCATCCCTGGGGACCTTCTGGTTGGGTGTGTTCAGATCTGCTTCATTAAACTCTGGTGGGAAGATAAAAGAATGTTTGGGTGACATTTAACACGTAAGTGTGAAATCAAGCTGATATCGAAGAAGAGCGCAAACAGAGTGGGTGGGTCCACAGAATACTTATAGAATGGAGAAGTCTATAAAGAACATGCACACAAATCTCTAGAGCGTTACACTGGTACGGGGAACTACGTGGATGCTAAACATGTATATATAGAATGCTGGTAGTGTAGACTGGAATGCAGTGCATGTACATGTGCAGAATCCCTGGGACTTTATAGTTGTGATATAATAGAGTGGTCTATAGAGTAGGGTCGTCTATAGAGTGCTGATTGAGTGGAGTGGTCTGTAGAGTGCTGATAGAGTTGAGTAATCTTTAGAGCGCTGATAATGTTGAGTAGTCTATAGAGCACTAAGAGTTGATTAGTTTATGTTGGAAGAACTGAGTAGTCTTTAGAGTGCTGATAGAGTTGAAAAGTCTATAGAGCGCTGATAGTGTGGCCTGGAAGATTGAGTACACAGAATCCCTGATCCTATGAGACTACAGAGTGCAGATAGACTAGGGTGGTCTATAGGATGCTAATTGAGAGGAATACTCTTTAAAGTGCTGATAGAGTTGAGTAGCCTTTAGAGTGCTGATAGATTTGAGTAGTCCATAGAGTGCTAAGAATTGATTTGTTTATAAAGTGTTGGTAGCGTTGAATAGTCTTTGGAGTGCTGATAGAGATTCAAATAGTCCTTAGAATGCTGATAGTGTGGACTGGAATATTGTGTATGCAGAATCCCTGATCATGTGGGACTAAAAAGTGCTGATAGAATAGAGTGGTCTATAGAATAGAGTGGTCTATAGAATAGTGTGGTTTATAGAATGCTGATAGAATTGAGTAGTCATTTGAATGCTAAGACTTGATTTGTTTAGAGCGTGCCAGTTGGGTAGTCTATAGAATGTTGATAGAGTAGAGTAGTGTACAGAGCGCTGATGGAATTGAGTAGTCTATAGAGTGTTGATCATTTGGAAGGGCATAGAGAATGTTGCAATTGTGTACAAGCCTTTAGCTCTGCTAGTGTGGAAAGGTGTGCAGAATGCTTACATTGTAGACACTTCTATAGAGTGGACAGCTTGGTACAGTGCTGGAAGTGTGAACTGGAATATTTTCTGACCACATGTAGAATAGATTAAAGGTATCAATGAAATGTTGTCAGCATAGACAAGGATTTAAAGTGCTGGTCATGTTCACAGGTCAATAAAGTACTTCTTGGCATACAGTGCTAAGTGTACCATGTAAGAGGATTGTAGAGCAATAATGCATAGGAACTCTGACTTCTGTAAAAGTATAAAGGGTGTTAGTAATTTGTACAAGTCAGTTGCATGATTATAGGATTAGAGTGCTAAGTGTAGCATGAACAGGACTGTAGAGCTCTGATTATATAGGTAGCTGTACTTCTGAAGATGTACATAGGGTGTTAACAGCGTGTTCAATTAGTGCTGGTAGTGTGGCAAGAACACCCTTTACAGAATGCAGAACATTTACTCAGTAGGACAAATGAAGAAAGGTAATATGGATTACTGGGTTGGGAAACTTCTCCAGCTAATATCATTAGGAGTAGTAATGCAGTCAATGTCTGTTCATCCTCAGCATGCAGCATATTAGATGACGATGAGGATGATTATGAGAATGTGAGTGGTATTACCAAAACAGTACCTGTGCCAACACGAGAGAAGAAGATCGGCAACACATGCAAAAAGGAAGATCTGCAACTAAAATGTAATTATTATTATTATTATTAATCCTTTATATAAATTTACAAATAATGTTTACATAAATTCACATGCTTCTTACTTGGATATTTCTGAATATTGCAATGTTCTTTTCCGACTGCAGTTGTTTGAGCAGGAGTATGTATGTTAGTCCTACTTTAACTGGCTGATAGCAATTGCTAGCATGAGTCTCTGTATACAGAAGTGGCAGTTACATGTATACAGAAGTGGCAGTTACATGTATACAGAAGTGGCAGTTACTGGTTGATGACATCTGTTGATTTTGTTGCCATTTTAACTGTAAATGTCTGGTGACCAAACAGTGCAGAGGCTGACACTTTTATCTTGCTACATTTCTGTTTCTAAGGACAAATAATTAAGAAAATGTATTTTTATACTCCCTTTACCTTTGTGATAAACGGCGTGTAAAGGCTGTGTTTGCCCACACAGGATGCACAGGCATTCCGTGCATCCACATGTAGGCAGTCCCATTCATGTCCATTGAGATGCAGCAGCTACACGGACACAGCTGCTGCTCCCAATTTGACCTCCATGTTGATGCAGGTGTGTGCGGGTGAATGTTCTCTGAATGCAGACAGAGTTTGAAGATACATACCCACAAACACCCGCACCCACATGGATGTCAAACTGAGAGCAGCAACTGGTTCTGTGCAGTCGCTGTGTCTCAATATGCATAAATGAGGCTGCCTGCACACGGATGCACAGAACACCTGTGCGCCCAATGCAGGCAAACACATCCCTCACATGGGTGTATGCATAAGTAAGCCCATGTGAATGAGGTCTTAGTCCAAAAAATATATCAATGTGGACTTAGCACAAAAAATGTTTGGGAAAAGGAGGCCATGTGCCCCTTCTTTCAAGGAACAGTCATCATTATTTAATACATGTCTTCAGAAAAAAGGGTTATATTTACTAATGCAGGGAATGTGACATTCACCAAATATTCACTTCAGGTAAATCCCCTTGGTGCATTTACTTTAAACAATAGTGGTTGATCCATCTGCAGTACATGATTGATGAATGTCACATTCACTGTTTAACAAATATACCAAGTGCTGTAGATCGGGAAGGTGTACTGTTAAAGACAAATTCCAATTTTTTAATAAAACCTAAAATTTGGTAGCAAGTACATTAGCTATGGAAACAACATTTATATGAAAACCTTAAGGCCTGGCTCACACTTGTGCAAATTTAGATTAGACTTGAATCGAATGACAATAGAAATCACGTTAATTCAATGGTGCCCATTGCTATTGCTACTTTGGTGCGATGCAGAGCGATTTTGTGCCCCGCAGATTTCAACAGAAATCCAAAATGTGTTTTTGAGTTTTGTATAGTCTTCTTCTCCAACAAAAAATGCATCAGCATGAAAAACCACATGAAACACATGGTAAAAACGCATAAAAAAATGGACTACAAAATTGCAAGAAAATTGGATCAAATCGCAGCTGCACTAGTGTGAACCGAGGCCTATGGCTGGATAGGAAAATTTTAGATCAAAAGCATTTAAATCCATAAATGCTGAAGGCACTGATATTATTTTAAATAGATATAAGGGATGTAATTAAACTGCATAAAAGGAAATAAAGTTTTCTTTATGTAGTATACAGCTCACAAATGTCAAATGGCTCCCATTTCAATTCTGCCACCTACTTAAGATCCCAAGGCTCAATGCTCATCAAAACCTTCAAATAAGTTTGGATTCAGCAAGACAGCAAGAATTACTGGACTAAAGTCAATTCCCCTTTGAGGCCTGTTTACGGTTTTGCTCATTTCACTTTAGGGTTTTAATGAGTTCAAGAAGTGGTCAAACTCTAGGTAACTTAAAACAGGGAAATAATAAATAATATTCAGTTATGTCCTTATAATACTTCTGGGCCTCATTTGGCACATACACTATAGGCTTTTGGAAATGAAGCCCGCCACCACACTTTTTTGGCTTTCCAACCTATGCAATAGATTTTTCTCCAATGAAACCCTGTGCAAGGATAATGAAAGATCCATGTACTTGGTTTTTGAACATTTTGAACATTTCAATCCTTTCACATAGCTCATCAGTTAGCTTTAAAATACATGAGGCTAATTATAAGCTAGCTTGTGGCTTGTAGTCCCTTAAATTAATTTATTAATACTAGGAAAGGATTCCTTATGTCTGTTGGAAACTTCTCAAAAGATACATTTAAATAGATCCTTGGGTAGTGCTTTTCTTTAAAACTAAAATACAACCGAAGAAATACTGAATGTAGCCAGAGATGTTATCAGCAACCAACGTGATAAATAAAACTAAAAAAATAATACAAGCAAACAAGATTTTTTTAAACTTTTATTGTAAATAATAAATAGGTATGAGATTTCGGTTCACCACCACCATGGGTTTGACTCAAATCTTGCAGGTCCAGGTGAATTTTTGTGCGGGAGAATTTTTTTAAACCATGATGCACTGAATGGCCTTCAAACTATGGACAGTAGGCTTAAAAGGACCAGTAAGGGAGTGTTTGGATAGACCAGATTCCTCATTACAAAAGGGGAGGGGACACAGGGTAGCCATATTGCATTGGAACCTGCTGCAAGGAAAGGATAGGGAAAGCAGATAAATAGATAGAAATTAGAGTCAGTTAGGAAACTGTACTTAAATTCTGATAGCTACCTTTTTGGGCAATCAACCCATAGCTGAACTCTGGGGGAAAAAAAAACTCTTTTCAGATATTTGCAACAAAACTATAAGTTCTAACTAATGATGTTTGCCCCATGTGTGGCTGCTGATGCATTTGCTAAAACTGGTAATGACCTTCATACACTACACTAAGCAGCAAACACCCAGCGCTGAGACTTACAGTTTAGGCTGGAGTACAGCTCAAGTAGAGGGTTGCTCGATCTCCACCTCTTTCATTTATAAAGACAATTAAAATATAAAACTGCAGCGCAAAAAAAATTCATATAAAAAAATTCATATGTAAACCGCAAAAAAAGTCCATATATAAATCACTAAAATCTTGAGCAAAAGTCCTGTATGTTCAGCAGATAGCCCACCACCAAAGGCACCACCACTCCAAGTCTCTTACCGGAAGTCAATGACCCCCTATTACGGAGGGTCAAAGAACGCTTTTGGTTTGTAAGCTCCAGAGAGAGGACCTCGAACACAGACTTTCAATTAATGGGAATCCACATCAGCTCATAAGTCAGTGAGATCCAAGATCGTGCATGTAAGGAACATAAATAAACGATAGTGCAGATGGTACTAGAAAAACTTTTAATGATAAACTAAAAGCGAATGGTCACTCACATTTCTGAAGTGAAAAGACAGCATGTGTGTACATATATTGACACAACTCAAGATCACCGCGCCTGGATAAACCACGTAGGATGGTCCGGC
>BLSH010348234.1:580533-592912 GCA_018402905.1 Glandirana rugosa
CATGCAAGTCTTCGTATGCAGATACGTGTACTCGGTGAAATATGTTCATTATCGTGTATCGACGTATATTAGTAAGTTCAGATACTCAATGACATACGTCGAAGTTCTCGAGCACTCATGGTTTTATGTGATGATATAAATGTAACTTGACTTTTTACGTGGTTATTCTTACTCGGGATTGTTATCTTTATTATTATTAGTGAAAAATCCACTTCCTGAAGGTAAAACGGTCATCATAGCTAGAAGAAGAGAGCCCGACCATGTCGACCGCAGAACGATTCCAGTGAATGCAGGATTTCAAGTACATGTGTTGCAAATACATACAAACTGTTGCATAGGCTCTGCTAAATGAGAGGCAGCTTCTACCAATGTCTTTTCATCATCAGCATGCAGCATAGTTGATGACGATGAAGATGATTATGAGAATGCAAGTGACCTTAGCAAGACGCCAGCTGTACCAGCCCGAGAGAAGAAGATCGATACTACTGGCAAAATGGAAGTCCTTCACCTAAAAAGTGATTATTATTATTTCTATTGTTAGGGCTCATTCTTATTGGTGCATTTTTCAGTTCAATGTAAATATAGTAGTGTATTTTGGTACTCACGAGCTCTTGAAGCTGCATACAGTAACTCATAGACTTGAATGATTATATGCAGCTATGTGCTATTACTTGTATAAAGTGGCTCATGTGCATAGACGTATGCTTCTGAACGTACACTATCTGTAACTAGTGTGCGCCAAGCTGGAAATTCATTACTGGGAAAGGATCATTGACTTTTTTTGTTTTAAACGGTCAGATTTTAAAGACCCACTGGCAGTGTTTTTTTTTTATAAAAGTAATATCCAAGTTCACAAAGTATTAAATGTGATCAAGAGCATGATCCTTAGACATAAGAAATCACGTTTTGTGCCAAAAGTTTACAAATGAATAAAAGCACTCAATGTTTTAACACAAAAAAGAACAAATAACGCATACAGCCATGCATACTTTTCAAAGTTTTATTGTATACCAAATGGATTGGTTGGTGATCATGGCTCAAATCTATCAGTGGTTTCACATGCCCTCACTTATTCACAGCTGTACATTATACAATTATCTTGTACAATTTTCCTTCAGATATACCAAATCCATATAATATGAGGTCAAACTTAAACACTTTCAATTTGTATGCAATCATGCAGGCCCTTACACTACATAGTTAAAGGTAAATCTAAAGGAACTTAAACGAGAAAATTGTATAATATATGGCCAGCTTTACTTGGATTCACACAAACTATTTGGTTCTCCCTTAGAATCGTCTCCTGCAGTCATCCCACAGCCATCCCACGGCCATCCCTTCATTATATTGTATCTAGGCATAGTGGATTCACGTTTAAAGAACAGATGTGAGTTTAGGTGCGTTTTAGCTTCTGATACACCAGTAATATCTATGTATGCATGACCGCATAGGCTAACTTCCAGTGTCCCAGTGTGCATGCAGAATTAATGTTAAAAAGTTAAAACAAAATGCTAGAAGGTAGAAATTTTGGGCAGAAAATAACCAACAATTGCTTAAGGGGTTTCGTTTTGCTTTCCTTTGGACCAAACACGTAGAAGAGAGACTGAACTTGAAGAACTTGAAGACTTTTTTCAAACATAATAACTAATTAACTATATTATTCATTTATTATTTATTTTTTATTATTGACCTGTTTTGACTGGAGTTTTTCTAACTTGTTTTTTAGGTTTGCCTAAACCTGTGAACTTGAGTCGTAATCAGGATCATCCTAATGTGACATCAGGTAATGTATACATAATTATATATCTAATGATATATTTTATTCTATACTCTTATGATGTTTGCTAAGTAATCATTTTTTCATCATACCAGCTACCTAATTTAGTGATACCAGGAAAAAATATTTCTCTTTTTTTGGATAGGCACACTTAAACACATTAGTTCAGTGACTCAAAATAACAAGTTGTTCTGTAGGTTTTATTAACATTCATTGATACATATACAAGCTAATAGGGAAATCGTGTCTAGTAGTTAAGAACGGCCAACTGGCAATTGAAAACCCACCATAGACTGTTAAGTAAAATGGAACTGCTTGCAAAACATTTTTTTGTTTGTTTTGGATGGAGTGGTAAAGGGTTAAAAATTCTGTCATGCCTTTTAATGCAATGTACATGAGCATGCTTAGGTTTTTTCCCTCTGTAGCGCCCCCTGGTAAGTGGGAGCTAGTGTGATTAGGTTTTTTGTAGGTGAAGAAAATGTGTTCAGGCCTGACTAATGTGCAGGCCTGATTGTTTTTGCTTCTGGGCTGGGTGTGGCTCAGGGAGGATTGAGTGATTCACTGATGAAGTCACCAGGACTTCCCACTTCTTTCTAGAAACTGGAGGAAGGTTGCTGGACAGAGAGCTGGGAGGGAGGTGTAGCCACCTGGAGTATTCTAAGGAGCCCTGACCAATCCCCAATCTGGATTGGCAGGGGGCAGGCCTCCTTAAATACTTAGGGTCAGCTCAATCTGGGAGGAGTTTGAATTGGAAGAGCTGGAGTTGAGATGTAGCTGAGGTTGCTGAGGCCCCTATGGGAGGGAGCCCCCAGTCAGGGGGGGGTGACCTTGAGGCCTAGGCTCGGGCCAGGAGGAGAGGAGAGAGATCCTGGAGTGGCACAAGGGAACAGGAGAGCAGCAGAAAGCTCTACTGGAGAGGCTCAGTCAAGAGTCCACCTGGTGGTCAATGAGTGACACACACCCTGGGAAGCTGCAGAGGCATCCCAGAGCAGATTGGGGTGAGAGACAATCTGGGAAGGATGCAGAAGTCAGTAAGGGACTGTGGTGTCATGGTGGCAGTGAAGTAGGCCAACACAGCTGGAGCGGCTGACAGGGCCTGGAGCAAGGGGATGGGCTGGGAGTAGTAGTCCATCAGGCCGGCTAGCACAGTAGTGTACCTACACACTAGGAGACCAACTGCCCCTACCTGTAACAGGTAGTTCTGAGGCTCTGCGCATAACATTGCAGGCCTCACCGTGTGCTAGTTAGCCAGGGGGAACGGAGAAGGCATAGTAAATTTCCTTCTGGGCCTGGAACAAGTAATGTGCAGGAGGAGTATAGAGAAGCAAGTAATGTGTTGGAGGAAGAAGTTTAACTGGAGCAAGTAGTGTGCTGGAGGACAAGAGGAGATGTATATACGGCGCTGTATATAGTGGTCCTGTGCAAGTTTGCAACCTATTCTATGGGCATCCCATAACATCCCTAATCCGCATCCAAGTTCAATCCCCTAATAAAACAAACAAAAACAAAGTATCAGCCTGTTCTGTGACTCCAGGTGTGGTATGGGTGTGATTGAGGGTAGTGTGAGCAGATGAACCACAACACTCAGCCACACCTAAGGGGGGCCATTGGCTACACCTCATTTCTGGTTCTTAGCGGACATTTCTTCAAAGAAAACACAGGCAGCAGTAAGTGTTACATAGTTACATAGTTAGTGAGGTTGAAAAAAGACCATCAAGTCCAACCTATGTGTGCGCCTTTATGTCAGTATTACATTGTATATCCCTCAATGTTGTGGTCCCTTAGGTGCAGAGCTAATAGTTTTTTGAAATTATCTATACTCCCAGAAGAAACCCCTGCTGGTGGAAGAGAATTCCACATCCTCACTGCTCTTACCGTAAAGAACCCTCTATGCAGTTTAAGGTTAAACTGCCTTTCTTCTAGTTCTAGTGAATGGCCACATGTCTTTGTGTACTCCCTTGCGCTGAATAGTTTTGTCCCTATTGTGGGGTCACCAGTACAGTATTTGTACATTGAAATCATATCCCCTCTCAAGCGTCTCTTCTCCAGAGAGAATAAGTTCAGTGTTTGTAATCTTTCCTCATAGCTAAGGTCCTCTAATCTTTGATCTCTGAACCCTTTCCAGTTCCAGGACATCCTTACTGAGGACTGGCGCCCAGAACTGGATGGCATACTCCAGGCGCGGCCTCACCAGAGACTTGTAGAGTGGGAGAATTATTGATTTATCCCTGGAGTTGATCCCTTTCTTGATGCATGCCAACATTTTGTTAGCTTTGCTTGCAGCAGCTTGGCATTGCATGGCACTGCTGAGCCTGTTCTCTATTAGGAACCCTAGGTTATTTTCTATCCTAGATTCCCCCAGAGGCTCTCCCCCTAGTGAGTAGTTTGTGTTCATGTTCTTGGTACCCAAATGCATTTTTCTATGTTAAACCTCATTTGCCACTTATCTGCCCACCTCATTCATTTGTTCAGATCTTCTTGCAAGGTTTCCACATCCTGTGGATAAATTATTGCCCTGCTTAGCTTGGTATAATCCGCAAATATTGAGATTGAGCTGTTTATCCTGTCCTCCAGATTGTTTATGAATAAATTGAATAGGATTGGTCCCAGGACAGAACCTTGGGGAACCCCACTTTCCACACCGGACCATTCCGAGTATTCCCCATTTATCACCACCCTCTGGACTCGCCCCTGTAACCAGTTTTCAATCCAGGTACTCACCCTTTGATCCATGTTGAGGGATCTTAGTTTGTACAGTAAACGTTTGTGGGGAACTGTATCAAATGCTTTTGCAAAATCCAGATACACCATGTATACAGGCCTTCCTTTATCTAGATAGCAGCTCACCTCCTCATAGAAAGTTAATAGATTGGTTTGGCAAGAAAGATGCTTCATGAAACCATGTTGATTACTGCTAATGATACTGTTTTCATTACAATAATCTTGTATATAACCCCTTATTATACCCTCCAAGAGCTGGCAAATGATTGATGTTAAACTAACTGGTCTGTAGTTCCCAGGGATATATCTTGGTCCTCTTTTATATATTGGTGCTACGTTGGCTTTCCTCCAATCAGCTGGTATCATACCAGTCAGTAAATTGTTCTTAAAGATTAGGTACAATGGTCTGGCAATTACTTGACTCAGTTCCTTAAGGACCCTCGGGTACAAGCCATCTGGTTGCGGTAACTTATTAGTGTTAAGTTTTTCAAGTCTATTCCTGATTTTATCCTCAGTTAGCCACAAGGGTGCTTCCTGTGACGTGTCGTGAGGACCAACATTGTAGTTTTGGATACTTGAGCCCCCCGTTTCTTTTGTGAATACTGAGGCGAAAAATAAGTTTAACGCCTTTGCCATTTCTCCATCCCTTGTAACCAGATTACCTTCATCATTCTTTATAGAGCTAATATGAACTGACCTCCCTCTCTTACTATTTATATACTTAAAGAATTTCTTGGGATTCTTTTTACTCTCCTCAGCTATGTGCCTTTCATGTTCTACCTTAGCCGCCCTGATTGCACCCTTACATTCCTTTTTGCGTATCTTATAAAGATGGAATACTGACATAGACCCTTCAGCCTTGTATTTTTTGAAGGCCTTCTCCTTTGTTTTTATGTGTGCTTTTACGTCGTAGTTAAGGCACCCTGGTCTTTTATTAGCTCTTTTAAATGTATTTCCCGTTGGGATACACTGGCTAATACCTTTGTTTAGTGTGTTTTTGAAGCACTCCCATTTTTCCTCTGTGTTCATTGTTCCTAGAATTTTATCCCAAATAACATCTTCCAGCAAGAAGTATAGTTTATGGAAGTTGGCTCTCTTAAAATTCAGTGTCTTTGTATTCCCCTTATGTTTCCTATATGTGCAATTTATATTGAAACTAATTGTAATGTGATCGCTATTTCCTAGATTACCCCTTACTTCTACATCTGTGATCAGGTCTGTGTTGTTAGTAATAAGAAGGTCTAATAATGTTTTTTTTTTTGGTGCATTTACCATCTGACCCATGAAATTGTCCTGCAAGACATTTAGGAAATGAGCCGTAGCTGAGTGTGCAGTAAATGTACTTTTTTAACTAGAGAAAAGGATTAAAAAAATATATTTTTGGGTATATCTATATTGAGATTTCTTCTCACTGTTCTTGTAGATAACACTCTTTTTTTCATTTTGGATAGAGTAAGGAAGGGTCATAACACCTGTCAGTTTATATTTCATCTGTGTCTCATTGGGGAGCCAATTAGGAAGTTAGAGGAAATACCTGCAAATTAACCACTTCCACACTGCGCGCAGTATATTTACTGCGGCAGTGTGGATGTGTCCCGCGAATAAACGGCGATCTGCGGAGAGGCCGCTAGGGGTCGCGCCCCTTCACTGCCAATGACATTTATACAGTAATCAGTGGAAATTTAAATTTCTGATCGCTGTATAAATGCCATGGTCCCAAAAAAGTGTCAAAATGGTCCGACATGTCCGCTGCAATATCGCAGTACTGCTAAAAATCGCAGATCGCCGCCATTACTAGTGAAAAATAAAAAATAAATAAAAACCCCAGAAATGAATTCTCATCATCAGTAAACGCGGCAACTTTTGCGCAAACCAATCAATAAGACGCAGATTGCGATTTTTTTTACCCAAAATATGAGGAAGAATATAAATCGGCCAAAACCAATGAAAAAAAATGTTTTTTTATTTTTTATTTTTGGCTTTGTATTTTAGCAAAAAGTAAGGAATTTTGTTTTTTTTTTGCAAAATTGTCGCTCCTTTTTTGTTTATAGTGGCGATCAGAAATGATGCAGAGGTGATCAAATACCACCAAAAGAAAGCTCTATTTGTGGGGAAAAAAAAGGACGCAAATTTTGTTTGGGTGCAACATCACATGACCACGCAATTGACAGTTAAAGCGACGCAGTGCCGAATCTCAAAAAGTGCTCTGGTCCTAAAGTGGGAAATCCTTCTGGGGCTGAAGTGGTTAGGGGAATACCTTGGGGACCCTCACGTCACCAGAACTAGTGTCCCCATTGGAATATTTCCCCTCTATTACTTTTCTGGGGACAACCCAAAATTTGGGATTTTCTTTTACTTCCACATTCAATGATAATGGTAAATGGGAGAAATAGAGAGGGTGAATTTCCCTAAAGGAGGCACAGACAGCAATAAAAACTGACAGGTGTTCTAATCCCTCTCCACTCAAAATGAATAAAACTGTTTTGCCTTTAGTTGTACTTTAATACTGCTTTAAAATAAAATGTGAAAATATGTTTTGTAGGTAGCAAAAATGTTACATACTGTATACAGTATCTCATAAAAGTGAGTACACCCTCACATTTTTGTAAATATTTTATTATAACTTTTCATGTGACAACACTGAGGAAATGACACTTTGGTACAATGTAAAGTAATGAGTGTACAGCTTGTATAACAGAAAATAACTCAACACACAACCGTTAATGTCTAAACTGCTGGCAACAAAAGTGAGTACACCCCTAAGTGAAAATGTCCAAATTGGGCCCAATTAACCATTTTCCTATTCCGGTGTCATGTGACTCGTTAGTGTTACAAGATCTGAGGTTTGAATGGGGAGCAGGTGTGTTAAATGTGGTGTTATCACTCTCACTCTCTCATACTGGTTACTGGAAGTTCAACATGGCACCTCATGGCAAAGAACTCTCTGAGGATCTGAAAAAAAGAATTGTTGCTCTACATAAAGATGGCCTAGGCCAGTGATGGCGAACCTTGGCACTCCAGATGTTTTGGAACTACATTTCCCATGATGCTCATGCACTCTGCTGAGTAGGTGAGCATTATGGGAAATGTAGTTCCAAAACATCTGGGGTGCCAAGGTTCGCCATCACTGGCCTAGGCTATAGGAAAATTGCCAAGACCCTGAAACTAAGCTGCAGCACAGTGGCCAAGACCATGCAGCAGTTTACCAGGACAGGTTCCACTCAGAATAGGCCTCGTCATGGTCGACCAAAGAAGATGAGTGCACGTACTCAGCGTCATATCCAGAGGCTGTCTTTTGGAAATAGATGTATGAGTGCTGTCAGCATTGCTGCAGAGGTTGAAGGGGTGGGGGGTCAGCCTGTCAGTTCTCAGATCATACGCCGCACACTGCATCAAATCGGTCTGCATGGCTCTCGTCCCAGAAGATGATGCACAAGAAAGTCTGCAAACAGTTTGCTGAAGACAAGCAGACTAAGGACATGGATTACTGGAACCATGTCCTGTGGTCTGATGAGACCAAGATAAACGTATTTGGTTCAGATGGTCTCAAGCGTGTGTGGCGGCAACCAGGTGAGGAGTGCAAAGACAATTGTGTCTTCCCTACAATCAAGCATGGTGGTGGGAGTGTCATGGTCTGGGGCTACATGAGTGCTGCTGGCACTGGAGAGCTACAGTTTATTGAGGGAATTATGAATGCCAACATGTACTGTGACATACTGAAGCAGGGCATGATCCCCTCCCTTTGGAGACTGGGCCACAGGGCAGTATTCCAACATGATAACGACCCCAAACACACCTCCAAGACGGCCACTGCCTTGCTAAAATAGCTGAGGGTAAAGGTGATGGACTGGCCAAGCATGTCTCCAGGCCTAAACCCTAATGAGCATCTGTGGGGCATCCTCAAATGGAAGGTGGAGGAGCTCAAGGTCTCTGACATCCACCAGCTCCACATGGAGGACTCCAGTGACAACCTGTGAAGCTCTGGTGAACTCCATGCCCAAGAGGGTTAAGGCAGTGCTGGAAAATAATGGAGGCCACACAAAATATTGACACTTTGGGCCCAGTTTGGACATTTTCACTTAGAGGTGTACTCACTTTTGTTGCCAACAGTTTAGACACTAACCACTTACTTACTAGGCACTTAAACCCCCCTCCTTCCCAAACCAATTTTCGGCTTTCAGCGCTGTCGCATTTTGAATTACAATTGCGCAGTCGTGCGATGTTGTACCCAAACAAAATTTTTATAATGTTTATCCCACAAATAGAGCTTTCTTTTGGTGGCATTTGATCACCTCTGCGGTTTTTATTTTTAACGCTATAAACAAACAGAGAGCGAGATTTTGAAAAAAGAACAATGTTTTTTACTTTTTGCTATAATAAATATCCAAAAAAAAAAAAAAATTATTCATCAGTTTTGGCCAATATATATACTTCTACATATTTTTGGTAAAAAAAACCCGCAATTGGAGTATATTGATTGGTTTGCGCAAAAGTTATCGCGTCTACAAACTATGGGAATTGATTTATGGCGTTTTTATTATTATTATTTTTTTACTAGTAATGGCGGCGATCTGCGATTTTTATTGGGACTGCGACATTGCAGCGGACATGTCGGACATTTTTTACACTTTTTTGGGACCACTGACATTTATACAGCGATCAGAAATTTAAATAGCCACTGATTACTGTATAAATGCCACTGGCAGGGAAGGGGTTAACACTAAGGGGGCAATCAAGGGGTTAACTGTGTTCCCTGTGTGTGTTCTAACTGTATGGGGGCTGGGCTGGCATGGACATAACAGATCCCACTGATCCCGATCACAGGGATCAGTAGATCTGTTATGTCCCTGTTATGTCACAGAATGAAGAACCGCAGTGTTTACATTGGCGATTCCCCGTTCTGCCACCCTATTAGGCGATCGCGGGTCTCCAGCGGACATAGAGTCCGCCCGACCCGCGGGCACGTCTGTGTGTGCGCGCAGGGAGCGCGCAAAGGGGCGGACATCCATGGACATCCCCCGGCAATCCAGATCCACGCTTTAGCCGTCTTTCGGCTATAGCGCGGATCTGTAGTGGTTAATGGCTGTGTGTTGAGTTATTTT
Organism: Glandirana rugosa; assembly: GCA_018402905.1. Classification (NCBI taxonomy): domain Eukaryota; kingdom Metazoa; phylum Chordata; class Amphibia; order Anura; family Ranidae; genus Glandirana; species Glandirana rugosa. The sequence goes on from BLSH010348234.1 coordinate 590,134, forward strand.
GAGGGGACAGCAAATTTATACTGTTATGCAAGCTGTACACTCGCTACTTTACATTGTAGCAAAGTGTAATTTCTTCAGTGTTGTCACATGAAAAGATATAATAAAATATTTACAAAAATGTGAGGGGTGTACTCACTTTTGTGAGATACTGTACATATGTCATTTTACATAAAAAATATACATTAATGGTTCATTGCTTCACTTGCTTACTGGGCACATATACCCCCTTCCTGCCCAGGCCAATTTAGGTGCTCTCACACTTTGAATAACAATTGTGCGGTCATGCTAAACTGTACCCATATGAAATTATTTTCTTTTTTTTCACACAAATAGAGCTTTCTTTTGGTGGTATTTGATCATCACTGGGTTTTTTTATTTTTTGCTAACCAAAGATAAAAAGACTGAAAATGACAAAAAAAAATCAACTGCTTTCATAGTTTGTTAGAACATTTTCCAAACGGGTATTTTTTCTCCTTCATTAATGTGCGCTGATGAGGCTGCACTGATAGGCTGCACTGATAGGCACTGATAGGGGGTACTGATAGGCACTGATGAGGCGGCACTGAGAGGTGACGCTGGTGGGTACTGATCAGGAGGCACTGATGAGGCTGCACTGATAGGTGGCACTGAAGAGCACTGTTAGGCAGCACTGATGGGCACTGATAGACACTGGTAGGTGGCACTGATAGGCAGCACTGGTGGGCATTGTTTTGCAGTATGGATGGGCACTGGTAGGTGGCACTGGTTAGCAGCACTGGTGGGCACTAATTAGCAGAACTCGTGGTAACACTGTGGGACCAATGTCCCTCTTACAGAGGCAGGTATTCAGCTTTATTCTTTCTCCTCACTGTCAGTGTGAGGGAAAAAAAGCTGATGAATGGCTTCTGATTACATCATATGATCAGCTGTCATTGGCTGAAAGCTGATCACGTGGTAAAGGGCCCTGATCGGCCCTTTAGGCACCATTCACACAGGGGCGACTGTCGCTCCGACTTGGGTAGCCTCAAGTCGCCCCAGGTCGCTTGACATCTGAAATCCCATTGAAATGAATGGGAGCCGTCTTAATGTACACTACTGAAGTCGGAACGACTTCAGAAAAAGTTCCTGTACTACTTCTAGGCGACTTCTATCCGACTTGTGCCCATAGAATTGAATAGAAGTCGCCTCCAAGTCGGATCCCCCATCTAAATAAAAGCGACTTTGTAGTGAAAAGAATAGAATTTATTTTTAGGCAACCCCCTCCCTCCCTTTTCTGATTGGTCAAGGCAAAGTCGCCTGGAAAAAGTCGTGTTGTAAAGTCGCCTCAAGTCCCTGGAAGTCGCGCTGGAAGTCGCACTGAAAGTCGCGCTGAAATTGCCTAGCAAAGTCGCGTCAAAGTGGGGTCGCCCCTGTGTGAATGCAGCCTAACTCTGTTCTGTGATCAGCTGAGTCCCAAGGACGCAATCACGGAGCGCGCTGCCCACGTGCCAGTCCCGGCATTTTAAATCCACGCTGTAGTCGCCTTTTGGCTATAGCGCAGGCTCCAAGAGGTTAAAGTGTATGTAAACCTTAACAAACTTCTCTTATTTGTTCCCTTTTGTTCTGTTAAATATACCATTGGAAGCGTTTTATTATATCTGTTCCAAAATTGAAAAAAAAAATACATGTTGAACCTACCAGAAATCTATTGAGTTTTTAACTTCCTGTGACCTCTGCCTGCTCTGCATTGCTATCTGTTAGCATTATTTAATCTGTCTCTGTGGACTAGAGAACACCTCCCACATACTGTATGTTATGGTAAAAATGAAAAGTGGAATGTGACAACAGTGCTCCTCCACAGATACAGTATAGTGAATGGGCATTATTACAGGAAGTCTGTTACTAGGATCACCAGGTGAAAACAAGGGAACAGAAACCTGAAAAAAAGAACTAATGCAGACACCATATCCACAGCCTGGCAAGCTGCAATATAATATATTTTTGTTTTAGATCCACTTTAATCTGTGTATATATTACTGACTTTCTGATGGTTTTTCATTAGGCACAAGCACAGGGCTACCATTTCAGCCACCTCATATAGGTAAGTACTTGCCCTGGAATTTTGTAGTAGAACAGAAATGGACAAAGTAAGGAAGTGACTGTGAAAGGTGTAGCTGTACCAGCCAGAGGCCATCTCCAACTCAAGTTTTGCATAGCTGTTGACAGGTTGAAGCACACATTTCTTAAATTAAACTTTTGCTTTACCCATGAAGGCCAATGTGATGAGTTCTCTTTAATGGTGGTCTCACCAGCTACTCAGGCTAAAATTTCTTAAAGCAGAGTTCCACACAAAAGTGGAACTTTCGCTTTAAGCACTCCTTGTCCCCTTGCATGCCACATTTGGTGTCATTTTTTTTGGGGTGGGGGTGGGGGGGGGGGGGGGTGGGGGTGATTACCTGGTTTCACCAGTTACTTCCTGCCCCACTTCCTTCTTCCATCATCTCGCTGCCTAGGTGACTCCTCTCCCCCTAGGCGGCCCCTCCCTCTCTTTAATCTTCTGGGACACGTCACAGGTCCCAGAAGATTGCCCGGCCTCTAGGAGTGTACATGCGCAGTGTGTGCCCGACAGTTGCTATGATGGAGCCACGAAGAGGAGGGGGAGAGGAGCGAAGCTTCGGGCGGCCGCATTGCTGGACCATGGGATAGTTGAAGGTTTGTCTATTAAAAGTCAGCAGCTACACTTTTTGTAGCTGCTGACTTTTAATAAACTGAAAAGCAAGTGAAACTCTGCTTTAAAGTGAAACACTACTACCTTCTTCCT
>BLSH010348234.1:615518-650109 GCA_018402905.1 Glandirana rugosa
GGTAAGTCAAATTACAGACTGTCAACTAACCTCTATAACCCTAGATTTTACCTTAGTATTATATATATATAAGTTTAGTTAAACAAATGTGTTACGTACGGACATAGGTAAGAGACTATTTGGACGACAACTATAGTATATATTATGATTCCATTTTAGATCCCAATATCTCCAATCAACTGTCAGACATTAAACTGAATGGTAAGTAGCACTACAGTGTCATATACAAACCACAGAGCTGATATATACAATTCAATGCCAAAACCTAGGCAGATATAACAAAACACCATAAAATGCAGATGTTTATTCTTATTCCTTATTCCTATTTATTAAAGTGATTTTGTCAGGGTTAAAGCAAACTTAATTGACTGTGCACTCTGTAATTTTGGCTACATGCTCATGTACTGACAAGCCCTGTTTCTGGCTTAGAAGTGCTGAACAGTGATTGTGCTTCACTGTTATCTCTTTGGCTGATTGCAAACAAAAACCTATTTGGCTTAACCTGTGATTGATCTTATCTCAGCTGTTCAGCAGTTATACTAGCTGATGTAGTGCTACCCCCATAGGAGCCACTGTAGATTCAACAGGTTCTTTCTCAAAACAGTGCAGAGGCAGACAGGCACACAGCAACAGTTCATTCACTCCAGCTTATTGAACATTCTAGGGGATGTCTTTTTGAAGTTTATTTACTTGTAGAACTGGCAACAGGAAGGGGCTTGGGGTCATGTGGGATACCCCAAAATTTGAGGTATTGCTAGCAGAGGACACTTCTCACTCAGTAACAGCAGCACAAGTGTAGGTAGATTTGAACAGACTACAAGTTCACGACTGGTGAACCATTAAGTAGCAGTAGCACAGGTAAAGGCAGACTGGAACAGTCTAAGGGTTCTCGACTGGGAGCTATAAAGTAGCTTTAATGCAAGTAAAGGCAGAGTGAAACAGTCTACAGGTTCATGGCTGGAGACCACAAATTCGCTTTGGCACAGGAAAAGAGGCTCTACTTGCGGGATCTTGAAGTAATTTTAGAACAGGTACAGCTAGACTGGAATAGTCTACAGGTTCACAGCTGGGGACCACGAAATACAATAGCTTGAGCCTAGGAAAAGAAGCTTTGCTCATAGGATCCTGGAATAGATCAGTCCATAGGAGCAGCCTCTTGTAGAGTAGTCCAGCATCCAGTCCAAAGGGCTACCCCTCCCCAACTCACAAATTCATTCCCTCAGGAGGGGAAAGACAACCTCCTCAGGGCTTCAGACTATTTAACAGCACCCCAGCCACTATCTGGACACACCTCCACAGGGATTGGCTAGGCCTTACTCAATATTCAGGCTGGTCATTTGAATTCTCCCTTTCCAAGCTCCAGAAACCTCTTCTAGAGGCAGGAGGAAGCAATCAAACTCCAAGCCTGTGTAGTTCTGAACAAACCAGAAAGAATCACTGCTCCTATGACTACAGAAGAAGCCAAAAACAAAATTTACCTAGTAGCCCAACTAGGAGAGTGCCACATCAATATAATATGAAGATAACTTAAAGAGGTAGAAAATGTAAGTCTGATTTGTGTACAAGAACACCAGACTCCAAAGCAATTCAATGTAGCATGCTTTCAGGTGTTTTTGTATTTCTAACTTGTTTCTGACCTGCTTCTGGCTTCCTTTTGCTTGCATTATCTTTAACTTTGCTTTCCAAATGCTTCCAAGCAAGTTGGAAGAAAAGTAGAAATAAAATGGAGGAACAAAGCATTAAGGTGTCATTACATGAACCCTTCAGTATGACATTGTCACTTTATCAGGGCTCAATGGAGCGTGTGTCCATTTTTCTCAGGCATTATGAATTAATGTGACTAGCTAACATGTTTAAGGTTTGTGAACTTATTTTATAGTTTCTGAAATCGAGGTGACAGCCAGGATAGAAAGGGATATCGGGGCTGAAAACCTGAGACGAGTGAATGAAACTTTTGGTAAGCGAATTAATAATATCTTTCCCACTCCTTGTTTCAGAATCTGATCTGGTACATAATAAGCATGTACAGTAGGCTTTGTATTTTTTAGGGGCTGGAGATAAATGGTGGCGCCCATACAAACTGCTTATAGTCTTGGGGAAAATAAATCAATTATTCTCTATGGAGATGGTTCACATCTCCACGCCAAGTCGCCTGAAGCCAAATGCCTGAAGCCAAACAAGTTCTGGAGCTTTTTTTGTCACTCGAATCGGGGAAATTACAGGCTTTTTTCTGCTTTTTACATTGGCGACCTTTTGACCTGTACAAAATCGTGGCAAAGATCATGGTAAAATCGTGCGACTTTCTGCTTGAAAACGCGATACGCTCAGGTGTGAATGCAGCCATTCATAGTGATTGCTGATTTGTGTTTATTTCTAACAATTTTCATACAATAGGCCTAATATTATTTCAACTGTCATAAAAGTTTGTCTTGTTCTGAATCTTCCCAAACCAAGCCAGACCTGAATCTGAAACAGAAGTTCTCTATCCCAATCCTTCCTATGTTCTGGGCTAAGTCATGCACACTTAGATACAGAAAGCCCTGAATCTAAGATTTGTAGACATATTTTTGTTATTTAGCTTTGACTCAGTAGGACCTACAAACTTTTGAATGATGGACCCATCAGCCATATTTTTGCAGGGCTTGTCTCAATAAATAAAAGCATTTTTTAAGATGTAGCCTAAAGCCAATATTACATGACTCTATCGGGGTCTGACATGACATACAAGCACCTCAAGGTGACATGTTCCCTGTAGAGCTTTGAGGGAGCGCTTATATGGAAATAGTGGCCAACTACTGGCTCATTGCTGGGATGGATACCATCACTAACAAATACTTCCCAGCATTGTGCATCAGCTATTTAACTTCCTCTCTGCAGTCCTCTTTCTCATAACTCTCATTTATCCTGGTGACTCTGCATAAACATTTTATTTCTGTGCAGTAAATAGGGCTCAGTAAAGAGAGAGAAGGGTAGGCTGAAACAAATATGGTGGTAGGGCCCATAGATCTGTAGCTGCATCAATTTATGGGGTCTGGTTGCTATTTGCATATCAGAGGGAGCAGTGTATTTTATCATGGAATGTACATGTTAAGAAAAGGTATTGATGGACCAAAGCTGGCCATACAGTCATTTTTTTGGTGACCAATGACCTGATCAGAATACAATGGCACAGCGGGAGTGATTCCCCCATCCACATTGATTGTGTGGATGGGGGAATCACTCCCGCTGTGCCATTGTATTTTGACTGTGGGGAGCCTTCCCTGTAGTCAGAGTACAATGATCAGTGCTGCCAGGTATAGTTGGAGGTGCTGATCGTTTGGGAAAAACCCAACAGGCCGGTTGTACAGGAGTTGATCAGAAGATTGACTTCTGTACAACCAGCCTGCCCATACATGGATCGAAGTTTGGCCAGTCCCTGCTGAACTGGCCGAATTTCGATCCATGTATGGCCACCCTTACTCCTCAGGACCAGTTGTGTGTGCTTTTATTCACTTGTTTTTACTCCTTTTACTGTTAATTCAGTGTCAGGCTGTGACCTATTAGGCTCAGGTTTTATGACCTTAGCTCAAACTAGGTGAGACTCTTTGGGTTAGTGGAGGAATATAAACTGTCTATTAAGACAGCCATTCGTTTTCTTTCATGTAATCCTGACAGCATCTTTGTTGTTTGATAGTTTGAGAGTGTCAGTTATCAGGGATGAGCTCAGCTAGGAGACAGGTTGACCTTATGGTCTGTCATGTCTGCTCATACAGGGAGAGAATACAAGTCAAAAAATATAATAAGGTAGTTACATTATAACAATTCAAGTCAAATTATTCAAGTCAAATCCCTGGACCAACAGACTATCTAGACTAGAGTGACTATCATATTAGTATCAAATATACAGATACTGTAGTGCTTTCTGGATAAAAACGTCCAGTATGCATGTATGGAGGAAAAGCTTAAAAATAAATTAATAATAATTAAAAAGTGTATATATACTAAGAATATACACTATATATACAGTATCTCACAAAAGTGAGTACACCCCTCACATTTTTGTAAATATTTTATTATATCTTTTCATGTGACAACACTGAAGAAATGACACTTTCCTACAATGTAAAGTAGTGAGTGTACAGCTTGTATAACAGTGTAAATTTGCTGTCCCCTCAAAATAACTCAACACACAGCCATTAATGTCTAAACCGTTGGCAACAAAAGTGAGTAAGGGGAAAAGAGGTTGACAGCACTCCAGGTGTGCGATAAAACATCCAGTCTTTATGTGAATAGATGTACAAACAATTCATAAATATTCTTACATGTCCAAAGATGAGCAGACAGAGTGCAGACAGGCAAAAGATTGACGCGTTTCGCTAAATTAAATTCGCTTCATCAAGTGATTATGATAAAGTGAATTTAATTTAGCGAAATGCGTCAATCTTTTGCCTGTCTGCACTCTGTCTGCTCATCTTCGGACATGTAAGAATATTTATGGATTGTTTGTACATCTATTCAAATAAAGACTGGATGTTTTATCGCACACCTGGAGTGCTGTCAACCTCTTTTCCCCTTCACCATTGATGCAGTTCACGGACTGGACGTGCTCCCAAGGAAAGTAATACCAACCAGCCTCACCTGGAGTGGTCAAACTCTTTGTTTGTATAACAAAAGTGAGTACACCCCTAAGTGAAAATGTCCAAATTAACATAATGTAAATAATGGTGTGGCCACCATTATTTTCCAGCACTGCCTTAACCCTCTTGGGCATGAAGTTCACCAGAGCTTCACAGGTTGCCACTGGAGTCCTCTTCCACTCCTCCATGATGACATCACGGAGCTGGTGGATGTTAGAGACCTTGCAATCCTCCACCTTCTGTTTGACGATGCTCCACAGATGCTCAATAGGGTTTAGGTCTGGAGACATGCTTGGCCAGTCCATCACCTTTACCCTCAGCTTCTTTAGCAAGGCAGTGGTCATCTTGGAGGAGTGTTCATGGTCATTATCCTGTTTGAATAGTGCCCTGCGGCCCAGTCTCCGAAGGGGGGGATCTCTGCTTCAGTATGTCCCAGTACATGTTGGCATTCATGGTTCCCTCAATGAACTGTAGCTCCCCAGTGCCGACAGCACTCATGCAGCCCCAGACCATGACACTGCCATCACCATGCTTGACTATAGGCAAGACACACTTGGCTTTGTACTCCTCACCTAGTTGCCACCACACACTTGACACCATCTGAACCAAATAAGTTTATCTTGGTCTCATCAGACCACAGGACAGGGTTCCAGTGATCCATGTCCTTAGTCTGCTTGTCTTCAGCAAACCGTTTTCAGGCTTTCTTGTGCATTGTCTTTAGAAGAGGCTTCCTTCTGGGAAGACAGCCATGCAGACCAATTTGATGCAGTGTGCGGCGTATGGTCTGAGCAATGACAGGCTGGCCCCCCCCACCCTTTCAACCTCTGCAGCAATGCTGGCAGCACTAATACATCTATTTCCCAAAGACAATCTCTGGATGTGATGCTGAGCACGTGCACTCAACTTCTTTGGTCGACCATGGCCTGTTCTGAGTGGAACCTGTTCTGTTAAACCACTGTATGGTCTTGGCCACCGTGCTGCAGCTTAGTTTCAGGTTCTTGGCAATCTTCTTATAGCCTAGGCCATCTTTATGTAGAGCAACAATTGTTTTTTTTAGATCCTCAGAGATTTCTTTGCCATGAGGTGCCATGTTGAGCTTCCAGTGACCAGTATGAGAGCGTGAGAGTGATAACACCAAATTTAACACACCTGCTCCCCATTCACATCTGAGACCTTGTAACATTGACGAGTCTTATGACACCGGGGAGGGAAAATGGATAATTGGGCCCAATTTGGACATTTTCACTTAGGGTTGTACTCACTTTTGTTGCCAATAGTTTAGACATTAATGGCTGTGTGTTGAGTTATTTTGAGGAGACAGCAAATTTACACTGTTATACAAGCTGTACACTCACTACTTTACATTGTAGCAAAGTGTAATTTCTTCAGCGTCGTCACATGAAAAGATATAATAAAATATTTGCAACAAATGTGAGTGGTGTACTCACTTTTGTGAGATACTGTATATATATATATATATATATATATATATATAAAATGACGTTATGCGAGGTGCGATACTGGACGGGCGTACATTCACTTGGAGAGAGACCCGGGTAGAGCTGGTTCCGGCTTGGAGTTTCTGGTCCACCAAAATCCCTTTCCCGCTGCTTGAAGAGATCTCACTTGAGCTCACCCTGGGGCTCCAAGAACTGCAAAAGAAAAATGTTTGCCTTTGGGACAAGCCCGACATCTTATAGACAGGTATCCGGATTTGTATTAGTTTAGCGACGGATGGCAAGGTTTTGTTTTTGCTATCGTTTTGTTTGTTTTATGACCTGCAACCTTTATCCAAATAAAACTGGCAGCCTGCCAGATTTTAAGAACATTTGCCTACAAGTTGCCTTCTTCCCAGGAAAGGTGATCCACACAAGCTAATCTCCCACACGTGGTGGACTCAGCGGGCATCTTTCCAAAATGGAGGAGATGTTGAAGGCCTTGCTACAGGCGACTGTGGCCCAGCGGGTGACCAACCTCCAGGTCACACAAGCCGATGCAACGCAGCGGGAGGAAAGTCACCAGGCCGCTGCAGCACAGCGGGAGCAAAGTCGCTACGCCGCTGCAGCACAGAAAGAGGAAATTCGCCAACAGCAGGAGGAAATTCGCCAACTGCACGAGGTGAACCGCCGGCCTGCTGCAGCATAGCAGGAGGTGAATTGCCAGGCCCTGGCGGCTCAGCAGGAGATGACTCTCCGATTTACGGAGGTTCTGGTGGAGTTAACCAGTTGCTTACTGGGCACTTAAACCCCCCTCCTGCCCAGACCAATTTTCGGTTTTCAGCGCTGTCGCATTTTGAATGACAATTGCGCGGTCATGCGATGTTATACCTAAACAAAATTGATGTCCTTTTTTTCCCACAAATAGAGCTTTCTCTTGGTGGTATTTGATCACCTCTGCGGTTTTTATTTTTTGCGCTATAAACAAACAAAGACGACGATTTTGAAAAAAGAACAATATTTTTTACATTTTGCTCTAATAAATATCCAAAAATAAAATATAAAAAAAAAATTATTCATTGGGTTTGGCCGATTTATATTCTTCTACATATTTTTGGTAAAAAAAATTGCAATCGGCGTTTACTGATTGGTTTGCGCAAAAGTTATCGCGTCTACAAACTATGGGAATTGATTTATGGCGTTTTTATTATTTTTATTTTTTTTTACTGATAATGGCGGTGATCTGCGATTTTTATCGGGACTGCGATATTGGGGCGGACATGTCGGACATATTTGACACTTTTTTGGGACCAATGACATTTATACAGCGATCAGAAATTTAAATGTCCACTGATTACTGTATAAATAAGTGACAGGGATCAGTAGATCTGGTATGTCCCCCTGTCACAGAGTGGAGAACCGCTGTGTTTACATTGGCGGTTCCCCGTTCTGCAGCTCTGCAGGCGATCGCGGGTCAGGGGCGGACATCGAGTCCCCCCGACCCGCGGGCACTTTTGCTTTTAGGAAATGGGTCGGTTATGGGGACCCCAAAACCGCCAACCAACTTGTGGACCTCGTGGAGAGATACATGGCGGCTGAGGACTTGTTGAACCCATCTGCGCCCTAATTCCGTGTGCCTAGGGGTGAAAGGCACCCCCACGGATGCTGTAAGACTGTCCCAGCGATCAAGGGCGTCGGGAAGAGTAATAAAACTGCTGTAATGACTAGTGAGACTATGGGCTATAGACCTGGAGACTGGCCAAAGAAGCCAGGAAGATCTTGGGGACCCTTGCGAGGACTGGGTATAGAGCACATGCAGTGCTACCGATGCCATGCATTGGGCCATATTGCTGCCAATTGTCCCCTGAATGGTGAACCCATGCAATGCGATTATACTTATGTGAATAGACACCTTTCTCTTTTTGCACAGGTGGCATATATAGCATCATGTTCAAGTCACATGGAGAAGCAGATGTGTGTGATTTCTTTTGATGGTAAACCAGTCACTGCACTGCTGGACTCTTGTGTTAATACTGCAAGGTTACACCCTGGCACTGTCGGGGTCATCTGCATCCATGGGGACACTTGTGACTACCAGACGGCGGTGGTTGAGATTGATACCCCTTGCGGCAGTGTGACCCATTCAGTGGAGGTGGTACCTTCCCTGCTTCATGAAGCCCTAGTGAAGAGGAATTTTCCCCACTTTTGGAGGTTATGGGAAGCCACAGAGATTCTGGAGGATAGAGCTCCCCTTGCTGAGGAAGCACAGGAACTCTCACCAGACCCTTTTTGCCAAATGGAAGGGGAGACTGGTGACAGCAACGAGGCAGAAGGAGACCCTCTTCCTTTTCCTGTAATGGCTGGGGAGCTGGAGGAGCCATAAGATAGCTCCCAGCTGGTGGCTAATGACCCCAAAAATGTCTATGACCCTGACCGTGAGAATGAACAAAATGTAGTACCTGACTTAGAGCTCCGGAGAGAGGGCTTCTGCACAGAACAACTACGCAATGTGTTACCCTCATTAGAGCCAGGGAAAATGTTAAGGTGATAGATGGGGAACCTGTGGTACCTAATTGGGGGGCATCTTTTCCCTATATGGCTCTGAAGAACCAGTTGTTGTATCAGGTGGTGAAACATCAGGAAGAGGAGGTAGAGAAACTAGTTGTTCCCAAACCCTACCGCAGGATGGTGTTGGACTTGGCCCATGGGCATGTAATGGGGGTCATGCAGATGTCAGAGTATTGTGAATCCTGCCCTGAGTGTCAACTCTCTGCGCCCTCGCCCCATTTTCGTAGTCCACTTGTTCCACTGCCCATAATTGAAGTGCATTTTGAAAGAATTGGCATTGATCTCGTGGGACCCATAGTAAAGTCTGCCCGGGGACACCAGCACATCCTAGTGATACTAGATTATGTGACCCGCTATCCTGAAGCCATACCCTTGCGGAACACGTCTGCTAAAACTATCGCCAAGGAGTTGGTCCAGGTTTTTAGTCAGGTGGGGATTCCTAAAGAGGTCTTAACAGATCAGGGCACCCATTTATGTTCCGTGTAACCAAGGAATTGTGCAAGTTGTATAAAATCTCCCATCTCCATACCTCGGTCTACCACCCCCAAACGGATGGACTTCTGGAGAGGTTTAATAAAAGGCTCAAAAGCATGTTAAAAAAGGTAGTGGAAAAAGGTGGGAGAGATTGGGATATGTTGCTGCCGTATCTCATGTTTGCCATACGAGAGGTTCTACAGGCGTCTACGGGGTACTCCCCATTTGAACTCTTGTATGGTAAACATCCCCAGGGATTGTTAGATGTTGCCAAAGAAACATGGGAAGGAGAGGTCACCCCTCATAGGAGCATCATCAATCATATTTCCTTGATGCAGGATTGAATTGCAGCGGTCCTGCCCCTGGTACGAGAGCATATGGAGTGAGCCAAAAAAGCTCAGAGATTTATAACCGGGGTGCTAAGACCCAAACTTTCAACCCCGGGGATAGAGTACTGGTTCTGGTCCCCACTGTTGAAAGTAAATTCCTCGCAAAGTGGCAGGGTCCCTTTGAGATTAAGGAAAGAGTAGGGGAAGTAAGCTACAAAGTTTACCAGCCGGGGAAAAGGAAGTCAGAACAAATTTATCATCTTAACCTCTTAAAACCATGGAAGGACAGAGAGGCTTTGTTGGCAATACCACCCTCCTCAAAAAGATAGGGTACTAATGACACTGGAAGCCTCCCTGACGGAATCCTTGTCAGTAGCCCAACAACAGGACGTTAAAGAGTTTTTTGAACAAAAATAGAGAATTTTTCTCCCCTTTGCCCGGACTGACCACAGTGATTCAACATGACATAATCACAGAGCCAGGTGTTTGCGTAAATGTGGAGCCTTATAGAACACCTGAGGCTAGCCACAAGGCAGTAGAAAAGGAGATACAGAACATTTTAGAGTTGGATGTAATAGAGGAGTCCCACAGTGACTGGTCGAGTCCCATAGTGCTGGTCCCAAAGTCCGATGGCACTATCTGGTTCTGTAACAACTTTAGAAGACTGAATAGCTTGTCCAAGTTTGATGCATACCCAATGCCTCGGGTCGACGAACTTGTGGATCCTTTGGGAGGGGCCGGGTACATAACAACCCTGGACCTCACTAAGGGTTACTGGCAGATACCCCTAACAGAGCCAGCCAAGGCGAAAACTGCCTTTTCTACTGCCGAGGGCTCCTACCAGTACGAATGAATGCCGTTTGAATGCATTGGGCTCCAGAGGATGATGAACAAGACATTAAGGCCACATCGCCCCTATGCAGCCACCTACATGGATGATGTGGTCATCCACAGTCCTGATTGGGAATTCCATTTGCCCCAAGTGAAAGCGGTTGTGCATTCCCTCAAAAAAGGTGGGCTCACAGCCAACCCCAAAAAGTGTGCCATCAACCTTGAGCCAGAAGTGGCCCCAGCCCTGAACTAAAAAGCAGGTGCGTGCGTTCCTGTGGATCAAGGGGTACTATAGGCGCTTCATACTGAACTTTGCCACCATTGCCGTTCCCCTGAGGGAACTGACAAGGGGCAGAGGGTCGGTTATGGTGAAGTGGAGCCCGGAAGCTGAGAAGGCATTTCAGGAGTTAAAGCAAGCCCTGTGTGTACAACCAGTGCTTGTGACCCAGGACTTCACCAAAGAATTTGTGGTGCAGATTGATGCATCTGATGTGTGTTTAGGGGCAGTACTGTCCCAGATCAGAGATGGGGAGGAGCATCCAGTTGTATACCTAAGTCAAATGCTGAACCGGCAAGGAGTGTCGCGAATAAATGGGCCTTGGAGAGCCTAAAGTATTATGTCTTGGGTAGGCTGTTTAGACTGGTCATCGACCATGCTCCCTGAAGTGGATGTGCGACAATAGGGAAAAGAATAGTCAGATGACAGGGTTGTTTTTTGGCTCTACAGCCCTATAAATTCACAGTGCAATATAGGGAGAGAAAACGGCAAAACAATGCAGATACCCTTTCCTGAGTCCACTGTGTGGGGGTAACAGTTGCTCAGCCGCAGGGGCTAGATCAGAGGGGGGGATATGTGACGTTATGTGAGGTGCGATACTGGATGGGTGATATATGTCGCCTCGCATATGTTCACTTGGAGTGGACTGGTGAGAGTCTGATCCGGGTTTTTCCAGCCACCGTGGCAGAGCTGGTTCTGGCCTGGAGTTTCCGGTCCACCCAAATCCCTCTCCAGCTGCTTGAAATAACCAGGAAGAGATCTCACTTGAGCTCATCCTGGGACTCAGTATGCTTAGACTGAGAGAGCTAAGACCTTGAGTTATTGGGTGCTCCAAGGTCTGCAAAAAAAAAAGTTTGCCTTTGATTGTGTGAAGGTGTCAGGGACAATCCCAACATTGTATAGAGAGGTATCCGGATTTGTTTTAGTTTAGCGCCGGACAGCAAGGTTTTGTTTTTGCTATTGTTTTGTTTGTTTTATGACCTACAACCTTTACCCAAATAAAACTGTCAGCCTGCCAGATTTTAAGAAAGTTTGCCTACAAGCTGCCTTCTTCCCAGGAAAGGTGATCCACACGAGCTAATCTCCCACAATATATATATATATATATATTTTTTTTTTTTTTTCCAATCAATAAGAGCCTTTCACACTGGGGCCGCCCGAGTGTTAGCGGCGCTTTACCGCTGTTTAAGTGGTGCTTTGGCACCTAAGGAGTTAAAAGCGCCCACTTAGCACTGCTTTCAAAGCGCTTTTGAGGCAGGGGCAGTTTCGGAATGGTGTATACACCGCTCCCGCACCGCCCCAAAGATGCTGCTTGCAGGACTTTTTTCCCATCCTGTAAGCTCACCGCCCCAGTGTGAAAAGACACACTGACTTGAATGGAGAGGCTGTTTTCAGGCGCTTAGCAGAGGCTATTTTCAGCGCTGCAGCGTCTGAAAACTGCCCCAGTGTGAAAGGGGTCTAAAACATGTATTAAGGTTTTAATAAATATCAAATTCTGCCAGCTATACTGTCACAGCCGCCAGTGCCACCCCCACTTATGCATGCTTCTTTTTGCTGGTGGGAACTGAGCCCGGTCAAATGCGTAGAATTTGGGGTTGGACAGAATTGTAATATCTTTTTATGGTAATGTGATCATCTAAATATCATTTTTTTTGTTTAGGAAACAAAATAAACAGCCTCGAAAAAGAAATTCTGATCATTAAAAGATTTGTGGGTAAGAAAACAGTAAGCCATTTTTATAACTGCTTTGAAAAATTGCATACCTGTGTTCTTTCTAATAAATCCAGTACCTAAGCTGACCTTATGAATGTCAGTGGCAGTTTTCTTTCCTAAATCCTGGTACAAGGGTAGCATGAAAAAAACTGACAGCTCCGGTCTGAGACACTGTACTAAGCATGCAAGGTTAGTCCAGTGATCTCCCCGCTGAGGTTAGTCCAGCGATCTCCCCCACTGAGGTTAGTCCAGCGATCTCCCCCACTGAGGTTAGTCCAGCAATCTCCGCCGCTGAGCTGTTGTGTTCTGATGGAGACACCCCCCCTGCCAGAACCTTCCAATCAGCGCTCTCAGTCAATGGCAGATAGGGAGTCAGTCGGCTGCTGGTTTTCCAGCATGCACGTCCGGCAGAAGCTGGCCAAATGGCCGGCTTCTCTTGGACAGACTGGCATACACACATGCTAAATGTTGGTCAGTTTTTTTTAACCGGCAAATGACCGACATTCTGCCCACCTATACAGGGCTAAAGGCTCCATTAACACTTTGGTGCAACTTTGATGCAACTTTGACTCAACTTTGGATGGATGCAACTTGGATATGATTTTGGCTTTGACCAGTGATAATGGACAACTGTTGCACACAAGTTGCATTGTATAACATTCAGGTACGACTCTCATGCAACTTCTGAAGGTTAACATTGAACTCTATGTCCCTCAAGTTGCATGAAAGTCGGACCAAAGTAATGCATGAACTACTTTGAAGTTGCTGCAACTTTAAGTCACATATCTATTGATGGTTATCATTGGAAAATATGGGGAATGCAAAAATTCTGCTCACTTCCATCATCCAATCATGTGGAAGCAAAAATGCTGTTTTTTTCATTTTCCTTGCACATGATTGGGTATTCTTTGCAAAGTGAAGCCTTGTCTCATTTACTAAGTTCTGGAGCAACTGCACTTGCAGAGTACAATTGCACTTTAAAAAGTGCACAGTCTTTTTGCCTTTAGTAAATCAACCCCTAAGAGTCTGTAGAAAGTTTTGAACTTTTCTTTTTATATGCACACGAAAGGAAGGATAGGCAGCACTTCCATTATAGTTTTTATTAATCCAAAATATATAAAAGCAGTAGATGGGTACAGACAAGGGAGAGAGGCAGGCTGGGTTAACGCGTTTCACTTGAAAGCTGCGCTTTATCAACGCGTTAACCCAGCCTGCCTCTCTCCCCTGTCTGTACATCTACTGCTTTTGATTTAATAAAGACTATTATGGAGATGCTGCCTATCCTTCCTTTCGTGTGCATCTGATGTCTGCTGCAGTAGTAGGGTGAGCACTCCATTCCTCCAGTCTTCGCTGCACAGTCTGAATTGGACACAGCTTGGGGTACTCTACCTATGAGCAGCAGAACTTGTTCTGTTTTCTTTTTATATCTTATTATATTAAACCTAATATACAATCATTGTAACCATACAATTAATGCGTGAAGATCGATATGTGTAAACATAATAAGATATTAACTTACAGCTTCAAACTTTTCTGTATCCCATGGTTCCTAAACATTTAGTTTCCTCTCACTAAACCTCTTTTGAACAAGCAGCAATCAACAAACACAAAGGGATGTGTTTGTAAAACAATTGCATAGCAGATCACCCAGTGAAAGTGCATGCACAGTTATTCTGTGTGAATAGAGACACACAAAAAAACAATGTTATTAGGCTATTTCCTGTGCTGGTTGAATGTTTTTCATTGATTTAAAAGGGAAATGAATGCCTTTGGCTACTAGTTGGCACTAAGTATCATAGAAATATCCTATGATACTTAGTGCCATCTAGTGGCCAAATGCAGTCTTCAAATTCATTTTAAATCTACGAAAAACAATCGAGCAGCACAGGAAATAACCTAATAACATTCATTTTTTTGGCCACATTCACGCAGAATGAATGTACATGCACTTTTACTGGGTGAATTGCTATGAACATTTTGTAAAATACACCCCTAATATTCACTCCCTTTATACCATTTCATTTACAATATTACAACGGCTTACTGTGCTAATAGTGAATATATAAAGCATCTCTCATATATAATTAAAATTCTCATTTAAAAATATGTCAATTCATCAATATTAGTCCATAAAGAGATACATGCTATTCATATCCCGTAACTCCAAATGATATAGCAGAATTACATTATTGTGAGGTCTCCACCAAATGAATCAAGTCTGCCTAACTGGAACAAAAAGCAAACTACCATTTCTTGAATAGTGTGAACTATTGCATTGGATAAATGTGCATAATCAGTAATGCAGCAATACACCCAGGACATTTGATCTACCGTTTTACTTCCAGAAAACATCCAAATATTGGTGATGTGCAAAGTTTGTAGCTCTAGCATGCAGAATGCAACTCTTGCACAAGAGGGAAGTGATAGCATTGAGAGAACCACATTATGGCTGCAAATGACATCACTCAGCTCCCCTCAATGGATAAGTCTACCCATTTCAGGAGTTCACAGCTTCCTTCATCAGGGACAGTGCCTCTGTGTGGATTTATATAGTATCTGTATAGTGGGTGGTACAGATCAAGAAAATGTTGGAGAAGGACAATAATCCATGTACATTTCTCCTATAGTACTTCCCTCTATTATGGAACCAAGAGTCTCCTTCTAGGATCATATATGGCAACACTTAGTTTGCTGACTACACACAAAGTAACATATTGGGGTTGATTTACTAAGGGCAAATATACTTTGCAAGGGAATGAGATGAAGCATTGTTGACTACCATCATCCAATCATGTGCAGCAGAAATACTTTTTTTCCTTGTACATGATTGAGTATTCTTTACAAAGTGAATTTTCATTGTATTCACTAAGCTAAGGAAAAATTCCATTGCAAAGTGAACAGCCTTATTTGCCTTTAGTAAATTAACCCCCTTAAATAAAAGAAAAAACATTTCCAAACAGTAACTCAAAAATTTATAAGGCTTCATGTACACCGGACGTTTAAAACCTCTCCTGAACGAAGGCACTTTACAGCTAGTAACCGACGGTTAAAAACGTCAGCTGTGCCGCATTTACATGCTGCGTTTAGCTGCGTTTGTGCTTAGAAACGTTTTATACATTGCAAATGGTCAGCATTGTATCTTCATTAAAAACGCCTGTAAACGAAACAAGTGATTACAAGCTGTTACTGGCATTTGGAGTTTCAAATGCCTCTGAACATCCGTCCTGAAGGCATTTTTTTGCTTTTCAAAAAAAGCTTCTAAACTCAACTGTCTAGAAACAACTATAAACTACTCAGTGTACATGGACAGAAAAGATAACAGAGGAGAGTTCAGGGGCAGTTGGAAAAAATGCCCAACTGCCCCTTAGGCCTCATACACACGGGCGTATCTTTAAAAATAAACAAAACGTCGGACCCGACGTCAAGGAAAAAAAATCGGCGTTTTTCGTCGTTATACATCGGCGTTAGTGAGCGTAAGTGAGCGTCAGCGTCAATAGGCGTTTTTAAAAAAAAATCATCCCTCCGCTATTTTTCAACCTAAAAACGTCAGCATCAAAAAACGCCGGAAAACGCTGGTACAATATTAGTTGGCGTTTGTTTGGCGTTAGTTGGCGTTTGTTGGCGTTTTGCGGCGTCGGCGTCAAAAAATGCCAAAATGTTACAGCCTCAGAACGCGATGGCTATGGGTTCTACTTTCAGCTCACTAATGCCGACGCCATCTACAGCTCAAAAACGCTGACATTTTCATGGGGCCATTGACTAACATGGAGAGCTGCAAAAAACGCCAGAAAACGCCGGCGTCAAAAAACGTCCGTGTGTATGAAGCCTAAACGTCCGTTTATCAGCAGCAGTGTATATGAGGCCTAACTGTCAAAAAAAAAAAAAAAATAAATAAATAAGTAAATAAATAAATATATGTATATATATATATAAAACAGTGACATTGAACAAACATTTACTACAGGTGAATCAATCAGGGTTCGTTTACACAAGTGTTAGCCCTCTGAAGAGCAATCCCTCCTCACCACCTGTTTTAACTCCTAAGCCCTCATACACACGGGTGTTTTTTAACGCCATGTTTTTGGGCGTTTTTTGCTGCTCTCCATGTTATTCAATGGCCCTCTAAAAACGCTGACCTTTTTGAGCAGTAGAGGGCGTCGGCGTTAGTGAGCTGTAGCTAGAACGCGGGACCAGTGCGTTCCGAAGCTGCAGCGTCATGGCGTTTTTGACGCCGAGCCGACAAAACGCTCAATAACGTTGCTTAACGTTGTATACACAGCGTTAAGCCTCGTCAGGCATTCTATTCAAAATCAATGTTTCCCTATGGGAGCCCATTGATTTGAATAGAAGCCACACGAGAAGTTGGATCACGATGATCCGACTTGCAGCACGACTTGTGTGCTAGGGGTCTTAAAGGGGAACCCCCGCAAAAAAATGTGTGTGGGATTCCCCCCAAGAGCATACCAGGCTCTTTGATCTAGCATGGATTTTAAGAGGAGCCCCCACGCCGAAAAAAACAGCGTAGGGTCCCCCTCAAAATCCATACCAGACCCTTATCCGAGCATGCAGCCTGGCAGGCCAGGAAAGGGGGTGGGGACAAGTGAGCAACCCCTCCCCCCCTCCTGGAATGCACCAGGCCGCCCTCACATGGGGAGTATGGGTGCTTTGGGGCAGGGGGGGCACTGCGCCCCCCACCCCAAAGCACCTTGTCCCCATGTTGATGGGGACAAGAGCCTCTTCCCGACAACCCTGGCCCTTGGTTGTCAGGGTCTGCGGGCGGAGGCTTATCGGAATCTGGAAGCCCCCTTTAATAAAGGGGCCCCCACCCTATGTAAATGAGTATGGCGTACATCATACCCCTACCCATTTACCTGGAAAAAAAAGTGTACCAAAAAAAACACTACACAGCTTTTTAAAATATTTTATTAAATCAGCTCCGGCGTCTTCTCCCCTCTCTTCTCCATCGTCTTCTTTCTTCGGCTCTTTTGCGGGGTCTTCTGCTCTTTTGCCGCTGTCTCCTCGGCTAGCTTCTCCCGCTTCTTCTTCTTCTCCTTCTTCTTCTTCTCCTGGAGATGTTGACTCGTCGCTCTTTTCCACTCGAATGCCGGGTCTGTGCTGCGCGGTTGCCTTATATTGGCATGGGGCGGGGCCACACAATGATGTCATCATGAGCCCCACCTTCATGACGTCACATCCTGGGGCGGGCCATCACATCACAGCCCCGCCCCAGGATGTGACGTCATGAGGGTGGGCCTCATGATGACGTCATCGTGTGGCCCCGCCCCATGCCAATATAAGGCAACCGCGCAGCACAAACCCGGCATTCAAGTGGAAGAGAGCGACGAGTCAACATCTCCAGAAGAAGAAGAAGGAGAAGAAGAAGCGGGAGAAGCTAGCCGAGGAGACAGCGACAAAAGAGCAGAAGACCCCTCAGAAGACAGAAGACCCCGCAAAAGAGCCGAAGAAAGAAGACAATGGAGAAGAGAGGGGAGAAGACGCCGGAGCTGATTTAATAAAATATTTTAAAAAGCTGTGTAGTGTGTTTTTTTTTGGTACACTTTTTTTCCCCAGGTAAATAGGTAGGGGTACGATGTCCCCATACTCATTTACATAGGGTGGGGGGCCCGGCATCTGGGGGGCCCTTTATTAAAGGGGGCTTCCAGATTCCGATAAGCCTCCGCCCGCAGACCCCGACAACCAACGGCCAGGGTTGTCGGGAAGAGGCTCTTGTCCCCATCAACATGGGGACAAGGTGCTTTGGGGTGGGGGCGCAGTGCCCCCCCCGCCCCAAAGCACCCATACTCCCCATGTTGCGGCCTGGTATGGTCCAGGAGGGGGGGGGGCGCTCACTCATCCCCACCCCCTTTCCTGGCCTGCCAGGCTGCGTGCTCGGATTAGGGTCTGGTATTGATTTTGATGGGGACCCTACGCCATTTTTTTCGGCGTGGGGGCTCCTCTAAAAATCCATGCTAGATCGAAGAGCCTGGTATGAGGGGGGATCCCGTGCAATTTTTTTGCGGGGGCTTCCCTTTAAGACCCCTAGCACACAAGTCGCGCCGCAAGTCGGATCATCGTGATCCGACTTCTGGTGCGGCTTCTATTCAAATCGATGGGCTACCATAGGGAAACATTGATTTTGAATAGAGGCAAAAACGCAGCTGAAAGCTAGCGTGAAAAAACGTGCATTGACGTCAATGCAAAATGCTGAGAAAAACTGACATTTTTTCCCTGACGTCAGGCCCGGCGTTTTGCTTATTTTTTTGCAGACGCCCGTGTGTATGAGGCCTAAAACTCCTATTTACTGCAACCGCATGCATTGAACGCACTTGGGGTGCTGGTTGTGGCACAACTCCACCAGTTTAAATGGGTCGTGTTCAGCAGTTGATACTGCCAGGAGGATTAATTCTAAAACATTGTGGCTGCGGCATGTATACACCGCTGTCTGCTGCCTGATGCAACTGCATTGTCCTTTTTCTTCATTTCATAAAAAACGCATGTTTTTACTGTTCGTCAACCGCAAGTGTAAACAAACTCTCAATTTAATCTGAAGCAAATGTACCAGGAAGGTACGCCTATTGTGAATGGTTGGTGAATTGCGTTCACTGCTTTATAAATATATTCCTATTTATGCAACTTGATAAACAATACATATACATGTCCTGCACCTAAGCCATTCGCAATTTAAGCAACTAAAAAAATAACCAAATGTCCAGTGACCAGTGGCTTCCCGTCCATTGAGAGCGCACAGGCGCCGCCTCCCCTATCCCTTCCGCCACCCCCCTATCCATGCGTTTGGCCCCTTTCAGGGTGCCGGGTGCATGAATTACAATTGAGGGGGTGGGCGGGGGTGTGTTTTTTAAGCACCGATTAGAGCCAGAAGCGCTAAAAGGCTTCAAAATAGGGTGGGCTCTGGGTGCACTCTCAGCCCACTCAGGTGTGTTACAACAGTGAATGAATATTCACTGTTGTAACACTGATCCTCCTCCAATCAGGAAGCGGGTTTTGACACCCGTCACCCGATTGGCTGAAAGGACAGGCGATCCTATTGGACGCCTAGGATGAGGAGGGGAGGAGCTGTATGCTGGAAGCTGCCGTGGACTAGAAGACATGGAGCCGCTGCACACTCCCTGCCATCTGCCTAGATGGGGTAAGTGCCGGACCGACCGGGAGGAGGTGTAGCTCGGTGGTGACTCTCAGGGTTGGGGAGGGGGGATGGGAAAAGGGGTTTGGGAGGTTGCCGCTCGGAGGGGGGGGTTGGGTGGTTGTTTGCCACCCTCCCAAAAAAAAAACACCAACCACCACTGCCAGTGATAGTGACGACATGCATATGGTGCATCCACATCTTATGTGGTTGCTATCCAAAATTAGGCGCTCAAGTGAAAAATGTATACCAGTTTATATTACGTTTGCTTCTTCGCTCATAGGGTCAATGATGCTCTCTTTTTGGTGATATGCCATTTAGATTAAATCTGAAGGGTACCCAGATCCCTTACCCTTCTCCTTGTCTTCTGTAAAGGTCTCTGCACCTCCTGCCCACCAGACTGGATCGTCTTGGGCTCCACTTGTTATTATCTCTCCAAATCCCACAAGAAATGGGAAGAGTCAAGAAAAGATTGCATTGAGCGTGGATCTACTCTTCTCATCTTGAAAAGCAAGAAAGAACTGGTAAGAGATTACCAATCTAGGTGAATATTTCTTATGCTGTATCTCTTGGGGCCTCTATTGGGAACTTCAGTTTTTGGGGCTGCACACATCCTGTGGCCATTATGAGCAGGGCCGTCTTTAATATTGATTGGACCCTGGGCAAACATTTTCCTGCCCCCCCCCCCCCATGCAATTTCGCTTTCCACCTGCTCTGAGACATACAATAAATAGCAGCTAGACTCAAAATCAGTTTACTGAATCAGATCAGGCAGTGATTGTGATTGGTTGCCAGAGGTTACAGCATATCATTACCGCTTACTGACTGGCTGCTAGAGGTTACAGCACACATTGCGGCTCACTGATTAGTTGCTAGAGATTACAGCACATGCTTTCTGCTTGTTTGGTTGCTAGAGATTACTGTACATCAATACTGCTCATTGATTGGTTGCTAGAGGATACTGCACATCATTACTGCTGACTGACTGGTTACTAGAGGTTACAGCACATCATTACTGTTCACTGATTGGTTGCTAGAGGTTACTGCACATCATTACTGCTCACTGATTGATTGCTAGGGGTTACTGCACATCATTACTGCCCACAGATTGGTTGCTAGAGGTTACAGCGCATCATCTCCTCACTGCCTGCACACCATGAACTGGGGAACGCAAAGTCGCTTTCCTGACACAGAAACATGCTGCCCTTTAGCAGATACACAGCAGTGCCATCAATTATTAATGACACCCTTACACATCTGCTGACATGTGCTGTGGACTTTCAAGCATGCCTTTGTCTCCCCAGTGGGCAGCATTCAGTATAGGTAATGGTGAATATGACCTCAGGGGGGCATGATATACATATGAATGCCACCTTTGTTTACATATTAATGCAGCTGGCCACCACTATTTACATATGAATGCTGCCGCTATTTACATATCAATGCCGGTTATTTACATGTAAACATAGGGCCTCAGGTGAGTCATCTGTACACAACAATAGGGCAGAGTTTGGCAGCTTTAGTAGCAGCACTTCACACTGAGATATCGGGACAAAGCACAGGACTAAAACTTCAAGGGACAAGGGAATTTAAACCAGGATAGTTGGCAAGTATGAGGCAGCTGCTTTGGGCCCCACTACAATGACAGGGCCCAGGGCAGCTGCCCCTTTTGCCCTGCCTTAAAGACGGCCCTGATTATGAGGGTTTCTGACCTCCCTATTATATATTTTTTAATTTCATAGTATATTTTGGATGATGAAACAGTAGGAACTAGACCACATGAATGGGTGGTGGAAACACCCAAAACTCCCAGGTTAACGGGGAGAGAAGTCAGGAATTTTGGCAGGAAGATTTTGCTGTTAGAGGAGCCAAACATAAGAAGCTAGGGCTGACCATTTATATGTAGTATATAATAGTGTGATCTGATGCTTTAAAACAGTAAAATCAGTTCATATCTGACTATCTCACCAATGGTTCACTCATATGATAACCAGCAAGTGATTCAACTTGATAGCAACTAGGCAAAAACCCACTTTAGGAAGATGTAGCTATTAAATGACCCAGTGTAATTTGTGTATAATGGTGTAGGTAGCATAGCTAAATCTTGTTGGAGAAAGGTATTATAAACGTTCCTATCTGCACCTTGTGCTTTCACCTGCATAAGGGGCCCATTCCGGGCTGGGACAAGGAATGGGCGATAGGGGTGCCTGCCCTTGGTGCAATGGTTTACTGTAGGGATGGGGGAGCCTTCTTTCTGTTACATAGCTGGGCAGTTTGGCATCTTTTCCCTGGGCACTGGATGATCTTGTCCCAGCACTGGGCCCATTGACCATGTAGTTTTATGGTGTAATTTGTTGCACTGTACAACATAGCCTGAGTAAATTGTCACATTCCGGTGTCACAAGTTTCTGTTTGTGTTAAAACATAAGGCATGCAGCCAGGCTCTGCACAGGTTATTCAATTAGTTCTGTCTGTAGTCTAAGAACTGACACTTCCTGTGAAGAAACAACATATCCCACAATCCCTGGGTCTCTCAATCTAGCCCTGGTGCAGGTGAGAGTTAAAAAGCAATTAGATCTCAATTCATAACTTCTTTGTTAACAATTCCAATCCCAATCCCAATCCCACAGACCATACCGATTTGTTTGTTGGACTTGGAGGGCACTCTGGCGCACCGCACAGCAACCAAAACCCTTATAGGGCTGTTGCTATTTTATACCTGTAAGGCAATATTGTTAAAATGGAAACATCCAGAGGGTCCCTCCTTAAAGAGGAACTGCAGTCTGCTCACATCATTTGTAATAGAAACATCTTTGCCATTCTGAAGCTTCCCTCCAACCACTTTCATATTAGTTTATATATACTGTGATTCTGTACTTGCCAAATATGCTGCAGAAATCTCCCCCCACTGGCTGCAATCATTTGAACTGTGGGCAGCTGAAGCTGCTGCCTGTTCACTTCCTGGATTTACACAGACACACCTCTAGCTCTGCAGCTCTCATTGGCCCTCTTATGACTTATCCCCCCCCCTCCCTTCCTGGAAAACTCTCACGAGAGTGGGAGGGAGAGCTGTGCATGATGTCAAATGCTGAGGCATTTTTTCAGACAGGAAACAGGAAGTGGGCTGTATAAGGTATTTACAGGCAGAAACATTTTTTTTACTATGAATGGTACTCATTGGAAATAATGGGGAACGACTTGTCATGCGACTTTGCAGTCCCAGACCGCAGGACAACTCGCACAAGTGTGAAAGGGGCCAAAGTGTGGAAAATTTGGCTGGAATCTCTCTTCACTAATGCTACTCAATAGTTTTGGCTGATCCAGATGGTCCCTGACTACTCTCTTTATACTCCTGTCAGTTAAAGTCTCACATCATCTCTCCATTTTAAACCTTCATTATCCTAGGCCTAGTGCACAAGCCCTTCCCCAAGTTATCGCGTTCTTACAGTAGAAGTGTTGCACATGCATTTTCTAATTGGATGTCTTATGCTTTCTAAGGGACTGAGCAGTCCAAATTTTAGGTTTCTATTTGACCTTGTTAGATTGCTAACCTGTTGGTATGTTCAATCTTGAGATTTCTTTTTTTCTATGCACATTTTTATTTAGTTTTGTACGTTTGCATTTCTCTGAGCCGAGGAATGCCCAGAGGCTCTGTATTGTAACAAGTTTTCTATTTTTTTGGAAATAACAATAAAAAGAATTTACAAAAAAAAAAGTAATTAGATCTGACACAGACACAAGCAGGCAGAGCAATTAACAGAGAGATCGCCATTCTGGAAAGTTGTGTTTTTTTTAATCTTCTATGACATATTCAGCTGTTTATGAACTATTTTATCCCTTTTATCCCAGGATGTGCTGCTGCCAGCAACCGGTAATAAGAGGTTCTGGATTGGGCTGAGGAAAGCCCTTGGAGCCCAGGGGGCTTGGAAATGGGTGGATGAAACTGTCCCAACATTTACGTGAGTGGTATACTGTAGTTTACATATAAACATTGTAATGAATGGTTTTACCCTGTTAGTCCAATGCTACACTATATTACCAAAAGTATTGGGACACCTGCCTTTACACGTACATTAACTTTAATGGCATCCCAGTCTTAGTCCATAGGGTTCAATATTAAGTTGGCCCACCCTTTGCAGCTATAACAGCTTCAACTCTTCTGGGAAGGCTGTCCACAAGGTTTAGGAGTGTCTATGGGAACGTTTGACCATTCTTCCAGAAGCGCATTTGTGAGGTCAGGCACTGATGTTGGACAAGAAGGCCTGGCTCACAGTCTCAGCTCTAATTCATCCCAAAGGTGTTCTATCGGGTTGAGGTCATGCCTCTATGAAGGCCAGTCAAGTTCCTCCACCCCAAACTCACTCATCCATGTCTTGATGGATCTTGCTTTGTGCACTGGTCCAAATTTTGGTGGACGGGGGATTATGGTGTGGGGTTGTTTTTCAGGGGTTGGCTTGAGTTCCAGTGAAGGGAACTCTTAAGGCGTCAGCATGCCAAGACATTTTGGACAATTTCATGCTCCTAACTTTGTGGGAACAGTTTGGGGATGGCCCCTTCCTGTTCTAACATGACTGCGCACCAGTGCACACTCAATATTGAACCCTACGGACTAAGGTTCGATTCACACTAGTGTGTTTTTTGATGCATTTTGCAGAAATGCAGGGAATTTTTTTTAACATGGGTTCTTAGGAAACATGTTCACATCAATGCATTTTTGTGCCTCTGCGTTTTTGGAAAGGGTCGGGGACTTTTTTTTTTCCACGCAAAAAGCAGCATTTTGCATGTAATAGACTTCAATGGGCATGCAAGAAAAACGCAAGTGCTGCGTTTTTGATGCGCTTTTATAGCAATTTTGCTGCAATTTGCGTTTTAAACCTGCCTAGCAACAAAATCCCCCCCAAAAATAAATGATAAAAAAAAACAAAAACGCAGATCGCAGCAAAATAGTGGTAAAAATGCGGTAAAACAACGCAGAAAGTACAGCAAAACGCAGTGAAAAAATGCTGAAAAGCAAAATGTGTTGCTGTGAATCGAGCCTAAGCCCAGGTTCACACTGAGTGTGGGAATGAATTGGTGCGAGTTCAGGTGAACTCGCACTATTTCATTCCCGCATGTCAGTCCCGATTTCAGCGGCGATTTCGCACAGATTTCAGGGTTTCTGCACAGATGCTTATGGAAATCACAAAAAGTGGTACAAGAACTACTTTTTGAAATTGGTGCGGCATCGCACTGATTACGACGGTGCCATTGCTGGCAATTGCCACTGATTTGGCATGCGATTTGGCATGTCAAATCGTTTCAATGTGAACCAGGGCTAAGACTGGAATGCCATTAAACTTCACGTGCGTGTAAAGGCAAGCATCCCAATACTTTTGACAATATAGTGTATTTTTATTGTGTGAACCCAAACTAATAAAGTTTGCATGCACAGTTGTGATAAGCTACTCATTGTACTTGCTTCCTATTGGATAGCCATGGGTTCTCAAAGATGTACCTGAAAGAGAAGTGCTGTGTTTCTCTGTTGCTTTAAAATAGGCCATTTTGTTTTTAAATATAAGGTCATGCATGCTTAAAACCCCAATCAATGTGCGTTTCATAGGGGAGATTTTCTTTTACTTTCTGTCCTGAAAACACAACAAGAAATGAGAACACATATCTCCAAAGGAAAGGGAATCCTCATTTGAGAAAGCTGTTACTAGAACAGGTGTCCCCATTGGGAAAATTTCCTTCTTTTCCTGTTCTGATAATTGTATTATTAATACCCATGTCAGATTGTTATTGGTGTAGTCTCCAGCAGTGTATTTAGGTTTTGTGCTGCCCCAGGCCTGACTAAACTAGTGTACCCCCCTAATTTTAATATGAGCCACCCACCCCCCTAATTTAAATATGAGCCACCTACCCCCCCTAATTTAAATATGAGCCACCCCTTCCTGTTTCCTGACCCACCTTGAAATTCTCCACTGGGGACACTAGTTTTGAGGGCTTTGGAGGGGGGAGGGGGGCATTGGATTCCCCTTATATGCAGAGATTTCCTCACACTTCCTGTTTGACTATGGGGCAGAACAACAACTCATTAGTTGGGGTCCACCGCCCGGGTCCCCTACATATGTATGGGTTGGTTCCCCCATGATAGCGGCCCTGCCAAGCCGCTTTATGGGGTTGCTAGACCGATTTGCCTCCCGGGCCAGTCCACCTTATAGGACTGGCGCTACACTAAGTGTAGCGCAAGCCGGCGGGGACTCTTTTCGTGCTGCCCCCCTGCAAAGTGCCGCCCTAGGCCTGGGCCTTGTAGGCCTAGGCCAAGATACATCGTTGGTAGCCTCTATGATCATTCACCCTCTACGTTTATAGTGGTGACCAATGTTTTAGTTGGTATAGAGAAATATTCTTCTGTGACAGCTGAAACAATGGTGACAACAGTCTGAAAGGGAATTGACCATCTTTTTGGAGTCTTCTCATTTCCTTTTGTGTCTCTGGACAGGAAGTGAAAGGAAATCTCTCCAACAGAACACAGACAGCAAAATGAAACCTGAAGGAGTTTTAACCATTCTCTGCTCTACCCAAAATAAAAAATAATAACGTTTTATATGATTGTTAAAGAAAACTGAGGGACATAGATATAGTAGCAAGTTGACACTGGTTGAACTAGATGGACTGGTGTCTTGGAGTCAACCAGACTAACTATGTAACTATGAAGCTAACAGAATGCAGAGCTGCATGTCTTCTTTGATCTGAGACAAAGCCTCTTGCCTCTCCAAAATCTGGTACACTCTGTTATACCAACTACAGCTAGAATCCTTTGCCACTGTCTCTGGCCCTCCCTCTCCAGTCACCTCAAGTATGGTTGTCTAACTGAACGCAGGAATTACATGTTTTACTTCGGGCACCGCTAGCAGGCTTCAGGCCTCCATTAACTAGCGTGGACCCACATTCTCAGGAGCAATAATGGAAATAGTCCTCATGGCCATATTACACACTTATTACACCCAAATCTGAAACTGTGGGGCCTCAGATAAAGAAAACAATCCACAGTAACCCTGCCTGATGAGCTGATCCTTCACATTTCAGCATATTCCTGCCCATTCCTGGCAGAGCTAGGGGCATACTCACGCCATCCAGTATAGACCACAAGCAAGGTGAATAGGAAGACATTTCTTTTGGTTGTTTTACTAAAAGGAATTGTAGAATACAGCATAATTGCTATGCAGGAAACTCTTCATGGGTATGTGATTGGAACAGCATCACTCAGCTGAACTTCAGAAGGATTACACAAAATTCTATCCTCTGCCAATAACAGTTTAAAACATTCTGTCCTCCAACTACCCTGGTCAGTCCCACTCAGGGGTAGGGAGGGTTCTGGTGTTCTGCAGGGGGAAAGCCTTGGTATAAATGTTTTCTGCTGGTGATGCTCTTGGATTCCCACGAGGGCCTAATTCCCTTGGGGGTTGATTTATTAAAGCTGGAGAGTGCAAAAATTGGTGCAGCTGTGCATGTTAGCCAATCAGCTTCTACCCTCAGCTTGTTCAATCCAGCTTTGACAATAAAACCTTGAAGCTGATTGGTTTCCATGTGGAGCTGCACCAAATTTTGCACTTTCAAGCTTTAGTAAATCAACCCCTTGTTCTCTCCGTCTCTTCTCTACTACTAAACACTGCCCAACTCCTCCTAGCTCTTCTGATTACATACTCCTTCACCTAGCAAGGGAGATCCTAGTGGCCAAATACTACTACTCATGCTCCACCCAATAAGGGGAGCCACATGATTACTAAGACAGCCTCCAAATACGTTTCTGGTTTCAGGGAACCCCCGCTGATAAATGCCATATTAACAGCCCATGGCACATTATTTTGATGGTCAAAAGGAAGAATGTTCCTTACATTTAGGGACAGAAGGAATAATGCTCTCTTATAAACAGCTAAAAAAATGATTGGTGTCAGTGGTTACTAATCTGAGAGGCAGAAGTTGCTCATTGCTCTGGAGAAAGCCCAGGGTTCAACAGAACCCTGGTTGAGCAGGGCTGACCTAGTCACTTTGGGGTTTTGGGGTCTCTGTGGTGCTCTACCAAGGATATATGCAGACATGTTGCCACATGGAGATAATTGCTAGGCCATGTTCATGACAGCTTGCTACACTTTTTATCTCAAAGGTACACTTTAAAGCTATAAATGTCATACACATACTACTCCAGTGTTTAATGAGCTGGTGTAAATAATTAGTGTATCTCCAGACAAAGCTTTTTGTTTCTTTCTATTCAAATGGGTGTGGAGATGTTGGAACCTTTATTAGTTTTACCTGCTTTCTGTGGATCAGCTGGGAAGAGTTACCCTCCCGGTAATAACGTTTGACCAGGTCAATACACAGACATAAAGGCACTCTCTTTTTACCTTTGTCTGGTGAGACAAACAATAATCAGTTGGGGGTCTTAGAACAACCAGCATACTGTATACTATAGTTATTAGACCGTTTCTAGAGAACTGTACATACTAACAATTTCTAACAAATTTAATTTGGTCTTCAGAAATTGGAATCGTGGTGAACCAAACAACTATGCATCTCGAGAGCACTGTACAGAGATGATAACAGGGGGATGGAATGACTTGGACTGCACCAACACCATAGACTACATTTGTGAAAGACTAGCAGACTGCTGAGATACTATTACCATATGCTCATCTGTTACTCCTTCTTCTGAGTTCATCCTCCCATCCTTAGGACTCTCATCTGTTACTATTAAAGTTCAGGTGAAATTTCAGTTTAAAGTGGAAATAAAGTCGGCAGACACTCATCTCCACTCTCCAGCGATGTGGCCGTTAGATCCCTTACCAGCCGTCCACATCCATTTCCCCAGGCCTTTTCTGGCTCTTCGGCCTGTTGATTGTCTGGAAGAGGATGACGTTACTCATGTTCATGGGTATTGGATGCATGCCTCCAATACGCATGAACATGAGTAACGTCATCCTCTCCCAGACAATCAACAGGCCGAAGCGCCAGAAATATCCAGTGAGCTGCATATGCACAGCTCAGTGTTACTTCAGTAGAGGATTGTGAACAGACAGGTACGTTTGTCTTATTGCAGAAGAGACACCGTATATCTCTTTTGCAATATAGAGCTGCCTGCTGCTACATTTTTTATTTAAAGTTTTAGTTCCACTTTAAATCAGATAAATGCATTCCAGTGCATCAACACTGTAAGGTTCCATTTTTACCGTTTGTTTTTTCATAAGAAAGCAGCCAAAGCCTTTCTCCTTGCTCTCTGTGTGGAAGCAGTGGTTTATCTGCAAAGGTCCAACACACCCCAGCTAAAACCAATCAGCATGTAGCATTAACTTTTGATTGGAGATGTGCAAGGTGCTGACAGGGGACAGGCCTTTCTACTTAGGCTGTGGCTGCTTTCTAAAGAAAAGCTCAGTAAGAAATGTCATACCTTTTGGTTTTGACAAACCTGAAATGTATTTAGCTAATTTACACTGGAATTTAAATATATAATGATATTAATGGGTACTCCTCTACAAGGAATACTTAAAGCAATTCCACGTAGTTTGTTCTGATTCTCCCAGAAGGAGGTCATTCCAGCTATTGAATGGATGCACCACTTTGCATCCATGTCAGCTGCTGCCTTATATGAGTATTAAGCTTCCTACATTTTTGCATTGCAATATGGATTGCTGCAGATCACAGGTCTGTCCACTGTTCTATTGTCTATTCCTTTGCTCCACTACAAGACTCAGCAGTGACATGGAGTAAAAGGAAAGTTCCAAAGTGTGGTGGGAGAAATAGGCATATTGACGCCAATAATAACCCTTTTTTTAGTATTGGACTGTATTGTGATCAGAGCTGTTAAAGCAGAGCTCCAGGTTCCTTCAGAAAAAATAAAAGTCAGCAGCTACAAATACTGTTGCTGCTGACTTTTAATATTAAAACACTTACCTGTCCAGGAATCCAGCGATGTCGGCACCTCAGCTGATTTTTCCATCGGCTCTTGGGTGCTGCCGCCCCCATTGCTTGTAAGAGAAACCGGCAGTGAAGCCTTGCGACTTCACAACCGGTCCCGTACTGTGCATGCACGAAGCACCCTGCTGTTTGTGAATGGCCCAGCTGTGGGGGAAGGAGGAAGGGCCCGGACATCCAGGTGTTCTTGCGCAGGGCCAGGACAAGGGGTGAGCAGAAGGGACTGCTGCCCTAGGCGCAGAGTGTATTGTAGCAATGGGGGCGCTGCAAGATCCTTCTACTATAAGACTGACAGGAGTAGTGACAGCAGCATCACTAATTCTGTAAGCCCAACACTGAAAGCAGCAAGGAGAAAGCCAGGAGGAGGTGTGGGCTGTGCTCTCTCTCCCCCTCCTCCTCATAAGCTTGCACACAATGAAGGGGGGGGGGGCACGATTTGGCATCTTTGCCCTGGGCACTGGATGATCTTGCCTGTCGAAACCAGGTACCCACTCTCCCCCCCGAAAGGTGCCAAATGTGGCACCAGAGGGGGGAGGCAGATAAGTGGAGCTTCCCCTTTTCGGTGGAGCTCCACTTAAACTATCTAGGTTTCAAAATAAGTTGAGGTCAGTTTGAGACAATTTTTTTCTTCACTTTAGAGCCTCCATTTACCAATATAATGGTAAATGCACCAAAAGACTTCAAAATGCATACACATGCATCAAAATTCCATATGCACTGCCCTGTGCTCCCCTTCTTAAAAAAAATGCATGGTCAGATTTCTGTATATAAATCTTGTCTCTTTGGTATCATTTGGCAGATGGGAACCAAGGCCACCAAATACTGGAAGCTTGCTTATAGTTTTTTTTAAGATTGTTGTCCTTTGGCTTCTATAGACAGTGTGTTGCTTTTTTCATGTAAATAAGGCCAAATATGTTTCAATGTTGAATGAAATGATAACATTTTTAAATAAGCGTATACAATATTATATACATTGGAGTTGTATTTATTTTAATTATGAGCCTCAGGACCTGCACCAAAGGCTCCAGATTACTCTCCAGCAGATGTACAGATTTCCTTAGTGGATAGGGGGAATGCATTTTTGATTTTAGATATTTGGATTTTGTTTAGGGTTCTACAGAAGCTCGAAGAACTTGTAGTAGTTGTAGTACGGAAAACTGACCACAAGATGGCGATGTTACATGTCAAATAAGTTCATGTGTGCTTTATGTAAGAACATTGACATACATAGGGACTTATTTCTAGGCACCTTCACCCGACTAAATTCATCTAAAATGTTCAGTACTTCTCTTAATAGAAAAAAAAAAAAACATTTTAGGGCGAGAAGCATATGTTATTTACACAAAAATCACAAAGATATTCATTGCTGAACAGAAAAAGGAAAAGTAACAAAGAAAACAAATTATGAAAGAAATGTCAGTATCTGTAGAAGTAAAGAAATGCCTTTTGTGTGAGTGCCTCTATCACTCTACATAAGCGTCTGTGTATAGAAATGTGTACAACATTCAGTACTGGGTATTTGAACAAATAATGAAAGGTGAGTCTCTGCGTCCTTTAAAAGGGGAAAACAGGGTGTGCCCTTCACTGGGCTTTGATTAATGACAAGGATAATCAGTCACATACAGTAAGTGAAATAATATTATAGAATACTACATAATGTACAGCCATGGTCCATTTCAGAAATATAATGGAAGATCATTCCTGAGCCTCCACCTGCTTCTTCCATACCTTTAAAGTAGGGAAAACAGTTTACTCAATAGTATGAAACCATTTATTGACAGAACATCAAGTTTCAAAGTTCCACATCACAGCAGCTAGCTTTATCCAACGCACTAAATGGCTAGGTTCACATGTGTGCGATGTAGGAACGCACGCAAAATCACATATGTTCCTGCAGTGCATCATTTGGTGGAGGGGGGGGGGGGTTATGGCGTGGGCTTTTTTTTCAGGGGTTGGGCTTGGCCCCTTAGTTCCAGTGAAAGGAACTCTTAAGGTGTCAGCATACCAAGAAAATTTCATGCTCCCAACTTTATGGGAACAGTTTGGGGATGGCCCCTTCCTGTTCCAACATCATATGACTGCGCACCAGTGCACAAAGCAAGGTCCATAAAGACATGGATGAGTGAGTTTGGGGTGGAGGAACTTGACTGGCCTGCACAGAGTCCTGACCCCAACCCGATAGAACACCTTTGGGATGAATTAGAGTGGAGACTTCAAGCCAGGCCTTCTCATCCAAAATCAGCGCCTGACCTCACAAATGCGCTTCTGGAAGAATGGTCAAACATTCCCATAGACACTCCTAAACCTTGTGGACAGCCTTCCCAGAAGAGTTGAAGCTGTTATAGCTGCAAAGGGTGGGACAACTCAATGTTGAACCCTACGGAGTAAGACTGGGATGTCATTAAAGTTCATTTGTGTGTAAAGTCAGGTGTCCCAATACTTTTAGTAATATAGTGTATTCTGTTTAAGCAGCCAGACTCTAAAACCAATGTCATTTACAATGAGTGAATTTCCATCCGCAGATCTCCTTAACTTGGGACAATCCTTATTAATCGGGAATTAAAGAAGTTGTTTATGGGCGATTCCGCTTCCTGATATCAAACTAGAATTGCAATATCAGTTTAGAACTGAAACCTTTTAAAACAAACATATACAGACCAGTCACAGACCACCAATATTTGTAACACAGGACTTTTGAGGGCATATAGATCTTGGCACCTCAAAGTGCCACATCCTCCGTGCCCAACAGGCCTCCAGCAAAGAGCACTACTTGCAATATGTGACAGGTTTTTTCATTATATAATATTCACAGGAGATGGTGTCCCTTGTCTAAGATCTGAGTACACAACAAAATCCACAAAGGAAATGGGGAGAAGAGGACACCTAGAATTTGTGATACCAGAGAAAAAGTATAACGTAATGTAGCATAAAATGCAAGTATTTTATTAAAAAATATTAAAATGATCCCTATAACTAACACTATTAGGGGAAGTAAATATAAAAATTATTGACAAACAAGATAAGCATAGAAGAAAAGTTTCAAAGAACATATGGCAATATTCCTGATTGTAAAATTCCAAGAAGCCCCGATTCTTTTCTACCTTGGCGGTCTTCTTCAGGGGATGCCCTTGGATAACAAGTCAAGAAGCTCTCTAGGGTACAAAGGTACAATGAATATGCATAAAGACAGAGGTACAAACATGCCTATAAACAGTCTCCCACAAAACACTGACATAGTTTATGATTTTTATACAACAAACAGAACAGGTTGTGTGATGCTGAAGGTCCACAGAGAAGATCTGGGTAATTTTTTCTTTTCTGTGCCTCCTTTAGGAAATTAAGGTCCACATTTAGTGTTCTTCAATAAATGCATACACCCTTTGTTCTTAATTGAATTAGTTCAACTGCATTAATTCCGTAAACATGTTTTCCTGATGAAGTTGTAATCATTCGAAACGCGTAGAGCTCACATGTGGAATGCTTCTCTTTTCTCTGTAGTCATATGGAAAATATATATGAACCCTGGGTTTTAGTATTGGATATAGTGTTATATAGGTTTTAAAGTTGTTGTAACCCCTTTACAACCACTTTAACCTACAGGTAAGCTTATTATAAGGCTTACCTGTAGGTATTGTGAATATTTCCTAAACCTGTACGGTTTAGGAGATATCCACTGTATCCGCATCTGCTGACATCATCGGCACATGCGTACTGAAGAAGTTCAGTAAGTGTGCGGTGACTGGTGGCTCCCGTGCATGTGCGGGAGTGACATCATGGCAGATCCTGCCAGTCACAGCGTCGGAGCTCGTGCTGTGATTGGCTGGAGCCCGCGAACCCGGAAGAAGCTCCGGGAGACATGTCGCCGGTCAAGGCAGTGTGCGGGGACCTCTGCAACAGCACCAATCTAAGGTAAGTATTTCATAATGAGCTAGTATGCGATGCATACTAGCTCATTACGCCTTTGTCTTGCAGGTTTTTTTTCTTACACAGAGTTTACAACAATATTAACATTTGTATAATAAACGTTATGAAAAATATCTCTCTATCTGGTGCCGAGATCTACTGCATATGACTTCAAAAATCCTGTGCTACAAGTATTGGTGGTCTGCGTTTGATATCTAGGATTTGGGCATGTAGTGACACAAAACTATTTTCTAAAATTTTACATATATCTTACACATAATCAGTGAATAATTAAAGCCAGAGCCGCTATTAGAGATCATGGGTATAAAGAATAAATACAATTCTAAGGTTTTTACTGTTTTTTGAACTAAGTCTAAATTACATATTGCTCACTCCCCAGTAGGGGGCAATCAAATAACTTACGGTACTACTCACTAAGGCTCGATTCACATCAATGCATTTTGCTTTTCAGCATTTTTTCACTGCTTTTGCTGTGCTTTCTGCATTTTTTAACGCGATTTTGCCACGATTTGCGTTTTTTTATATTTCATTTTCCTGACAGACTCCATGGCAGCCTACGTGTGGGTTAACCCCGCCTCCTCTCCAATGCTATAGGACCCCTAATCCCATAAATGTGAGCTCCCGGCTAGATCCCGTGTTCCTTTTTTGTCCTCCTCCTGGATTATTGTGTTAAGTGGTCACTTACGGATCAGGCGGCGTCCAAACAAGAGAGCGGGCATCCTTCAGTTGCGGTGCAGCCCAGGACCCAGCCATGGGCGGGTGAGTGGCTTCAGGCTTGTGTGTGTCCAGTGGTGGGGACAGCCTGTGGATGCCCCAAGGAAGCGCTTGGCAGGGCGGCAGCACTCCATGGCAGCGATCTTTTTGTTTATTTCCTCTGGTGCGTTTTTCCTACTATCCCTTTTCTTCCAGCTTAGATGCCCTAGTGCCCCGGTGACTGTGGGGAGCCTGGGCAGCGTGGCCTCTATGGCGCCTGGAGCGCTTCTGCGTTCCAGGGCGCCGCACTTCCGGGTCGCGGCGGGGAGGGCGCATGCGCCGGCTTCGGATGAGACTGAGGCCTGGTTCGCGCATGCGCGGTCCGCCGCGGGGCCCGGCGGCTGCGCAGGCCCAGTATGGCGTGATCCCAAGGCGCAGGCGCGCGGGGATGACGTCACACAGGGCGGGGGATTTAAAGAGCTGTCAAGCCCCAGAGTCTTTGGGAAGACTCTGTGGGCAGAATAGCGACGGCTTCCCCACGCCCTGTGTGTGACGACCCTAAGGTAAGCCAGGAGAGGGCTAGCCTGGAGGTTGGGTGCCCTTAAAGGGACACAAAAAAAAAAAAAAAAAAAAAAAAAAAA
>BLSH010348234.1:653875-671660 GCA_018402905.1 Glandirana rugosa
GGCGTACCGGTTTTCCACGAGAACCAAGAGATTGTCCTTCCCACATTCAGGACAGCGGGTTCCAGAAGGGCTCACCCGCTAGATGTAGGAGAAGTCCTGAAGGAGTATCTCCAGGTAACGGCTAGCTTCAGACGCTCAGAGTACCTGTTTTTGCGGTACTCGGGGAAGAGCAGAGGGGAACGGGCCTCGTCAAGGACGATAGCGGCTTGGATCGTCCAGGCAATTCAGCAAGCATATAGGGCTAAAGGGATGGCTCCTCCGGAGGCGGTGACGGCTCATTCCACCAGAGGGCTGGCAGCATCCTGGGCAGCCATGCGGCATGTGGCCCCGGAAGTTATCTGCAGGGCGGCCTCTTGGACCTCCATCAACACGTTCATGTCACATTATTGTGTCGAGCCAGCTTCCTTGTCCTCTGTAAACTTTGGTCGTGCTGTCTTGTCAATTGATGGTGCAAATTAAACTCTTTGTGTGTTAAGCATACCCTCCCGTGTGGTTTTGGCTAGTTATTTCCCACACGTAGGCTGCCATGGAGTCTGTCAGGAAAACGGAAAATTTACTATCAAATACTTACCGTAATTTTCCTTTCCTGATGGACTCCATGGCAGACGGAGTCCCCACCCATGCATTAAGGAGTAGGCTAGTTACAGAACACGGGATCTAGCCGGGAGCTCACATTTATGGGATTAGGGGTCCTATAGCATTGGAGAGGAGGCGGGGTTAACCCACACGTAGGCTGCCATGGAGTCCATCAGGAAAGGAAAATTACGGTAAGTTTTTTTTATAATTTTTTTTTTGGAAAATGTTGTTGCTAGGCAGATTTAAAACACAAATCGGGGCAAAATCGTGGTAAAAACACAACACTTTTTCTTGCATGCCCACTGAAGTTTACTACATGCAAAACGCTGCTTTTTGCATAAAAAAAGTCCCCGACCCTTTCCAAAAACGCAGAGGCACAAAAAAGCATTGATGTGAACATGTTCCATAGGAACCCATGTTAAAAAAAACTCCCTGCATTTCTGCAAACTGCAAAATGCATCAAAAAACGCACTAGTGTGAATGGAGCCTTAGTCATTTATAAAAATATAAATCCT
Organism: Glandirana rugosa; assembly: GCA_018402905.1. NCBI lineage: Eukaryota > Metazoa > Chordata > Amphibia > Anura > Ranidae > Glandirana > Glandirana rugosa. The sequence continues at coordinate 654,967 of BLSH010348234.1, forward strand.
TTATAGTGAAATTCATGTAAAAAATCTCGAACACCTTCAACCCTCACCATATATTTATTAAAAGCATGCCAGTGTTGTCATTACAATCAATGGACGCCTGAGTCACTCATAACCACAGCATACGGAAGCGCTGTATCTAGTTATTGTTAAATACCACATAGTACAGGATACGTTTCATCATAGTGTACAGTGGTTATGTTAGTGATATATTGTGTAAATTACACTTTAAATAAACTCCATATACAGTACATATGAGTTTTGGACACTATAAATCAGCAGTCCTGTATCCACGAAATATGATTTGTTAACTCTCATATGTTTTTTGAGAATCAGCTTAATTATGTGGGTCACCAAACGCATGTCACTGAATGCACAGACAAAGAGAAAACCGGTACAAATCCTGAGGCAATATGAACTTTTATTGCTGCTCTATAGTCTCTCTCAACTTCATGAACATCAATCCATTGAATATAACTCATGGAGGTTAACAAAAAAACTGCAGCTTTGTCTTTGAATCTAATAAGATTGGTCTTTCTGCATCATGGGCTTAAAGGGATATTAAACACATACTGTTTATCCCCTATGTCCCCCCACATCAGTCATTTGTGGGCGCTTCCAGGGTGTTCCACTGGACACAGCAGAATGCTAATCACTGTACCAGGCCGCTGTTGGCAGCCCTGGTACCATGTGATTGCTGTAGCCAATCAGCGATCATATGGACAGTAGTAAACAATATGTAATTTCCATTGTTTACTACTGATCCGCCACAGAGATCACAGGGCCATTCACAGCAGCCCAGTACCATGTGATAACTGTGGTCAATCGCAGCAATCACAGTATTTCTCAATGGCTACAGGAGTGCAGCACAACAAAAATAAGTCTCTTGTACTGAATATTAACACCAAAATTTTAAGAAAAAAGTGCTACACACATCTAATACAATTATAATGTACAATAAAGTTTACAAATAGTGTAAATTAAAGTCTAATCAGTATAGAGTGGTGTAGTGGGTAACCCTTTTGTCTGGCAGCAAAAGGGTCGCTGGTTTGAATCCCAACAACGACACTACCTGTCTGGAGTTTGCATGCCCTCCCTGTGCCTGCGTGGGTTTCCTCCGGGTACTCCGGTTTCCTCCCACACTCAAAAAACATGCTGGAAGGTTAATTGGTTCCTGTATAAATTGGCCCTCGTATATGTATGAATGTGAGTTGGGGACTGTAGATTGTAAGCGCTGCGTAAATTGACAGCGCTATATAAGTACCTGAAATAAATAAATATATGCTATCGATACTGTGATCCAAATGATAGAAGTGTTCTGTGTTTCACCACCATACAAACTGGCCACTCACCTCAAAGGCACGACCCCTGCATTACCAGAAGTTCAAGGTAAGTGGCGTTGCCCTCAGGCATAATAGATCTGATAGACTCTTGGCAGATCCTCACTCCACTTTTCCCATAGGGAGGGTACACAGCTTGTCAGGCACTCAGGAACTAAATGGGAAGAAAAGGGAAGCACACAAGATCTAATGCTCTCCGTTTAAAAGGTTTAATATGTAATACACAAGAAGAACATTGCACTTACAAAATAGAGCAATGCCGCCAGTGCTAGCACAAATACACGTATCAAACACATATGCCAACTCTTGGCTCAATGGTGAGATGGCTGCGAGGTGACATGACACCCATCTCGCTGCCATCTTACCTTTTTTCCTAATCGATATACAGTGGTCACATGGGCTAACTCTTTCCCAACCTGTCTGCAGGGAAACAGTGGCAGGAGAACCTTCTAGTCTTCTGCTACTGGTCACATGTTAAAACAAAAACAGCCTTTAACCCCCTGGCGGTAATCCCGGGTGTGGCTCGGGGTGGATTTTCTGTACCAAGAGCGGTAACCCCGAGCCACACTCGGGATTGCATCTCTGGTTCCAAGGCAGCGTAACTCTCCTTGTCCCCTGGATCCAGCTATGTCCCCCGCCGTGTCTGCGGGCTGTGTCCTCCGCCCGATGCCTCTGTGTGCCGGGCTCCGTTCGCGTCGCACAGGGCGGAGACCGGCGGCAAATTCAAATAGTGAAACACACAGTAAACATACAGTACACTGTTATCTGTAAGATTACATTACTGTATGAAATCATTTCACATCCCCTTTGTCCCTAGTGGTTTGCCCAATGCCCTGCATGCACGTTTATATTATATATGCCATTCTTTCTGCCTGGAAACTTGAGAATGTCCATGGCAACCAAAAAGTGTCCCTTTACGTCAAAAGCGTTTTTTTGATCAGCTAGAAAACACCGATAGTAAATAAATAAATTCATTTGCAGAATTCAGTGATTCTGATTTTTGGGGAAATTTATCATCAGACACTGAAAGTGACGACAGCGACAATTCTGCAAATGAGCAAATTTCAGTGTTTTTGGTTTGATTACATTATTGAATACATTTTATTACTATTACGTTATTATTTTGATACTTATTTATAGTTATTTATTATAATTTTTTTTTTCATATATATATTATAATTTATGATTTCGAGTTTCAAACTTTATCATACCCGGGATGTCTACTAGACTCTTGTTTGGACAGATTTAAGTGAGTTATTCCTAAGAATTACAGGCCTACAATATAAAACGCCAAATTTCTGTGCAAAACAATGTACCGCTTTCAGCACCAAAAATCTGACATAATCATACTGCCAAGGAGGTTAAAATACAGAATAAAAATAAATAATATCAATAAACTGTTTTAAATTGTCATGCAAACATACACTTACCGGCCACTTTATTAGGTATACCTTAAACAGTACCGGGTTGGACCCCCTTTTGCTGTCAGAACTGCCTTAATTCTTGGTGGCTTAGATTCAGCAAGGTGTTGGAAACATTGCTCAGAGATTTTGGTCCATAGTGACATGATAGCATCACACAGTTGCTGCAGATTTGTCGGCTGCACATCCATGATGCAAATCTCCCGTTCCACCACATCCCAAGGTTGCTCTATTGGATGAGATCCGGTGACTGTGGAAGCCATTGGAGTGCAGTGACCTCATTGTCATGTTCAGGAAACCAGTGGTGAGATGATTTGATCTTTGTGACATGGTGCATTATCCTGCTGGAAGGAGCCATCAGAAGATGGGGACACTATAGTCATAAAGGGATGGGCATGGTCAGCAACAATTCTCAGGTAGGCTGTGGTGTTTTCAATAATGCTCATTTGGTATTAAGGGGACCAAAGTGTGCCAAGAAAATTTCCTCCACACCATTACACCACCAGCCTGACCTGTTGATACAAGGCAGGATGGATCCATGCTTTCACGTTGTTTACACTAAATTCTCATTCTACCATCTGGATGTCACAGCTGAAATCAAGACAGCAGACAAAGCAACATTTTTCCAATCTTCTATTGTCCAGTTTTGGTAAGCCTGTGTGAATTGTAGCATTGGTTTCCTGTTCTTAGCTGACAGGAGCTGCACCTGGTGTGGTCTTCTACTGCTGTAGCCCATCTGCTTCAAGGTTCAATATGTTGTGTGTTCAGAGATAGTATTCTGCCTACCTTGGTTATATTGAGTGGTTATTTGAGTTACTGTTGCCTTTCTATCATCTCAAAGCACTCTGCCCTTTCTCCTCTGACTTTTGACCTTAACAAGGCATTTTAATCCACACAACACTCACTGGATATTTTCTCTTTTTCGGACCATTCTCTGTAAACCCGAGAAATTGTTGTGCATGAAAATCCCAGTAGATCAGCAGTTTTTGAAATATTCAGACTAGCTCGTCTGCACAAACAATCATGCATCTTTCTTCCCCATTCTGATGCTCATTTTGAACTTGATCAAGTAGTCTTTACCACGTCTAGATCACCTAAATGCATTGAGTTGCTGCCATGTGATTGGCTGATTAGCAATTTGTGCTACCAAGTTGAACAGGTGTACCTAATAAAGTGGCCGGTGAGTGTATATTTGAAATCAAATCTTTATTATTTTTTTGGCAATAAAATGGTGTCGGCGGATTTTTGCCAGTCACAGGCTGTACCATGCCCCTCCAGCTGGTGTCTAAGAATAACAGGGAGGTGAAGCCTTCATCAATCAAGATGTAATATAATAGACTGCTCAGAAGGGGAATTCATCTGAGATATTAAATATGGGTACCCACATCCTAATTGACATATCTAAAGGCAACGAATACAAATGGGGGAACAGGATTTTCTCGGTACCGTCATAAAACTTTACAACAATGAGTTTTTAAATAACAATTTTTATTGTGTACATATGGTTTTTACAAACAGTATATAAAAAGATCATGTAAACATACAAGGTATAAACACGTTTTATATCCCTCTTGATGGTCACTAAACCCGCAGGGTAGGAAACCCTTCTACCTGGGAAATCACTCCAAGGGAGGTCAATAAGTGTAGGCCATTAAGCTCGACATGTTTCGCTGTCGCCTGCTTCTTTAGGAGAAAGTGGAGGGAACAAGACACTATAATAGAATATATAGCAATGTCATAGTATCAAGGATAACAAGAACAGCATTGTGTGCTCAATGGCAAAATATTACAACAAAAGAGTGGTACAGGGTAGGCTTACTTCAGAATCAGGCTGGGTTTGCCAGCAGCTATCATGGAGGCACCGGGTGAGCAAGTGAGATTCAGTCTACAGAGTCTCACATGATGTTAAAACTAGAATCTTGAATGTTGCCAAACGTGGGGTACATACCGCAGTGGCACTGAATTATTGCTTTTATATCAGTGCCATTGCGGTATGTACCCCATGTTTGGCAACATTCAAAGATTATAGTTTTAACATCATGTGAAACTCTTATGTAGACTAACTAACGAAGTATGGTTGGATGTGCCCCAAGAGCCACCTCCACCCCCATACAATATACAAAGAAATATGAATTGCTTGTGGGACTTTAGATGAGGTGCAACACACTCAGTAATACAAACAATAAAGTACAGATTTATTGTTAAATACAATTTCCAGCAGATGGTAAGACATGTTGACAAGTAGTGAGGAGTAATGGGACCGACCATTGGTCACAGGCACGCTCTCCACGGTGGTCGGTCACATTACTCCTCACTCCTTGTCAGCATGTCTTACCATGCCATCACGGTGGAGGACTTGTTATATTGCTCTCCATGCCAGCCTTTCCATCCTGTCCTGTTTGCATTGCTGGGCCCTTCAAATCCCATACCCACAGTTTCTGGGTCAGACATTTCCAGGCAACCACCATTAGGTTATGAGCATGTGATGTCTTGCAGATTTATAATTGTGTGCATCAGCCCCCTGATGGGGATAAAGGGTAATTGTGGGATGCCCAAAGAATTATAGTACAAAGACTCCATTTACAGTCCTGTATATGCACACTTCACTGTAGACTCTCCTTCTGCAGACTATTGCTCCTCTCAACTCTCCAGAACTTCACTTGCTGACCGTTTCTCTTACAGTTCTCTCACTACACAGAACTCACAGATTTACACTTCTTTGCTTCTCTCCAGCTCAGATCTTAGTTTCCAGCCCGAAAGGAAATTTATCAGGCTTCTCTATACCTTTCTCTTCACCGCGGTTAGCACATGGTGAGGCCTCCCCTGTTTCAGCAGGACCTCACAAACACCCATTACAGGCCAGGGATCATGAGCCACTGAATGTGCAGCAAAGTACTTTAGTGGTAACCGGACCTCGACGGACTACAACTCCCGGCCCATCCTCTTCCAGGTCCCATCGACCTGCTCTCTGGTAGTGACTCTCCTTTCCCTTGACGGGCTCCCAAAGCTCCCACAGACTGTCCCCCATTCCTCTCCCAGCCTGCTCCAGCACTTTCTCCTCCAGTCCCAGGGACTGTCACTCACCGTACTGGTGGATACTTTACAGTATCTCTCCTCCTGTAGCACCTCCGCTGTTCTCCTGTTCCTCCTGTGTAACTGCAAGAATCACTCTCCTTCCTGGCTGCACCCGAACCCCCCAGGCCCCAAGGTTACCCTCCCCAGACTGGGGGTGACCTCCCAGGTAGGGGACTGCACCACAGCACCTCTGCTACATCTCCAGACTTCCACCCGACACTACTCCTCCCAGATTGGGCTAACTCAGAGTATTTAAGGAGGCCTGCTTGGTGACTGGTCAGGGCTCCTTAGAACACTCCAGATGGCTCCACCCATCTCCCAGCTCTCTGACCAGAAAACATTCTCCAGGTTTCTAGAAAGAAGTGGGAGGTTTTGGTGACCTCATCTATTAAGTCCACCCAATCCTCCCTGAGCTTCTCCTCCCAGCCCAGATCAAAACATTCAGGCCTGCACATTAGAATCAGGCCTGACTAAATTTACCTCTCCTAGCCAAAAACCCTGCTACAAAACACACCTATACTATGGGGGCACTACAGAAGCATTTCCTATCCTGGGGGTGTAGTGACCATCAAGAGGGATATAAAATGATTTATACCTTGTATGGTTACATTATCTTTTTATATACTGTTTTGTAAAAGCCTATATGTACAGAATAATCAATCAATGTAATATCCCACTCCCATTGTGTTTAGCTGGTTAGTGGGTATGGAGGAGGAGGCAGGAAGTGGGCTGTCATTTACCACTCTGTATACACATGTATACACATGTGTGACTCTATAATCACATGGGCTGCTCAGATGTTATAGGGAGGAAATGCTCAGGGTTGAAAATATACTGAAAACTAAGCATGTGCAGAGCTGCCAACACTGCCCTGCAAAATTCCCAGCTGCAGTGGGGACATGAACAGGAGGGGGAGACAGAGAACAGCAGGATCAACCAGGTTTCGTGCAGAAAACATAAAATGAATCCCATAGTGACTGAGTGAGCTTGAACAGCATGCAATACTTCACCATCCAACAAATGCTTGTATATAACAACTCTGCATGTAGCGATCATTCCCATCACTAATGTAAATACCAATCCTTAGTCCCACAAAAGATTGGTATTTTCATTGGTGATAGGGATGATCGCTTCATGCAGGGTTGTAATTTACAGATATATGTTGGATGGTGGAAAAGCATTGTGAAATCCAGCTACAAACAAAGCATTGACATCCTGTACTAATGCACAGTACAATAACTGATGACAGGAATCCTCCAAAACAAGCTCACTGCATGAAATAGATGAGTCATCATCTTCACCAATGTTTCCTCTTACACAGTGATATTCTGTAAACAAGATTGAAGACCATCTTTCCGTCTTCAGATAAGAAGTGGGTCTGAAACCCCCACATCCAAAGCCTGGTGTCCAGATTTAAAATATGCTTACAGTATTAATTCAGTGGTGTCGGCTGTCAGAGTATAATATTTGGTGGGGAGAGGAGCTAAACAGTAAGGATGGAGGGATTTATATGAGTATAACTAGCTTTAGAATGAAGATGAGATGGTGTATTGATCTTTGATTATTCAAGGTAGCATAGTGTTCAAAGGCAAACAAAAGCATTCCCATGTGTTGGGCTGCCCTTAGGCTTCAATGCCCATGTGACTATACATGTTTACTTCCTTGCCTGAAAAAAGTGATCACAGCAAGTATGAAATAAGGAATGATCTTGCCATACGATGAAAGGAGTCATGTGGAGGTCTGGAGAAGTCATAACCATGTGGGAATTTTGAAGATGAAACAGTCACTATGTAGAAACAAAAGTCCCACAACAAATCTGGTTTTAAGTGTTAAAAAGCATAGGTATTATTGGGTAGTAGGTGGAGAATGGTGGCCCTCTCACATACCACATTTTAAGCGACGCGTTTCACCATGTGTGATGCCTCAGAGGGCATGGCTGTCTCTGTACTTTAAAAGGAAATGAGGTGTAGCAATGCATCCAGGGCTGCTGTTAGAAACCACAGGGCCCCATACAGACAACATGACATGGGGCCCCATACAACCAATGCTTCAGTTATGAATGAACACAGTTCACAGTACTCATTGTGTTCATTCAGGAAAGGAAGGAGCTGGTAAATATGACTTTTACCAAACCCTTACCTCACTCTTCAGCTTGAAGGATCCTATTGCGTGCTTGCAGCTGTCGGCAGGAAGGAGAGGAGGGAAGCCGTCAGCACTGCAGGAGTAGGGGGGCACACAGGTGGGCCTGGGCAGCAGAGGGAAACATATGGTGCTCAGGGAGGGTGATCAGGCTTCTTCTCCTCTCAAAGAGAGAGCCATACAGGGGATGGTTTCCAGTAATTGCCCCTTCACCACTGGGCTGTATACCCTCCCTGCCCATATCCAATTCACCCTGCTGCCCGGGCCCCCCCCTGCTGGCCAGGGCCCTGTACAGGAGGACCAGTGGTACTCCCTTATCCACGGCCCTGAATGCATCCCACACTGAAGCGCAAGAGGAAGACATTGCAACATACATACAGTATATTCATGATAGACACTTGCTGACCAGGCCTTTTTCTGACATTTGTTGTTTACAAGTAAAAATCTGTATTTCTTGCTAGAAAATTACTTAGAACATCTTTTTTAGCAGCGACCCTAGAGAATAAAATGGTGGTCATTGCAATATTTTATATCACACTGTATTTGCGCAGTGGTCTTTCAAACACAATTTTTTTGGAAAAAATACACTGAATTAAAAAAAAAACAAAACACAATAGTTACACTAATTTTTGTGTATAATGTGAAAGATGATGTTACGTCAAGTAAATAGATACCTAACATGTCATGCTTTAAAATTACGCACGCTTGTGGAATGCCAACAAATTACAGTACTTAAAAATTTCCATAGGCGATGCTTTAAACATTTTTTCAGGTTACCTGTTTAGAGTTACAGAGGAAGTCTTGCCCTAAAATGATTGCCCTTGCTCTAATAATCGCTCATATGTATGGCTTGAACACCGTTTACATATGCAGGCGTGACTTACGTATTCGTCCGCTGCTGCGCGCAAGCACAGAGGGATGGGTCGCTTTACATTTTTTTTTTCTTATTTGATTTATTTTATTTTTTTTTAAACATCCCTTGTAATAGAAATAAGTGTGATGGGTCCTCTTTATTGAGAAATCTAGGGTCAAAAAGACCCCCGATCTCTCATTTACCTTTAAAAGCAAAATCAAAAAAAGTTGACATTTTGACTTTAAGAAAAAAAAAGAAAAAAAAGGTTATGCCCAAGAACCGGAAGTGACATCAGAGGTCGCTCCGGTCCTCCAAGGGCATAGAGCTGAGTAGGGGCCATCTTGCCTTCGCTTGACTACTGCCCAATGGTCGGCCGCATCGGATGGGATTCGGGCTTACTGGCGGGCCCGTTAAACTCGGAAATGACCGGGAAGCAGCAGGAGGGGGTGATCTCTCCTGCTGCCTATAAAAGTGATGTTGTGGCGCGTGCACCGCTGGAATCACTTTTATTGGGGTTATGGCATTTTAGAGTGCAGGATTGCATCCTCATGACTATACTGTATATATAGTATATAACAAAAATTGTAGAGGAGCCCACGTGCTAAAACTATTCATTTTAGAGTGCAGGATTGCATCCATTCTGTACAGGCAGCGTGGGTGTTTGTTTTATCACTTTCAATAGATTTTTATTAAAAATGTAAAGGTACAAAACATAGCGTAAGCAAACTTTTTGTAGTTGCCAAGAAATGTTAGACAGCTGGAACGTAGCTGTGGAGAATATAAAGACATCCTTTATTGAAATTGCACAAGATGCAGAGAAGGATGGAGAAGTGACCTCGTGCTGCACTTTCTCGCACTTCTCTGCTTCATTGTTTTGTGAATATGGCACAATGAAAGTAATTGTTTTCTATTTGCTCTTGTGGAGACCTGCTTAATACCTCTTCAGCCCCGGAAGGTTTGCCCCCCTTCATGACCAGGCCATTTTTTGAAATATGACACTGCATTAGTTTAACTGACAATTGCGCGGTCGTGCTACACTGTACCCAAATAACATTTATGTCCTTTTTCCCCACAAAGAGAGCTTTCTTTTTGTGGTATTTGATCACCTCTGCATTTTTTATTTCTTGTGCTATAAACAAAAAAAGGTCGACAATTTTGAAAAAAAAACAATATTTTTTACTTTATGCTATAAAACACATCTAACAAATTCATCAATTTAGGCCAATATGTATCCTGCTACATGTTTTTGGTAAAAAATCCCAATAAGCGTATATTGATTGGTTTGTACAAAAGTTATAGCATCTACAATCTATGGGATATATTTATGGAATTTTAATTTTGTTTATTGTTTCTACTAGTAATGGCAGCGATCAGCGATTTTTAGTGGGACTGTGACATTGCGGCAGACAAATCTAACACTAAGTGACACTTTTTAGGGACCAGTGACACCAATACAGGCGGTCCCCTAGTTACAAACATCAGACTTATGAACGACTCCTACTTACAAACAGAGGGAGACAACAGGAAGTGAGAGGAAATCTCCCCCTTGGAAGGGAAATTCACTCCTGTAAGAGTTATTATGGGAAAAAGATGTATCCACTGATGCTTTATCACCAAGGTTTGTTTCCACAACAACCCAAAATTTTCAAAATCCAATTATCATTGGGACAGGCAGTGAGGTGAAATCTTCTGAACAGAAACATGCACAGCAAAACAAACATTACAGGGGTGATAACCCTTCCCTATACTATCCACAAAGCTTAAAAATTGTTTTTTTGGCTGAATCTACACTTAAAAAATGTACCTGTTCCGACTTACAAACAAATTCGACTTAAGAACAAACCTACAGACCTTATCTTGTTTGTAACCCGGGGACCACCTGTACTGTGATCAGTGCTAAAAAATGCACTGTCACTGGACTAATAACACTGGCAGGGAAGGGGTAAACATCAGGGGTGATCAAAGGGTTAAATGTGCTCCTAGGGAGTGCTTTCTAACTGTGTGGGGGATGCTTTGACTTGGGTAAGACAGAGATACCGTGTTCCTGCTTAGCAGAAACACAAGATCATTATCTTCCCCTCTCACAGAACAGTGGTTTGCCTTATTTATATAGTCAGACTGCGGTTCTGCCTTTCCTGAGAACGATTGTGAGGTGCCAGCAGACATCGGGTCCGCCGGACCCGCTGATTGGCTCTTGCTGTGCCCAATCACAGTGGGAGTGGGTCGCCGACGTCACACGCCCCAGACCCAGTGCACAAAATCACGTACCGGTACATGATTTCACACAGGAGGGCCGCCCTGCCACAGTATATCTGCGTGGGACCGTTCAGAAAGGGTTAATCTGGTTCAGGAAATCTCAGGTCTCTGCATGTAGTGTGTATAATCTCTATGTTACTTGGCCCTTTAATGTCAAAAAGTTGAATCCTCTTTTCTATAGGTTCTACTTCCAATTAAATTGAACCAGCAAGGCGTATCTACAGACCCTTTCCAAGAGTGACAACATTGATTTATTTTAGCTGCAGCATTGTCACCCCATGTTGGACTACATGCAACCATTTCAACATGAGCTTATATGTTCTGGTGTAGTCACTGCAAAAAAATGGTCATGTAAAGTTACTACTATAGTACACACTTCCACAGAAAGTTCTTACAATGAGTCCACAGGACATACACAGAGCACATTCAGCTGGCTGCTACGGTTTATGCTGACCTGAGCATTACATGCCACTTTATGCTTAACCCTTACTGTTCTTTTTGTATGCTGAACTGTGTTGCTACAGCTGCTAATTTATTTGTATCTGCTTGGTCATCAACTTTACCGAGTGAGAATACAATAAAATTACCTTTGCTTTTGATATTGCACTATTATTGGGTAATGGGAATTATTTGCCATGATTCACTGTGTTTACTTACTTTTATACTCAGCCTGGTGTGTCATCGGGGCTGAGACCTTTGGGAAGGTTGAGGCAAAGAACAGAGGACCCACTTTAGGCCCCTTTCAGATGGACGGACTCCGCCAGATGATCCATCTGCTCAGTGGGGAATCTGTCTGCTGATCTTTGCTGAGCAGGCAGATGACAGGGCAGAGCGGACACAGCCCACTTTTCTCTATGGGCGGTCGGATGGAAACTGAACTTCTGTCTGTTTTCATCTGGCTGTCATCTGATCCGCCAGACGGATGGGGAACGGATCCCCCATCCGTCTGTTTTTAGCAGATAGGTTCAGATGTTGGCATGTGTGAACGGGTGTCCATTAACATCCGCCACTCCATAGAGGGCAATGGATGGACCGATTGGGTTCCCCTAAATATCTGACAGGCAGACCAGATTTCTCCGCCCATGTGAAAGGGGCCTTATTCAGCGGCTCCTGCAGGGGTAGTGCTACACAGCCACCATGTATACTGGGGAAGGTAGTCCCCAAGGAACACAGTGCAGCACAAGTGAATGGAGATGGGTGTGGTGTGGGGAGCATAAGGTTTTGCACAACAGAGGAGGAGAGATATACCTGTTCCCGGAGAGATTTGGGTCTTTTGCGGCAGGAAACCAAGCTGTACAGACTGATGGTGCAGGGACCAGAGAGAGCAGACCCACCACTGGGGTGTCTGTGCTTACTCCAGAAAGGATGGAGCCTGTTGTGGGGAGGTATCTGTGTCCACAACAGAAAGCCTGGGAACTGAGCTACTGAGAGATCATTTGCTGAGCTTGAACTGGAGGGACCCATTGCTCTGAGTGTCTACAGCAAGGGAGAATCAGTGAGGACCATAGCCGAAAGACTGAGCCTTGTGAGGAACTGTTCATGAGGACTGATTCACTGGGTCCCAGGTACCCGAGGACAGCAGACCAACAAGTGATCTGGACTGGTCCTGGGTACCTGAGGACAGCAGACCAACAAGTGATCTGGAGCGGATTCCTCTGTACCAGGAGCGATGAGCTGAATCTTAAGTACTTATTACAACACTGACACAGTTAAAGTGGTTGTAAACCACAGACATGAAATATGAACAAAGCTAACTCCTGATGTGCCTCAATTAAGAGCACTAAGGGTCATTTCTCTCTGCTGCTTCATTCCTCATGACACCAAGCCAAAAAAATGGGACAAGGGAGGGATCTCCAGCACATAGCTTGTGATTAACAGGCCCAGCTCTATTCTTGTGTGCTGTGTGAAGGGGTGTGTGTCCCTTCCCTGCAATCAGCTTTCAGAGTTCTCCTCACTGGGTTCTGCATTACAGGTACAACTTATGTAGGAGGATTTCTGTCATCTCCGTGAATCACCTGAGGAGAGTCACTTCACTGTCCATTGCATACTATTAATAGGACAGCTTCACATGCACCACCTTACAGAAGGGCCCCAACGGTAGCTGGCTAATACTGACAATTAGGCACCAGGTACTTTATAGGCACCTCCAGGAACATATACAGCCACCCACTATTGGGGCTGTATGTGTAGTGTGCACCAGAGGACCTCTATTTTGGGGTTAGCTAATGCTTTTATCCCTGTTTGCATCATTTTAAATTGGGTTCAGCATTACTACAGTTCAGTGGATTGCCATCTTATGAGCCAGGATTCACATTATCTAGTACAGCATTGTTAAACATGTTCAATTGCCTGTTTATGGATTCATGCATTGTTTAACTGCCTTGCCTTAATACATCCATTTATTCTACCATCCAGTTGCTTGTGGCCCATGTTCTGTGCATTATTAGAGTGGCAGCATACTAACATTTTAATTACGCAGGTGTATCAGTAGGGACCGAGCAGCTTAAAGATTCGTGGCAGAATAGAAAATTCATCATATCCAGCGGCTCCTGCAGGGATAAGCTCTATACTTGCACTACTTGCATTTATAAAAGTAAATGCATGGGGTATTAATGATCACAGAGCTGTGCTGTTTATATCTGCCATCTGTTTCATATTTTGCTATAGAAAAAGTTTTATGCAAAGAAAAAAAAAATAGGGGTTGATTTACTAAAGGCAAATGGACTGTACACTTTGGAAAGTGCAGTTGTCCTCTGCAAGTGCAGTTGCTCCAGAGTTTAGTAAATGAGGTGAGGCTTTACTTTGCAAAGGATACCCAATCACATGCAAGGAAAATAAAAAAAACAACATTTTTGCTTGCACATGATTGGATGATGGAAGTCAGCAGAGTTTTTGCACATTTACTAAACACTGGAGCAATTGCTCTTGCAGAGTGCAACTGCACTTTGCAAAGTGCACAGTCTTTTTCCCTTTAGTAAATCAACCCCATAGTGTTGTGAGAGCCAAGGATTTGGTTATCCGTCTATAAAACGTGTTTAGTCAGGAAGCTGTAGTGTTGGATTTGTTCACTGTGTTTCTGCTCACTGTGGTATTTAAAGGGATAATTGCAGAAAAAAACAATAAGTAAATTCAGTTAGAACACTTTCAATTTTAATTGCTGTCTGTTTCCCACTAGGGTGGTTTTCCTTCACTTCCTGTCTCAGGGACACAATGGAAAGTAAGTTAGAGAAAATCCTTTTTTAAACGGTTGTCACTGGAACAGATGTCCTTTAGAAAGGTCCAACCCCCATTTCTTTTTCCTGTGACAGCTGCAAAATGTAGGATTTTCAGTCACTTTCTGCCCTGGTGACAATAGACTTGAGAAACACTTTAACCACTTAGCCTCTGGGGTAATTTTAAAATTTTTCACACGTTAAATTTTGCATTTTTTTTGCTAGAAAATAGTTTATAACACCAAATATATATTTTTTAAAAGCAAAGGCAGTGTAGAATAAAATGGTGGCAGGTGCAATTGGTTATGCCGCTTGATATTTGTGCAAAGGTTTATCAATTGCATATTTTCAGTAACAAAAAGACATTAAATTAAATGTGATGCACAAAAACGCAATATAATGCATATTTTGGTAAAATATAGATTATGGGGATGCATTAAGTAAATAGATACCAAACATGTTAAGCCTTAGAAGTTGTCCATAAACAAGGCTTTAAAGGACTTTACAATTTGTTAACTTAGCGTTAACCATAATTTATGAATTTAGAATCATTGCTCTCACTCCAGCATTTGTGATGATACCTGACATACTGGGGTTGATTTACTAATACTGGAGAATGCAAAATCTGGTGCAGCTGTGCATGGTAACCAATCAGCTTCTAACTTCAGCTTGTTCAATGAAGCTTTGACAAATAACCTGGAAGCTGATTGGCTTTTATGGAGAGCTGCACCAGATTTTGCATTCTCCAGTTTTAGTAAATCAACCCCACAATATCTCACAAAAGTGAGTACACCCCTCACATTTTTGTAAATATTTTATTCTATCTTTTCATGTGACAACACTGAAGAAATGACACTTTGCTACAATGTAAAGTAGTGAGTGTACAGCTTGCATAACAGTATAAATTTACTGTCTCCTCAAAATAACTCAACACACAGCCATTAATGTCTAAACCACTGCCAACAAAAGTGAGTACACCTCTAATGAAAATGTCCAAATTGGGTCCAAAGTGTCAATATTTTGTGTGGCCACCATTTTTTTCCAGCATTGCCTTAACCCTCATAGACATTTAGTTCACCAGAGCTTCACAGGTTTCCACTGGAGTCTTTTTCCACTCCTCCATGACGACATCAAAGAGCCGGTGGATATTAGAGACCTTGCGCTCCTTCACCTTTACCCTCAGCTTCTTTAGCAAGGCAGTGGTCATCTTGGAGGTGTTTGGGGTTGTTATCATGCTGGAATACTGCCCTGCGGCCCAGTCTCTGAAGGGAGGAGATCATGCTCTGCTTCAGTATGTCACAGTACATGTTGGCATTCATGGTTCCCTCAATGAACTGTAGCTCCCCAGTGCCGGCAGCACTCATGCAGCCCCAGACCATGACACTCCCACCACCATGCTTGACTGTACTTCTCACCTGGTTGCCGCTACACACGCTTGACACCATCTGAACCAAATAAGTTTATCTTAGTCACCAGACCACAGGACATGGTTCCAGTAATCCATGTCCTTAGTCTGCTTGTCTTCAGCAAACTGTTTGCGGGCTTTCTTGTGCATCATCTTTAGAAGAGGCTTCCTACTGGGACGACAGCCATGCAGACCAATTTGATGCAATGTGCGGCGTATGGTCTGAGCACTGACAGGCTTACCCCTCATTCCTTCAACCTCTGCAGCAATGCTGGCAGCACTCATACATCTATTTCCCAAGGACTACCTCTGGATATGACGCTGAGCAAGTGCACTCAACTTCTTTGATTGACCATGGCGAGGCCTGTTCTGAGTGGAACCTGTTCTGTCAAACCACTGCATGGTCTTTGCCACCGTGCTGCAGCTCAGTTTCAGGCTCTTGGCAATCTTCTTATAGTCTAGGCCATCTTTATGTCGAGCAACAATTCTTTTTTTCATGTTGAACTTTCAGTGACCAATATGAGAGTGTGAGAGTGATAACACCAAATTTAACACACCTGCTCCCCATTCACACTAACAAGTCACATGACACCGGTGAGGGGAAATGGCTAATTGGGCCCAATTTAGACATTTTCACTTAGGGGTCCGGGTTAATCGGTAAAGGGGAGTGGCCACAGTACACTGAACAATCACACTTACCCCTCGTCCACACAATTTAAACCACAATAGTGAGAGTGTGAGAGTATAACCAGTGACTTTCAAGTTGTACTTTTTTTCTTAACAACGAGCTGTATTTCTACCGGATCTGATATTCTTCTAACGGTTCTCGGACTTTGACTCGACGTCGTGCCACCGTTTCTGGTACGTCACCAAACTGTCTTGTCCAAGGTGAGTCTTGTCCGGAGCGGTACCAGTTAGTTTCTTCAACTCACGTGAACGAGTCGCAGTATAGGTCTCCATCAGGAACCCTTTATCTACATACTCACGACGGTCGTA
>BLSH010348234.1:684365-697045 GCA_018402905.1 Glandirana rugosa
ATTGGCAGTGAAGGGGTTAACCTGCAGGGGGCGCGCTAAGGGTTAACTATGTTCCCTGGGCGTGTTCTAACTGTATTGGGGACTGCCTATCTGGGGAAAGGAAGTTATCACAGCCTTCATGTACGAGAAGGCTGTGATCACTTCCCTTCCCCCTCACACAGAGCGGAGGTCCGTGTTTACATACACGGACCCCGCTCATTCGCTCCGGGGGGGCCATCGCGGGTAGCCGGCGGCAATCGAAGCCGCCGCACCCGCTCCCTGGACCCCCCCGGACACAGTGAGCGCGCGGGCGCGCCTCCGGCGGCGCGCGCGCGCTCACAGTGCGCGTTATCGCAGCCGCCGTCGTATGACGGCGTTTTGCGATAACGAACCACTTTGTCGCCGTCAGATGCCGATCGGCGGTCGGCAAGTGGTTAAGCAATATTTTACAATCCTAAAACGTTTAATGTGAAAACTGCTTAAAGTTGCTTAACGTACCATAAAGTGCCTAAACCCCAATCAATTGCCCTGAAAATTTGCACAACCTAAGTTCTCAATGTCCCAAACCTATCCTGGAAGTTTCGTAGGATTTGCCTTCTCAGAAGGCAAACTAGGGACATTAAGCTTGATTTTTGGGGCGCTTAATGTTGCTTAACGTACCAAAAAGACCTTAAATGTTAACCAATTTCCCCCAAACTTCACACAATACAAGATTCTGTCTATGTCAACATATTCTGAACATTTCAGATCATTTGGGAAATTGCACCAAAAGTTATTCACGTTAAGCTATATTTTACAATCCTAAAACGTTTAATGTGAAAACTGCTTAATGTTGCTAAACGTACCATAAAGTGCCTAAACCTCAATCAATTGCCCTAAATCTTTATACAACCTAAGTTCTCAACTTCCCAAACCTATCCTTGAAGTTTCATAGGATTCGCCTTCCCAGAAGGCAAACTAGGGGCATTAAGCTTGATTTTTGAGGCGCTTAATGTTGCTTAACGTACCATAAAGTGCCTAAACCTCACTCAATTGCCCTGAAACTTTGTACAACCTAAGTTCTCAACTTCCCAAACCATTCCTGGAAGTTTCCTAGGATTCACATTCCCAGAAGGCAAACTAGGGACATTAAGCTTGATTTTTGGGGCGCTTAATGTTGCTTAACGTACAAAAAAGAGCTTAGATGTTAACCAATTTCCTCCAATCTGACCAAAGACTCTCTCTCTATCTCCCCCTCTTTCCCTTTCCCCCTTCTCTTTCTCCCTCTACCCCTCTCTCTAGCCCTCTAGCCCTCTCCCTCTCTTTCTCTCATTCTCTCTCTCCCTCCCTGTTTAAAGGAGAAGTATGGCCTGAGCTCATTTGGCCATACTTCTTTGGCCCACAGGAGTGCAATCCGTTTTGCACTCCTGTGACCTCTTTTCAGCAGAGAGCGGACTAAAGTCCACTTTCTGCTGACATCACAGGACTCGGGATGGGCACCGCGTCATCACGACTCCAGGAGTTTGGATCCGCCAGGTGCCTGGACCGACAGCCATCTCAGCCACTCTGCGAGCCGCTGAGAGGCCGAGAAAGCCGATCCCCACCCCTGCACAGCTCAGCGCTCCAGTGAGCGTGGAGGAACAGAGAGGAGAGCTGCTGATTGACAGCCATCAGCTCTCCGCTTGGGGATCAAACACCACCGATGGCTCGGTTCTCAGTGTTAGAGGCACCGGGGGCCAGATGCAGCATTGCAGCAATGCTGCATCCACCTAAGTATTAGGGTTGTACCATACCACTTTTTTGCCACCGAGTACAAGTACCGATACTTTGCCTTTGGTAGTCACCAATATCAATTACCAATACCTAGCGCGTAGGTAAGGGGGTGGTTTGGGAGAAGGGGGGGTTGTTAGGGAGCTGAGTGAGGGCTGGGTTGAAGGGGGGGAGTAGAAGGGTAAGTGAGGGCAGGGTAGTTGAGGGTGGGGTTAAATGGGGATTGTGGGGTGGGCAAGTTGAGATGGAAAAGGCTGTGATCGCTGGGGAAGAGGTTGAGGATGGGAGGGTCATTAATGAATAATAAAAGCATATAATAACACACAATCTGCAATGGTTTCATTGTTATTACTGCATATGAAAACTATAAATAAAAATGTATGTTTTATAAAACCTTCCTGTCTGGCTTTGCTTCCCTTTTAACTACTTCAGCCCCAGAAGGATTTGCCCCCTTAATGACCAGGCCATTTTTTGCAATTCGGCACTGCATTACTTTGACTGACAATTGCGCCGCCGTGCGACGTTGTACCCAAACACAATTGACGTCCTTTTTTTCCCACAAATAGAGCTTTCTTTTGTTGCCATTTGATCACCTCTGACGTTTTTTATTTTTTGCGCTATAAACAAACAAAGAGCAACAATTTTGAAAAAAATTTTTTTTTTTTTACTTTTTGCTATAATATATATCCCGAAAAAATATATAAAAAAATGAATTTCTTCATCAGTTTAAGTCGATATGTATTCTACATATTTTTGTTTAAAAAAATCGCAATAGGCGTATATTGATTGGTTTGTGCAAAAGTTACCACGTCTACAAACTACGGGATAGATTTAAGGACTTTTATTTATTTTAATTTTTTTTTTACTTGTAATGGCGGCGATCTGCGATTTTTAGCGGGGCTGCGATACTGCGGGGAACATATCGGACACTTTGACACTTTTTTGGGATCACTGACATTTATACAGCTGTTATCCGTTAGTTATATTTGTGATTTAATATCTCTTCATATATGATTTGGGTTAAATGAAAGGGAGACCTGTAGGAGAAAATGGACGGAGGGGCTACATGACTAAGGGAGGAACAGGGGTCAGGTAACGGTCAGCTAGGTCAGTATTTGGGTCAGTGGTATAGTCTTACCTGATTGGAGGTTCAGATTCATGGGCAGGGCTGTAGCAAGCAGGTCCTGGCAGTGGGGGTTAGTTTCGTTCATTCCAAGGAGTTGGGGAGAAGAGTCAGCTTCCCTCCCACCCGCCCTGGTATTGGGTGTTACAGCAGTAAGTAAGTGATTAGTAGGTTTAGTCTTAAGTGGTGTGATTATAGAATTTTGTATAATATTGATGATGATATGTATATGGGGATGTTGGTCGTTTGTCACAGCAGTTGGCGGGTCAAGGGGTCTTTGGGGGGTCTGTGAGTAATTACAGTGTGATAATATGGGGGGCCCATCTAGGGTATGGCGCTCACACCTGGTTAGTGGTGTTTCTCACAGGGGCTAGGTCCTCTGGGGGAAGGGAATATGGAAAGTATGTGTCGGAACGTCTTCGAGCCGGTTGGGGTACGGCTGAAGACATGGACGGTTACATTTAAAATTGGGCTTTATAGACACCCAAAGACCCCTTTGTGTTTAGGCATTATATGGTTTATGTTTTAATGTGTTGTATATTATTTGGTTAATAAAATTGGCTGCTGTGGCCATTTAAACCCATGTCACGCAGTTTGTGTCTTTATTTATAATGGTAAGCACCCAGGTTGACGAATACTTTAGTCAAGATCTTTGACCATAAGTGAAAGCTTTTAACACAACAAAAATGTATTAGTAAATAGTAGAAAGGTCTAAAGACTATACAGCAAACCATCTATTTTGCCTTGCATAGGAAGAAACACGTAGGTTAAACTAAAGGATTTATGTTATAAGTTTACACACCCTGGCAGAATTTATGATTTCTTGGCCATTTTTCAGAGAATATGAATGATAACACAAAGCTTTTATTTCACTCATGGTTAGTGTTTGTCTGAAGCCATTTATTATCAATCAACTGTGTTTACCCTTTTTATATCATAATGACAACAAAAATTACCCAAATGACCCTGATAAAAAGTTTACATACCCTGGTGATTTTGGCCTGATAACATGCACACAATTTGACACAAAGGGGTTTGAATGGTTATTAACTACTTCACCCCTGGAAGGAATTCCCCCTTTAGGACCAGTGCACGTTTTGCGATTTGGCACTGTGCCGCTTTAGCTGACAATTGCACGGTCGTACAACGTTGTACCCAAACAAAATTTGCGTCCTTTTTTCCCACAAATAGAGCTTTCTTTTGGTGGTATTTGATCCCCTCTGTATAGTCAAATGACAGTAGGCGGGATACACTCTCATATGACGTCGCCCCAGTCTCACCATTCTTGCGCAGTCCCAATGATGCGGCTCTTTACCCAGGTGATCAGTTGTGTCCAATCACAGCTGATAACATGTAAACAAGGAAATGCCAGTGATCGGCTCTCCTCTCCTCACACTGACAGTGTGAGGAGAGGAGAGCCGATCACTGGCATTTCCTCACAGAGGAGACCTGTACAGGTAATCAGGGCACTGATTAGCAGTGCAGCCCCAACAGTGCCCAGTAGCGATGCCAGTCAGCGCCCAGAAGTGATTCCAATCTGTGCCTCGAATTGATGCCAATCTGTGCCCATCAGTGATGCCAATTTGTACCCATCTGTTATGCCAATCTGTGTGCATCAGTAATGCCAGTCACTGCTGCCTTTCAGTGCCCATCAGTAGACAAAAAGAAAGGGGAACCCCAACAGAGGGGTCACAAAAAGGACTCTAATTGGGCAAAAATGAGGAATCACATCAATCCTCTCAGGGATCAAAGTCAGCCCTGGGGCTAAAATGGTGATGGCAAGACAAGAAACACACAAAAAAGAGGGCAGCACAAGAGGCTGTCCGCAAAGGTCACCATATAGATAGCCACTGGGATTTGAGCATGTGAAAAGGAAATAGGCATAAACACATGGGAATCAAATGAATGAACAACTTTATTGAAGAAATATGCTGCAACCGGATAGACACACAGGATGGAGCATAAATGTAAAATAACTGATCAGGAAACCACCACTGTTGACATGTTGTCATAAATGTGACTAAAAACAAACTCCTCAGGGCCAGTCGGGTGAGGGCCTTCCGGTGTGGAAATGCCCCCTTCCTACCGTGGCAGAGAAGGTAAGCCCAGCTAGGCAGTCCACAGAAAACCCCAAATGGAGAGGGACCCCTGCAAATGAGTAAATGGGACCATGGAGTGGTCAAAACAGACCCTTAGGTAATAAAAACAGCAATCATGATATAACCATGGATATACATACAAAACAGTACTGAGCCAAATTGCACATATAAGTCCCCAGCTGGGAATGATGGGTCAAAGGGATTGGCCAAGTAGTCAATTACCAAATAACAATGTAAACCCAGTAAAATGAGCAGAGCAGTGAATGACAAGACAGAGCAGGAGTCAGTCCGATGATAGCAATAGCCCAGCGAGGCAGGCTACGGACTGACTGCCCGCGGCCAGGGCATAATTAGAGTAGCCCACAACCTGACTGATGATGGCAAAATCCCCCAGCCTCCGAAGGAAGTCCAAAGTACAAGGGGGAGGGGGTCGGCTACAGGCAGGTGAGGATAAGCGCAGTCCCCGTAGGAATGAATGGGGCAGTGTGACCGCAGACACTGTGGAGGGGACCTGCGCAAACCAGGATGGTATAGGAGGGAGGTTGAACCCCGGGCTGCAGCAGTCTCGAAGCGTTACCTGGAAAGGGCACCAGGGTCGCAGCGAGGGCTGGCACCGGGGAGTGGAACAGGGACGGCTGTAGTGGAAGGAAATCAAGGAACGGTCCGCACGTCAGCGGCACACACTCACCGACCGAACGGTGGCCAGACACATGCAAGGACGATCCGGGCGATGAAGGCTGGAGTCGGTCCCAAGGATCCACAGAGGCTCTCCGATGATTGGGGCGAATCAGTGCCGATGGATCTCCGGCGGGCGGCTCCAATGCTCTTAGCGGGGACGGATGGCTTTCCTTTTTCCTTTACGCTGATTATTTATTTTGTATTTTTCTATGTGCCCCTTTGTTTATTTAGTTTATTTTGTTGCACAATAACTTTGCACTATTGTCCACTGCACATTTTCTCTGCCATGCACTTTATATATAAGTGTTAACTTGATATGCTTTTATTTGCTTGCAATCACCTATACCATCCTGGTTTGCGCAGGTCCCCTCCGCAGTGTCTGCGGTCACACTGCCCCATTCATTCCTACGGGGACTGCGCTTATCCTCACCTGCCTGTAGCCGACCCCCTCCCCCTTGTACTTTGGACTTCCTTCGGAGGCTGGGGGATTTTGCCATCATCAGTCAGGTTGTGGGCTACTCTAATTATGCCCTGGCCGCGGGCAGTCAGTCCGTAGCCTGCCTCACTGGGCTATTGCTATCATCGGACTGACTCCTGCTCCGTCTTGTCATTCACTGCTCTGCTCATTTTACTGGGTTTACATTGTTATTTGGTAATTGACTACTTGGCCAATCCCTTTGACCCATCATTCCCAGCTGGGGACTTATATGTGCAATTTGGCTCAGTACTGTTTTGTATGTATATCCATGGTGATATCATGATTGCTGTTTTTATTACCTAAGGGTCTGTTTTGACCACTCCGTGGTCCCATTTACTCATTTGCAGGGGTCCCTCTCCATTTGGGGTTTTCTGTGGGCTGCCTAGCTGGGCTTACCTTCTCTGCCACGGTAGGAAGGGGGCATTTCCACACCGGAAGGCCCTCACCTGACTGGCCCTGAGGAGTTTGTTTTTAGTCACATTTATGACAACATGTCAACGGTTTCCTGATCAGTTATTTTACATTTATGCTCCATCCTGTGTGTCTATCCGGTTGCAGCATATTTCTTCAATAAAGTTGTTCATTCATTTGATTCCCATGTGTTTATGCCTATTTCCTTTTCACATGCTCAAATCCCAGTGGCTATCTATATGGTGACCTTTGCGGACAGCCTCTTGTGCTGCCCTCTTTTTTGAGTGCCCATCAGTGCCTGCTCATCAGTGCTGCCCATCAATGCCGCCCAACCATGCTGCCTATCACTGCCCATAAGTGCTGCCTATCAGTGCCCATCAGTGCCACCTATCAGTTCCCATCAGTGCCGCCTATCAGTGCCCATAAGTGCTGCCTCATCAGTAACCATCAGTGCAGCCTATCAGTGCCACCTCATCAGCGCACATCAGTGAAGGAGAAAAATTACTTATTAAAAAAAAAAATTCTGACAGAAACAAAGAAAAACTTTTTTTTTAAAAAATGTTTATTTTTGAGGTTTTTTTAGCAAAAAAAAAAAAACCCAGCGGTGATTAAATACCACAAAAAGAAAGCTCTATTTGTGTGAAAAAAATTATAAAAATGTAATTTGGGTACAGCGTTACATGACCGTGTAATTGTCATTCAAAATGTGACAGCGCTAAAAGCTGAAAATTGGCCTGGGCAAGAGGGGGGTAAAAGTGCCCGCTATTGAAGTGGTTAGGCCTGATTCACACCTTTGCATTTTTATTTCTTTTTGCATTTTGCACTACAGTCCATTTAACATGGTTTCCAATGGAACACGTTCTGCAGTGCTAATCTGCAAAATGCAAAAAACACTAAAAATGCATAGGTGTGAATCAGGCTTTAAAGTGGATGTAAACCTGATTCATGAAATTTGAGCTGGGTACATAGATCTGCAGTCCCGTAGCTGTCTCTTGTTCAGTTCCTCTGTTATCAGCCTGACAAGTTCTCAGTCACCTATGACAAAAGCAGCCGGAGTTTGGTGTTGGGGAGGGAGCTATAAATAGAGTAGCAGTGCCCTGAACTAAACAAAGAAGGGAGCTGAGACTCTCTGCCTATGAGGAGTGGGGGTGTGTGCCTTTCCTCCAATCAGCTGCCTTGGCTGTATGCCCAGGCTTCATGCAATGCTAATCAGGAAGAGAAAAAATCCTAACACGAACAGCACTTTCTAAAGGATAAATACAGATGAAGACAGAAGATATACATGCAAAACTTATATAGGGAGATTTGTTTCATCTCTGTGTATCATCTAAAGCTGTTCATTTCACTGGGTATATGTGAGGGTTTACATCCACTTTAACCAGTTGCCAACTGCCCGCAGTGGATTGATGGCAGCGACATGGCTCTCTTGTGCAAATTGTTGTCACCTGACGGCGGGCACAGGAGCAAGTATTGTGGGCACGCACGGCTCCGGAGGCGTGCTTGCGCGCTAACACGGTAGCGGGAGAGCCAATCAGCAGGTGGGGCGGACTCGATGTCTGCCAGCCACCTGTGATCGCTCCCCCACAGTGATAGAACGGGGATCTGTGAATGTTAAT
Organism: Glandirana rugosa; assembly: GCA_018402905.1. Lineage (NCBI taxonomy): Eukaryota > Metazoa > Chordata > Amphibia > Anura > Ranidae > Glandirana > Glandirana rugosa. Next base: position 692,499 of record BLSH010348234.1, read on the forward strand.
AAGCGGATCCCCGTTTTGACAGGGAAGAGGAGAGTGATCGTATGTTCCCAGTATATGGGAGCAGCGATCACTCTCCTCCCCCAGTCATCCCAGAACCATACAGTTAGAACATACTAACAGGGAACACATTTAACCATTTGATCACTTCCTAGTGTTAACCCCTTCCCTGACCGTGACATTTACACAGTAATCAGTGCATTTTCATAGCACTGATCGCTATATAAATGCCAATGGTCTCAAAAAAGTGTCAAAAGTGTCCGATCTGTTCGCCGTAATATTGCAGTCCTGCTAAAAATCGCAGATTGCCGCCATTACTAGTAAAAACATAAAATAATAAAAATGCCATAAATGAATTCTCATAGTTGTAGACGCTATAACTTTTGCGCAAACCAATCAATATATGCTTATTGCAGTTTTTTTTTTACTAAAAATATGAGGAAGAATACATATCGGCATAAACTGATGAATACATTTGTTTTTTTATATTTTCTTTTGGATATGTATTATAGCAAAAATAAAAAGTATTGGGTTTTCTTCAAAATTGTTGTTTTTTGGTTGTTTATAAAGCACAAAAAATAAAAACCGCATAGGTGAACAAATAACACCAAAAGAAAGCTTTATTTGTGGAAAAAAAAAGACGTCAATTTTGTTTGGGTACAACGTCGTACGACCACGCAATTGTCAGTTAAGGCGACGCAGTGCCGAATTGCAAAAGGTGCTATGACAAAAAAGCTGCACCAGATTTTTCCCTCTTCAGTTTTAGTAAGGGCCCCTTTCACACTTGTGTGACTCGATTTTACCAAGATTTTGACACAATTTGGGATCAGAACGATTTTGGTATGACTTTGTTGCAACTTTGGCTCAATCAAAACATATTATAAAGTTGTACAGAAGTAGTACAGAAATTGCATCTATATTATTCAAGTGCGATTTGCATGAGACTTTGAGGGTTTAACATTGAAGTCTATGGACATCAAGTTGCATCAAAGTTGGCCAAAGTAATGCAGGAATTACTTTGAAGTCGGCATGGCTTGAAAGTTGTACAGATATGAACGGTACTCATTGGAAATAATGGGGAACGACTTGTCATGTGACTTTGCAGTCCCAAATCGCAGGACAACTCGCACAAGTGTGAAAGGGGTCTAAATCAAACTTAGTGTTTTAATGCAGAGAGTGGCATGGATGTTATTTGAGACAACTAGGAGAAAAAAGGAATAAGACACCACTATTCACAAATGAGTTTCCTGAAAACATCAGGACAATGTAAATATAACAAAAGCATAAAAATACCTATGGATGGCCACTTTGGGGGGTTAGTAATTGGGGGGCAGGGTTCAGAGGCCACATTTGGGTGTAAGCTATTTTCTGGATGTCAACAAAGTCTTTCCAGGGAAATACAGGCAACAAAATAATATATTTTCTCAAATGCTGATCTCAGCATTTAACTTGCTTGCTGAATGCTTTTTGCAGATTATCTTCATCCTCACTGTTCACAGGAAGGATGAGAGAGCAAGGATCGAGCAAGTGATTTATATGGGGTCTACTGATGAGACAACGTTAGAGTTATTTGTGCCACTAACCCATAAAGACAGCTCTGACCGATAAGCTGGCAGCATTGGGAAAATGAAGAATTTGTATGATCAGTCGCTGAACGATTCCACTACAGGTAATGTACAAAATTTTATAACACGTTACAAAATTTCTGATGTAGCAGTGACAATGTTAGATGATAACACTTTTAAAAAGGAACCAAGAAAGAAACCAAACATTCTGCTATTCTCATAGAGCAGGGTTTCTCAACCAGGGTTGAACCCTAAGGTTCCTCAAGAGGTTGCTAGGGGTTCCTTGAGCAATGGTCAATTACTAGCTCTCAGATAAATTCCCAATGATACCATTGATCTTTTTAGTTATCTGTAAGGGGGTAATTCTTCCTAATGACCACAAGTGTAAGGAGCTTTCTTCTCATTGACCATCACACTAATGCAGGGTTTCTCAACCAGGGTTCCTCAAGAGGTTGCTAGGGGTTCCTTGAGCAATGGTCAATTACTACCTCTCAGATAAATTCCCAATGATACCATTGATCTTTTTTAGCTATCTGTAAGGGGGTAATTCTTCCCAATGACCACAAGTGTAAGGAACATTCTTCCCATTCACCATCACACTAATGCAGGGTTTCTCAACCAGGGTTCCTCCCGAGGTTGCTAGGGGTTCCTCGAGCAACGGTCAATTTCTACCTCTCAGATAAATTCCCAATGATACCATTGATCTTTTTAGCTATCTGTAAGGGGTAATTCTTCCCAATGACCACAAGTGTAAGGAACATTCTTCCCATTCACCATCACACTAATCTATCATAAGTTGTAGATTTTAAATTTTTAGCAGGGTTTCCCCGAGACCGGAAAATTATAATTCCAAGGGTTCCTCTGTGTTGAAAAGGTTGAGAAAGGCTGTCATAGATTACTGTGACTTCAATGAGCCTATCCATTCTAATACCATGCCCTAAGGCAAGGAAGTGTAGTATCTAGCTATGTACATAAGTATTCATTTACCCATTGTGATTGTAAAAGCTTTTAGAATATCCTCTATGCACACTGCACAATGAAATGCTGTGTTTATTTCAAAAATGTTATTGTCACCTTAAAATGTCTTAAAGAGTTTTTTTTCATAAAAGAGTATCTGGTCTGCCTTTGCGGATCTCTCCTTTAAGAACGCTGATATTTTCAATGATTTGTCAGCTACTGACCTGGAACAAATAGAGATAAGGAATCCAGACATCTACATGGAGTTTGTTCTAGCTCTACCAGGCAACTGGGATTTTCATAGGGTGTAATGGCAGCCCCCATGTATTCCTTTATGATAGGGTCACTTTAAGACATACACTCACCGGCCACTTTATTAGGTACACCTTGCTAGTACCGGGTTGGGCCCCCTTTTGCCTTCAGAATGGTCTTCATTCTTCATGGCATGGATTCAACAAGGTGTTGGAAACATTCCTCAGAGATTTTGGTCCATAGTGACATGATAGCGTTACACAGTGGCTGCAGATTTGTCGGCTGCACATCCATGATGGGAATCTCCCATTCCACCACATCCCAAAGGTGCTCTATTGGATGAGATGTGGTGACTGTGGAGGCCATTGGAGTGCAGGGACCTCATTGTCCAGTGGTGAGATGATTTTAGCTTTGTGACATGGTGCATTATCCTGCTGGAAGGAGCCATCAGAAGATGGGTACACTGTAGTCATAAAGGAATGGGCATGGTCAGCAACAATACTCAGATAGGCTGTGGTATTTAAACGATGCTCAATTGCTAGTAAGGGGTCCAAAGTGTGCCAAGAAAATATCCCCCACACCACCAGCCTGAACCGTTGATACAAGGCAGAATGGATCCATGCTTTCATGTTGTTTACACCCAGTTCTGACCCTACCGTCTGAATGTCGCAGCTAAAATTGAGACTCAGACCAGGCAACGTTTTTCCAATCTTCTGTTATCCAATTTTGGTGATCCTGTGCGAATTGTAGCCTCAGTTTTCTGTTCTTAGCTGACAGGAGTGACACCCAGTGTGGTCTTCTACTGCTGTAGCCCATCTGCTTCAAGGTTCAATGTGTTGTGCATTCAGAGATGGTATTCTGCATACCTTGGGTTTAACAAGTGCTTATTTGAGTTACTGTTGTCTTTCTATCATCTCAAACCAGTCTGCCCATTCTCCTCTGACATCAACACGGTATTTTCGCCTACACAACCGCCGCTCACTGGATATTTTCTCTTTTTTTTGGACCATTCTCTGTAAACCCTAGATATGGTTGTGCATGAAAAATTCCAGTAGATTAGCAGTTTTTGAAATACTCAGACCAGCCCGTTTGGCACCAACAACCCTGCCATGTTCAAAGTCACTTAATTCCCCTTTCTTGCCCATTCTGATGCTCAGTTTGAAATTCAGCAAGTCGTCTTCACCACGTCTTAATGCACTGAATTGCTGCCATGTAAACTCTTTCTTGGGCAACGGGGTGCAGTCAGTGGCTCCGGTGTCCACTCATCCTGCCGCTTCCTCTGACATGTGTGACACACAACTAGGTGGGATCGGTGAGCAGTGCTCTGCACCTTGAGCCCACCCTTTTTTTGAAGCCTATTAGAGCCTCTGGCTCTAATCACGTGCTTCAAACCCCCCCCCCCCCCCATGGACTAGATGTATCGTCCCGTTGTCTGATACCTAAGGTTACCCCCCCCCCCCCCCAAACTTCGTGCACTAATCTCGGTCTCCGAGATTATCCGAAGTTTTTTTCCCACCCGAGTTCCACGTCTCGTGACGAGTGGCTAGGGTGGATCAACACACAGTGTGTACAGTCTCCTTCGCCGTCCTACTCACCTGTGGCCTCGGTGACTGACGTGGGGCAACGGGTTCTTTCTCAAATGTACCGTCGTTAAGTCACGTAATTCTGCACCACTTCTGCTGAACGACTTAAAGTTTGACTCGTAGTCTTACCCGTTCTTTCCCCTTAATTCACTGAAACTTGTACCGTCCCAACAACCACGGTTTGCCCGACCAG
>BLSH010348234.1:712973-723691 GCA_018402905.1 Glandirana rugosa
CATAGGCCAGGTCCAAAATATTCAAGCCAGGGCACAGTTCTGGAGGACGAGGAAGATGAGGAGGAGGAGGAGGAGGAGGAATTGCAGCAGGGTGGCACCCAACGCAGCTCGTGGGCATCACTGGAGCGTGGCTGGGGGGATACAGAGGACACAGATGATATACCTCCCACAGAGGACAGCTTGTCTTTGCCTGTGGGCAGCCTGGCACACATGGCCAACTACATGCTGCAGTGCCTGCGCAACGACAGCCGAGTTGCCTACATTGTAACTTTCTCTGATTACTGGGTGGCCACCCTGCTGGATCCCCATTACAAGGACCACGTGCCATCCTTAATCCCCTCACTGGAGCGTGAGAGGAAGATGCGCGACTACAAGCGCACACTGGTAGAGGCGCTGCTGAGGGCATTCCCAAATGATACCGGGGGCTCAGTGGGAGCACAAGGTGAAGGTAGAGGAGGAGGAGGAGGTAGAGGCCACCAATGCAGCTGTGTCACCGCCAGCACCTCAGAAGGCAGGGTTAGCATGGCTGAAATGTGGCAAAGCTTTGTCAGCAGCCCGCCACAACAAACAGCACAACCAGCCGATAGACAACATCTTAGCAGGAGGCAGCATTTCAGCAACATGGTGCAAGGGTATGTGGGCACACGCCTACACGTACTGCCTGATGGGTCTGCCCCATTCAACTTCTGGGTCTCCAAATTGGCCACATGGCCTGAGCTTGCCGTTTATGCCCTGGAGGTGCTGGCCTGCCATGCAGCCAGTGTATTGTCGGAACGTGTGTTTAGCACGGCAGGGGGCCTTATCACAGACAAGCGGAGCCGTTTGTCCGCATCCAATGTGGACAAGCTAACCTTTATTAAAATGAATCAGGCATGGATCCACATTCACCTCCATTTTTGCATTTTTTATGTTTTTATTTTTTTTAAAATATTTAAAGTTATTTCCCTGTCCCCATTTCTTTGTAGGTCACTTGTCCCACCCTTACCAACATTTCCTTCCTTTTGCAGCCCTCTAGGGCTTCCCAGGACTTTGTTACAGCCATTTTTGTGCCTAAAATTTCGGGTCCCCATTGATTTCAATGGGTTTCGGTGTCCGTGAGATCGTTTGTGTTCCGTCCGGACCCGGACTTTTTCCCGATGTTCGGCCGGACCAGCAGAACCCGAACTTCCAGAGGTTCGCTCAACTCTAGTAGAAATTCATAAGCTTACATGACAGGAAGATTTATTGTTGTAAAACGTAATGTTCAGCCTTTATATTCTATTTCCCCACCTTGCCTTGGTAGCTTGGAAGTTCCATCTTGATAGCTATAGTGGTTACTCTCATGATTTATAGGAATTTTCTTCACAATTTTTTTCGTCCAGTTAAGTCTTCTACCTGCAGAGGTGCAGAGCTTCAATGGGGGCTAAATTTTCCCCCTCTTTTACCAACTTGTATAAGGGTTGGCGTGAGTGGCTGCTCATCTTTGGGATGGGAGAGACCATGGATGAAAAGTTGCATGGTATGGGAGGTATGTAGATAACCTCCTTTTGGTATGGAGGGGTCCTATTACTTTACTTGAAAATATTGTGCATAATGCTCTTTAATGACAACAATGCAAATTTGTATATTTTTTACATTTGAAATGTGGTAAAGATTAATTTGGACATCACATTTATTCATTGGACATCACATGAGTGATGATGAGGCAGGTGTGGGGTCCACTTCTGCATACTGTAAACCACGTGCTCGAAATTCCACTCTAAATGCCTCTAATTGTCATCCACCACATACAATTAAATATATCTCAGTAGGTGAGTTTTTAGAGGCAGGAGAAATATTTCTACTGAACCCCTTTGGCAAAAGAGCCTGAGATTGCAAAGAAGCATCTTACATACAGAGGTTATTCTATTCCCCATTCAAGGCAAGAAGATTGCACGGAATAGTTGTATAGGTGACCTTTAAGGCAAGAAAAGGAATTACGTTTGTAGCGTCCCCATAGTATAGGTGCTTAACGTTTGTAGATTTTTGATAGGAAAGGAAAAATCTAGTCAGGCCTGACTGTAAGTGCAGGCCTGAATGTTTTGATCTGGGCTAGAGGAGTAGCTCAGGGAGGGGCTGGAGATAGAGGGAAGGAACACCCCTTGGAGATTCCTCCCCCTTGAGCTTGGAAAGTTCTGGAAAGGGGATGGAGGAGGAGGTGTCACTTCCTGATGTAAGACAAGGAGCACTGACCAATCCATCGGCTGGATTGGCAGGGGGCAGGCCTCCTTAAATACAGCAATCTGCCAGCAGGTGTCAGGAGAGTGTCGGGTGGAAGAGTGAGGATGTAGTCAGGAGCTGCGGAGCAGACCTAGCCCGGGAGGGGATCCCCCTTCTGGGGGGGAGGTGAACCTGAGACCTGGGGCTTGGGTGCAGCCAGGAGTGGGAGTTGGCTCCTCGAGTGGCACAGGAGAAGCAGGAGAGTAGCTGAGGCCTACATGGAAAGAGACTCTTTAAAGGAATCCACCATAAAGTCGGTGAGTGGCGGCCCCTGGGAGTTGGAGGACATGGCTGGGACAGTCTGGGGGAGAGAGAGAGAGCAGTCTGTGGAAGCCAGGAGGAACCAACCAGGGGGCAGGAGAGCCATTAGACCGCAGGACAGACTGAATGGGTCTGGAGGATGGGCTGGGAATTCATCCAAAGGCCCAGCTAGCACCAACGTACTTTGCTGCACACAAGAGGCTGCCTGGTTTCAGTGAGAGAAACCTGCAGCTCTTATCCACAAAGGGTAGTTCAGAGGCCTTGCAAATGGCTGCAGCAGGCCTCACCATGTGCTAGCTGTGGTGAAGAAGAAGTGTCATGACGTCTGATAAATTTCCCTTCAGACCAGGAGGACAGGTATAACGGTCAGCAAGTAGTGTACTGGAGAGAAGTACAGAAGTTTAACCTTCAGCAAATAGTGTGCTGGTGGAGAAGAAGAGTATATAGTTACATAGTTACATAGTTACATAGTTAGTCAGGTTGAAAAAAGACACAAGTCCATCTAGTTCAACAAAAAAAAAATGTATATATATAACCAAATAATCCCATATACAATCCTTTACCCACAGTTGATCCAGAGGAACGCAAAAAACCACAGCAAAGCGTGATCCAATTTGCTATAACGGGAGAAAAAATTCCTTCCTGATTCCCAGAGAGGCAATCGGATTCACCCTGGATCAACTTTACCTAAAAATGTTAGTACCCAGTTATATTATTTACATTAAGGAAAGAATCCAGGCCTTTTTTAAAGCAATCAACCGTGCTGGCCAAAACCACCTCTGGAGGGAGTCTATTCCACATTTTCACAGCTCTTACTGTGAAGAAACCTTTCTGTATTTGGAGATTAAATCTTTTTTCCTCTATATATATATATAGAGGTATATATACCGGAGGTGTATATAGTATTGTCCTATGTTCCATTACTGGGCATCCCACTCTCATCCCTAATCCCTATCCAAGTTCAAACCCCTAAATAAAACAACAAAAACAAAGTACCGGCCTGTTCAGTGACTTTGGATGTGTGGAATACATGTGATTGAGGGCAGCAGGCAGGTTGACCACAACTTTCAGCCACTCTTAAGGGAGCACATGGCTACACGTTATTCCATATACTGTAAGTGTAGCCATGTGCTCCCTTCAGAGTGGCTGGTAGTAGTGGTTCATCTGATAGCTGACCTCAATCGCACCATATATCACACATCCGGAGACACTGACCAGACCGGCTCTTGTTTTTGTTGTTTTATTTATGAGAAATAACTTGGATGGGGATAAGGGGTAACTGTGGGATGCCCAAAGAATTATGGTAAAAGGATTCCATATACAGTCCTGTATATGCGCAGTTCACTGCACGCTCTCCCTCTGCAGACTATTGCTCCTCTCAACTCTCCAGCACTTCACTTGCTGACCATTTCCCTTACAGTTCTCTCACTACACAGAACTCACAGCTTTACACTTCTTTGCTTCTCTCCAGCTCAGATCTTAGTTTCCAGCCTGAAAGGAAATTTATCAGGCTTCTTTATACCTTTCTCTTCACCGCGGTTAGCACATGGTGAGGCCTAACCTGTTTCAGCAGGACCTCAGGAACACCCATTACAGGCCAGGGATCACGGGCCTCTGAATGTACAGCAAAGTACTTTAGTGCTAACCGGGCCTTTGACGGACTACAACTCCCAGCCCATCCTCCTTCCAGGTCCCGTCAACCTGCTCTCTGGTAGTAACTCTCCTTTGCCTTAACTGGCTCCCAAGGCTCCTACAGACTGTCCACCATTCCTCTCCCAGCCTGCTCCAGCACTTTCTCCTCCGGTCCCAGGGACTGTCACTCACTGCACTGGTGGATACTTTAAAGTCTCTCACTCTTCCTGTAGCACCCCTGCTGTTCTCCTGTTCCTCCTGTGCAGCTCCAGGAATCATTCTCCTTCCTGGCTGCACCCAAACCCCCCAGGCCCCAAGGTCACCCTCCCCACACTGGGGGCGACTGCCCGGGTAGGGGCCTGCACCACAGCGCCTCTGCTACATCTCCAGACTTCCACCTGACATTACTCCTCCCAGATTGGGCTGACTCAGAGTATTTAAGGAGGCCTGTCCCCTGCCAATCCTGCTTGGAGATTGGTCAGGGCTCCTTAGAATACTACAGATGGCTCCACCCATCTCCCAGCTCTCTGACCAGAAAAAACTTCCCCAGGTTTCTAGAAAGAAATGGGAGGTTCAGGTGACCTCATCTGTTAAGTCCACCCAATCCTCCCTGAGCCTCTCCTCCCAGCCCAGATCAAAACATTCAGGCCTGACTAAATTTACCTTTCCTAGCGAAAACCCTGCTAGAGAACGCACCTATACTATGGAGGCACTACTTAAGCATGAATTTATGACTTTGCTGACTTCCTTCTCTGCAGAAATTAATCAGGTAGTGAAGATCATAAATAAAAATGTACCAGTTTTATATGCTGATAAACAGTTATATGAGATTGTTAAGAAAGTATTGTTTCCCTAGCCAGAGAACTCACTTCAACATTTGGGCCAATGTTGTCTTCCAGTTATTATCTCCCCAAAAAAACAAAAAGAAAACTTGTCAACAATGGGCTTCTATTAATATGGCGTTTGTACATGCAGGTACTGCAGAGTTCACAAAAGAAGCAAAACTTACAGCTAGGATTATGGGGGAAAGTTTCTCAATAAAACTTTTTATCAACAGTAATACTCAAAATGTAATTTATTGTTTATGATTGATCTGTTAAGATTTAAAATCACTGAGCACTATTGTGACGGTCAGGATGAGAAAATTCTACAATCTTTTAATGTGTCTAAGCATTTTGTGGAAATACCTAAAGATTATCCTTTCCTTCCTGTGGGATTGAACAGGTGATTTTGTTTCCACTTGAAGGGTGATTTGCACACAAGGGTCCTAGAGCAAGAGGTATACTGTATATTTAGGTTGCACTCCAGGATTCATTTTGGTTTAATTTATTTTTGGGATGTAAATTTATATTTAAAAAAAATCTTTAAAATTGTGATTTTCTCATGGCTTGATTTTTTATGTGATATCTAATAAGGGGGGGGGGGGGGGGGGTTGGACTTTAAATGAGGCAGTGACTTTGTCATCTGCCTCCATCCCTATCTATATGTATAAAAAAGAGGAAAGGGAAATGGGACTTTAAATGAAGAACGCGGTGGCTCAAAGTTGTTTAATGAATCATATATCTATGTCCGCTCTCCAAGTAATTTTGACCAAATACATAATTTATCATATAGAAAAGGGTATCAAAAAAAAAAAATATATATATACACGTGCATGTGGAGAAAAGAGACATAAAAGATACAATACATATGATGCAGTAATTATAACACATGATTGATGTACAGCCAAACACCATAAATTGGGACAAAATGTAATTGTTGATAGGAAATACGACATTGTTAGCTCTATGCATTTCGGATCACTCTTCAGGAGCAAGCATGTAATATGAATCTGCAATAAATTGCAAAAATAACTAAATGGTCCAACATGATCAAAAAATATATATATAAAAGATTGATCGAAAAAACCTTCCCTGATGGGGGAATCGAGAAGAGGAGCCAGGAGCGCCACTTGGGGACCCCAGAAGAGGAGGATCGGGGCCACTCTGTGCAAAACCGCTGAACAGAGGAGGTAAGTGTGACATGTTTGTTATTTAAAAAACAAAACAAAAAACTGAACCTTTACAACCCCTTTAATGTCTTTATGGAGCTGCTTTGCTGCTGTGCTTAAATTGAGCAGTTTGTATAATTAACAAAACTTTCCATACATTTCATAGTGTGAAGGATTACCTCTTGGAAGATTATCTGTGTATGGCTGCAGAGTTTACATTGCAATGCTCTTTGCAGCCATGAGGTCCACCTATTGCTGACGTCAGAGAAGAAGCAGAAGACTCATCACATTACCAGATGGACTAAACCTAGATTTAATCTATGTATACTTGAAATGTTTGCAATGTATAGACCAGTGTGCAAGAAGGAGTGTGGTAGGCTTTGGGTTGGGGTCAAAACCCCAACTTTAAGACCGATCTCTGAGTCAAGAGAAAAGAGGAAAATATAGAGCACATGATAACATTTATCTTATCCTCATTAAACGATATGTAAAACATGCAGATACTGAATATTTTTTTGGGAATAAGCAGTGTTCATTTTACAACTCCCTGCAATTCAGCTTTAAATATTGACTAATCAGTTGTATTCTTATTTTTATTAGATTTGGATAATCCATCTTCTTTTTTCCACGAAAGATTTTCCAGTAAAGCAGGTGAGAAACAGAACATAACTTACTGCATTGCATAAAAAGGGAAACAGATGAAGAGATGCAATAGTAAAAGACCAGCAAAGACTACATTGTTAATAGCACAGGGCCTGTGACAAAGGGGTCACAGACATCTGACAGTCCCAGATGTGTTGAATGATGAAGAGTCTGAGGCAGGCTGTAGCCTTAAAATGAAGGGAAGGCAAGAGAAATGGGATGCTTGGAAAGTGTGTATATGGTGTCTTTTATTGTGGGGATCTTACAGTACTCTACATTTAGATAGCTGACAGAGTCTCAGTGAAATAGCAGTGGACATATCATTCTGCACATTCACGCAAGTTAAGAGGTCCTCTTGATAGTCTACATGTAAAAAATTCTGTGCAAGGTCATGTCAGTCTGTGTTTGAGCTCACATAGTGTAGGTGGGTGCAGTCTGCTTTCTCCACTGCAGCTGGTGCTCAACCACAAGGGCAAGAGGAACACAGTCCCTCAATGATTTTCTGGGTCACAGGGGGCAGCTATCTGGTTGGCGGCCTTTATGGGTCAGGCAGAGTCTATTTAAGACACAGGCACCTGGGCATAGTGCTCATTTTGTGTGTGGATGGAGTATGGACAGGTCTGGCAGGAACAGTGTATATTGTAGAGAGAGGTTACTGAGAAGTAGAGAAAGTGTAGGGACACGGCATCCTTCCTGGAAGCCTCCCCACTTGGGTTCAGAGCGGCCGGGCCGCATTCCGCCCTTAAAGTAGAACTATAGGAAAACTTTTTTTTTCATTTTGGATAAAGTTAAGGAGGGTTATAACCCCATGTAAGGTTTATTTTTACCCATTAGGACGATTTACCTTCACTTCCTGTTCCATAGTCAAAACAGGAAGTGAGAGGAAACACCCTGCAAATTAAGGGGATCTCTTGGGGACCCCCAGGTCACCAGAACTAGTGTCCCCATTGGAAGATTTCCCCTCTATCACTTTTCTGGGGACAACCCAAAATGTCCAATTTTCTTTTACTTTCACTTTTAATGGTAATGGTAAACAGGACGTATAGATAGGGTGAATTTCCCTAAAAAAGGCACATACTGTGATATAAACTGACAGTAGTTCTAACCCATCTCCACTCTATCCAACACTAGAAAAAAAAAGTTTTGCCTTTAGTTCTACATTAAGACAGACTCTGCCAGCACAACCTGAGGCCTACCACTACTGTCACTTTGCTGTTACATGCTGTGAATGATTTAATAATCTGAAAGTAATATGATGATTGGAGGAGGTAATAAGTGTGCTGTATAAGCACTTTGCTGGTTTGAGATGTTGCTGACATGAATATCTTATTTATTTTATGTAACAGGAATCTATAGGAAAGGCATGCATGGCTGGCTATCTCTAGCTCTTGTGACTGTTCTAATCATTATATTTGTGATCTTGGCCATTCTCGCCGGAGTCCTGTTTGGTCACTGTAAGTATTACTGAAGAGTTTACAGTAGAAATTTCTTTGTCAGACTTTTGCTCGTACAGGTGGTCCCCTAGTTACAAACATTCGACTTACAAACAACTCCTACTTACAAATGGAGGGAGACAACAGGAAGTGACAGGAAATCTCCCCCTAGGAAGGGAAATTCACTCCTGTATGAGTTGTTATGGGAAAAAGGTGTCTCCACTGAAGCTTTATCACCAATCCTTGTTTCCACAACAACTCAACATTTTTCAAAATCCAATTATCATTGGGACAGGAAGTGAGGTGACATCTTCTGAACAGAAACCTAGACAGCAAAACAAACCTTGCAGGGGTGTTACCCTTCCCTGTGCTATCCAAAAAGCTTAAAAATAGTTTTTTGGCTGAAGCTACACTTCATAAATGTACCTGTTCCCACTTACAAACAAATTCAACTTAAGAACAAAGCTACAGTCCCTATCTTTGTAACCCGGGGACCGCCTGTATGCATAGACCTGAAGATGTTAGCAGACTATATAGAAAAATTTACCTTAACGGGTAACTCTACTTTCGAGGGAAAAAATAGCAAATAAAAAAATAAAACTGAAAGTTATTTAAAATTACCTTTCCTTTTCAATCTGTAGCTCTGTAATTATCTGTAAATTGCAATGCAACATGGCTACCTGAAGGTGTTCTGTACACAGAATGTGTACAGAACACCCCCCAGAAACATAATTTCCTGCTTGTGTGATTGGTTCATTGATTTTCCCAGAAGTCCACATTAAGACCCCATACACACTATTAGATTTTCTGTAGATTTTTGTCTTGTCTAGATACAAGTCAGATATCAGGCATCCCCTGCAACAAAAATGTCATTTTTGGTGAGATACTCCCAATAATCAAGTCTTAAAGGATGCAGACCCTGCAGTTTTCCTCATTCAAGCCCTGTAGGGGCAGCAGCTGATTGATAATTATGAAATCACTCCCATCAGATTCACTTTCAACATGGACACAGACAAACATACAGGGGTTTCTTCAGAATAACAAAATGTAGGAATCTGCAACAAAGTTTGTTAAAATCCTTACAATGTACGTAGATCAGCTAGAGGGGGATGTTTTTTTCTCAACAAAAGTGGATTTACTCTTTAACTCTTTGATGCTAGACACCAGAGGGTGCTAGGAATCTTCTCAGTGATTCTATTATGACAGCATCAAAAGTACTGTCTCCTCCAGGTGAAATCTGCAGGTCATTACTTGTAAGTACCCATGGATCAATTACAGCCAGGCTGTAAGTACATAAAGTTCTACATTCACTGATGTGAAAGATAATTAAGGTACTAGAAGTCTACATTAAACATAGTTTACTGAGGTTTATAGACTGCTATGTCTCAGTAAGGCAGGGTTTACACTATTGCAAATTAGATGCGGGTTTCCCCACATAAAATGTGCATGTCAGGAGACTGTGACTGGCTCTCTATGGAGCCGGTTCACACATCTCCAGAGCGGCTCCGGTGCTAATTGCATAGGAGTCCTGTGCGTCTTCTGGTTCATTTCAGGTCCAAATTTAGCCAAAAATCTGGGCTGAAATCAGACCTGAAATGGTGAATGGGGACGCACCAGACCCCTGCTGTGAGCCGCTCTGTGCCGCAGTGTGAACCCAGCCTGAAGGTCTTGCATCTTCTGATTGGACTAGAGTGCTTATGTTAACTGTACCTTGCCAATAAAAACTTGACAGAAATTCTTACCCGTCTACACGTAATACAAAACTGGGTGGAAAAAGTTTAGCCACGGTCTTACATTTTCTACCTATTGCAGTAAAGAGCAAAGCAGAGAAGCCTTACTGGAAAAAAGTGGAGTGTAGGCTTTCATGGTAGTAACTGAAAGGGTTTGAAGGAAATCTCAAGATCCATCCAATATAGTAACTAGAGTAGCTGGATTTGCCACTAGATTTTCAAAACTCCTGGTGCCCAACCTGTGGGCTACTGGTGCTTGCAGTAGGGCCCCTGGACTCAGGAGTCAGCTGTGGAAATAGGAGCATTGATTTGTAAATGGCTTATAATGGCAGTGATCTCTATCAGTCTCATGTAATATGTCCCCAGTCTCTGACTGTCTCTTACAGCAAATCTTTAGTATCCAACCATACCTGCGAGCAGTGGCGGCTGGTGCTAAAAAAATTTTGGGGGTGGGGGGCGCAAACAAACCCCTCCATGTCCACACTCACCAGAGGATGCCTTGGGTTCCACGGGAAGAGAAGCTGGAAACCGGAATTGACGCAATGACTAATATTGATTCGCTAAAATCAAAAGTGGGAGGGTTTGGGACGCAGTGCTCAGTCTCAAATTGCGAGCTATTAAAAAATGTAGTGACCTAATAGACACCCATTAGTCAGGCACCCCGCACAGTGGACACGCGTATGAACAATTTATTTTTTAATAAATGGTAATATGACCAAAAGTTTTTTACATGTTAAAGTGGCTTTCTTCTTGGCAAACTAGCTTTGGCAAACGCGGGGGGTGGGGGTTTTA
>BLSH010348234.1:787087-836434 GCA_018402905.1 Glandirana rugosa
CATGTCTAGTTAGGATTCTATGCTCCCAATCCTGCACATGCACATGGGAATGATCCCTGGCAGCTGTGCTGTGTTGTCCTTGCTGAGTGGTTTCTGTGCCGAGTTTGCTGGACACTGTTGCATCTAAGAGCCGGAGGGCTAGACTGGATAGGGTTTGCTGCATGATGCTGTTCTGGTGCTCACCCCGACATGCTTGCTGTGAGCCAGGCTACCATCGCCAGATCTGCTGAGAAGGTCACTATCCCACTTGGTTCTACCATTGGTCAGCCACAGGAAAGGAGGCATCCCTGCTGTTCATCCAACCAACCACCATCAAAAAATCCCACAAGAAGGATGATGAGAGGGTCACAGATCTACTATTATTCTGCATCTATTCCCAAATAAATTACAGTCACCGATCCCACACCTGCTGCTGTGTGAATTGCTCATTTTGTTCTGACAGGACCGAACACAGCTCAGCTGCTTGTTCTATTCTCCAGAGTGCTGATATTATGCATACTATTACATCTAACTACTGCAACTTGGCCCACTATTATATCTAACTGTTGGAACTGTGCACATCTTAGCATCTGGCTGCTGCAACTAGGCCTGTCAATTCATCTGCACCAAAAGAGTCCACCCTTTCATTAAGTTCAATCTCCTAGATACAGTTGTGCTCATAAGTTTATATACAAACTACTAATAAGGTCTTGAGACTCATGACAAAAATGGTGGCCCTAATAGGTCACCATTTGGGCTAGACCACTCACTATCAACAAATATAAAGTGGGGCTCCGTGGCAAACATACGTACTAGAAAAAATAGACACCACATAAAGACGGGGAGTCCCAAGAGCCACTAAAGGAGCCACTGGGACATATAATAAGCAAAAGAAAAATTGTATTGAAAATGACATTTTATTGGTAAAATACACAAGTCAATCAAATGAAATACAAAAAGGACAGACACCACCATCCCATCACCAACATGACAACGTTGTCAATTAAAAACACTGTCTAGACGCGTGTCATGCATACCACCACTCATACTATACATAATATTATATAATGGGTCTGACTAAGGAGAGGGGAGGGGAGTACTGAACCACCCCGTGAGTCACACAGGACTCTTAAGGATCATACCATGGGTGCGGGAATCACCCAATAAACCCCAAAGTGAAACTCTCTACTCCAAAGTCCAGGAATGTAAACAATGTATGAAGGGAGGTGGAAAAACAGCTAAACCGGGATGAAGGGGTAACATGCCCCCCCCCCCCTTGCAACTTGATGGGAAGTCTAGAGCTTTCGATAATAGGAGCTTAGTTTGGACCTCTATATCTCTTACCTTATGTTACTGTTTGGGTGAATATTTAAGCTCCATCTTGCCCTTCATATGGGTCCCCTTTAGGTGTGGAAGAGGACGTCCATACAATCATGGTTTTTATTTTTTATTTTGTCATGTTGGTGATGGGATGGTGGTGTCTGTCCTTTTTGTATTTCATTTGATTGACTTGTGTACTTTACCAATAAAACATAACTTTTCAATATCATTTTTCTTTTGCTTATTATATGGGCAATATGTCCCAGTGGCTCCTGTAGTGGCTCTTGGGACTCCCCGTCTTACTGTGGTGTCTATTTTTTCTAGTACATACGTTTACATACCCTGGCAGAATTTATGATTTCTTGGCCATTTTTCAGAGGATATGAATGATAACAGAAAAACATTGATTTCACTCAAGGTTAGTGTTTGGCTAAAGCCATTTATTATCAATCAACTGTGTTTACTCTTTTTAAATCATACTGACAACAGGAACTACCCAAATGTCTGTGATCAAAAGTTTACATACACTGGTGATTTTGGCCTGAAAACATGCACACAAGTTGACACAAAGGGGTTTGAATGGCTATAAAAGGTAACCATCCTCACCTGTGATTTGTATGCTTGTAATTAGTGTGTGTGTATAAAAGGTAAATGAGTTTCGGGACTCCTGACAGAACCTTGCATCTTTCATCCAGTGCTGCACTGACGTTTCTGGATTCTGAGTCATTGGGAAAGCAAAAGAATTGTCAAAGGATCTGCGGGAAAAAGGTAGTTGAACTGTATAAAACAGGAAAGGGATATAAAAAGATATCCAAGGAATTGAGAATGCCAATGAGCAGTGTTCAAACTCTAATCAAGAAGTGGAAAATGAGGGGTTCTGTTGAAACCAAACCACGGTCAGGTAGACCAACTTAAGTTTCAGCCACAACTGCCAGGAAAATTGTTCGGGATGCAAAGAAAAACCCACAAATAACTTCAGCGCTCTTTGAAAACATGTGGTGTGGATGTTTCAAGATGCACAATAAGGAGGCACTTGAAGAAAAATGGGCTGCATGGTCGAGTCGCCAGAAGAAAGCCATTACTACGCAAATGCCACAAAGTATCCCGCTTACAATACGCCAAACAGCATAGAGACAAGCCTCAAACCTTCTGGCAGAAAGTCATTTGGAGCGATGAGACCAAAATTGAGCTTTTTGGCCACAACCATAAACACTTAATTTAGAGATGAGTCAACATAGCCTGTGAAACACAGAGGTGGATTTCTGATGTTTCGGGATGTGCGAGCTACAAAGGCACAGGACATTTGGTTAAAATTGATGGCAAGATGAATGCAGTATGTTATCAAACAATACTGGAGGAACATTTGCATTCATCAGCCAGGAAGCCGTGCATGAGATGTACTTGGACATTCCAACATGACAATGATCTAAAACACAAGGCCAAGTCGACGTGTCATTGGCTACAACGGAATAAAGTGAAGGTTCTGGAGTGGCCATCTCAGTCTCCTGGCCTCAATATCATTGAGCCACTCTGGGGAGATCTCAAACGTGCAGTTCATGAAAGACAGACCAAGAATTTCCAGGAACTGGAGGCTTTTTGCCAGGAGGAATGGGCAGCTTTACCGTCTGAGAAGATAAAGAGCCTCATCCCCAAATACCACAAAAGACTTCAACCTGCCATTGATGTTAAAGGGGACAATACATGGTATTAACAACTGGGGTATGTAAACTTTTGATCAGGGTCATTTGGGTAGTTTCTGTTGTCATTATGATTTAAAAAGAGTAAACACAGTTGCCTGATAATAAATGGCTTCAGCCAAACACTAAGGCTCCATGCACACTGGACGCTATAGGGCTCTTTCAGCGTCGGGCAGGAGACGCTGCTAACAAAACGTTCTATTTGCAGTGTTTTGTAAGCAGCGTTTAGTGGCATTTTTCGGCATCTGCGTTCTTTGGCGTTTTTTTTTCTTCATTGGCTTCCATTGAGGACTGCAAAAAAAGCCAGGCGCTGATAAACCGGCGTTTACCGGCGTTTTTCGGCATCAGTGTTTTTTGGCATTTTTTTCTTCATTGGCTTCCATTGACTGCAAAAAACGCCAGACGCCGATATACCAGCGTTTACCTGCGTCTGGCATTTTTGGTGGTCAGGAGAACGACTTTTGAACGCCAATTCAGGGCGTTCAGATAACAGCCCAAAAACGCCACTGCTGATAAAAGACAATAAACGACCATGTGTGCATGGTCACATAGGATAAAATAAAGTGGCGTTTTTGGGCTGTTAAATAAAAATGACAAAACTACCAAAAACGGTCGTTTTTGACATACAGTGTGCATGGAGCCTTACCATGAGTGAAAGAAGAGTTTTTGTGTTATCATTCATATTCTCTGAAAAATGGCCAAGAATTCTGCCTGGGTATGTAAACTTATGAGCACAACTGTATGCTGCTGCAATACCCAGCATACAGACATATCCTCATCACCCTGCACGCCAATGTTCTTAACCACTTGCCGACCGCCCACCGCAGCGTGACCGCGGCAAAGTGGCTCGTTATCGCGAACCCCCGTCACCTGACGGCGGCCGCGATAACTAGTATTATGACCACGCGCGCACCGTCGGAGGCGCTCACTGTGTTCCGGATCTCCCCACCGGCTACCCGCGATGGCCCCGCCGCAGAGAGAGAAGAGAGGTCCGTGTATGTAAACACGGATCTCCGTTCTGACAGAGGGGGAAGGGCTGTGATCACAGGCTTCCTGTATATGGAAGCCGTGATCACTCCCCTCCCCAAGCCAGCCCAGCCCCCATACAGTAAGAACACACTGAGGGAATACAGTTAACCCTTTAGAGCGCCCCCTCCAGGTTAACCCCTTCACATGGCATTTACACAGTAATCAGTGCATTTTTATAGCACTGATCGCTGTATAAATGCCAATAGTCCCAAAAAAGTGTCAAAATGGTTCGACATGTCCGCTGCAATATCACAGTACTGCTAAAAGTCGCAGATCACCTTCATTACTTTTGCGCAAACCAATCAATAAACTCCGATTGGGTTTTTTCCCCAAAATTATGAGGAAGAATATAAATCGGCCAAAACCGATAAAAAAAAATTTTTATATTTTTTTTGGGATTAGTACTTTAGCAAAATTGACGCTCTTTTTTTGTTTATAGCGTCAATCATAAATGACACAGAGGTGTGAAAGGGCTTAATAGCCTTAGGAAAAGGACCAAACTGTTGAGCGAACTGTGGAGATTAAAAACCAATATCGCTTTCATACAAGAAACCCACTTTAAACAGAACAAAAGAGTTAAACTGGGAGATAGTAGATTCCCTCATGCTTACCATAGTACGTCAAATAACTCAAAAGCAAGGGGAGTATCAATTTTAATTAAAAAAAACATCATGTGGAAAGAAAAAAAGGTAATAGAGGATGGTGAAGGACGCTTTCTGCTGGTTCAGGGGTCCCTGTATGAACATGAAGTCACTTTAGTGAGTATATACTTACCTAATGTGGGCCAAGAAACATGTATAGAAGCACTTGTACTTCTGGTGGAACAGTATAGAGAGGGCCATTTAATAATAGGAGGGGATTTAAATTTAGCTCTCGCTCCTCTATTAGACACATCAAGAGGAACCTCCCACATCGCACAGGCTAAAATTCGTAAATGTAAGCAACTCCTGGAAGACCTCCAGCTAGTAGATAGCTGGAGAGCCATGAATGCTTATGAAAAAGATTACACGTTCTTCTCCAATTACCATAAAACTTATACAAGAATAGACTATATCTTAATCTCAAACAGTTTTCTGTCACAACTTGTCGCGGCGAGTATAGGCTCCTTTACTCTCTCTGATCATGCCCCGACATTTTGCTCACTAACGGTTGGAGGGTCAGAAAAGGGAAAGTGGCAATGGAGATTGAATGAAAGCATCTTAGCTGAGGAGACATATAGAAACCTGATAGCGCAGGAATTAGACCAATTTTTTTTCTGGATAATGAGGGAGATGGGATATCCCCCATGTGCTTATGGGAGACACATAAATGTGTCATACGGGGGTCCTAATTAAGCTGGGTTCCCAGCGTAAGAAACTCCTCACTGCACAATTAGATACACTACTAACGGAAATTCGTATCCTAGAAAAACAACACAAAAAACACCAGGATCAACAAAATATAGCTAAACTGCAGCAAGCAAGGGAAAAGTTGGCCTCCGTTCTAAATGCAAAAGCCAAAGCAAAAATCATTAAAAATCGAAGAGAGATATATAAATTTGGAAATAAATCAGGCAGACTGCTGGCCAAGGTTCTACGAGGGAGGAGGGAGAGAAACCACATAGCTCAAATCAGAACAGAGAAGAAGGTAATGGTGAAGTCCTCCAGAGAAATAGCCCAGGAATTTAAGAAATACTACGCTACTTTATATAATATACGAAAAACCATCAACATCCAGAAGCAGGAGGAGAAAGAGAACCTGGCCAGGCAATATATAAAAAAATCAGGAATGCCGTCATTTTCTAAAGAAACAATAGATGACTTAAATAAACCTGTCACTGAAGCTGAGTTTGTAAAAACTATAGAGTTAATGAAAAAGGGAAAGGCCTCGGGTGAAGATGGGTTTACATTATCATACTATGGAACTTTTTCAGAGAAACTAGCAGCAAGGTTCGTTCAAGCACTTAACACCCTAACGCCAGGTGAACAATGCTTAAGAGATATTTTAAAGGCAAATATAGTGGTCATACATAAAGAAGGGAAAGATCCGACAGAATGCGCTAGTTATCAGCCTATATTGCTATTAAATACAGACTTAAAAATTTTTACAAAAATCCTAGCTGATAGGTTAAACAAACATATAAGTCCGTTAGTCCATCAGGACCAGGTGGGTTTCCTTAGAGGGAGAGAGGGGAAAGAGAACGTACAAAGAGTAGTAGATATCATTCACCTAGCCAATAGTAGAAAGCTCCCACTAGTGCTTTTTTCCGCAGATGCGGAGAAAGCATTTGATAGGGTGGAATGGACTTTTATAAAAGCTATTTTAAACCACATAGGTCTATCCGAGGGGAAGTGGGGCCCCTGGATCGCGGCTCTATACTCGATACCTTCAGCTAGAGTGAGGGTAAATGATAGCTTTTCAGAGGTTTTTCAAATTCAAAATGGTACACGACAGGGTTGCCCTCTGTCCCCTTTGGTTTTCATCCTCACGCTGGAGCCCCTCTTACGCACAATTCGAGCAAACTCGGAGGTAAGCGGTATAACTATTAAAGGGGTGGAGCATAAAGTTGCCGCTTATGCGGACGACTTGATCTTTGCACTGTCCAACCCTAAAAAATCCATACCCTCCCTATTAAGGGAGCTTAATGAATTTAGCAATTATTCAAACTACAAGGTGAACTACGAAAAATCGGAGGGGCTGGGCTTGAATATGGAAACTAAAATGGCAGAGTTAGTAAGGGCAACCTGCTGCTGTAAATGGTCAAATTCCTACATACAGTACCTAGGCACCAAAATCCCTCCAAAATTGTGTAAAATCTTTGAACTTAATTTCGCTCCACTCTTGCGACAAATTAAGGCCGACCTTGTCAGGTGGGACAAAGAGGTTCTTACTTGGTTTGGCCGGACTAACGTGATTAAGATGAACATAATGCCCCGCTTGATTTATGTTATGCAAGCCTTACCAAAAAGACTACCAGCAAGGTTTTTAAAAGATTTAAGAGTTAGATTTTCAAAATTTATTTGGTCAGGTAAACCGACCCGTGTGAGCAGGGCTATCCTGGCGCTCCCAAAACAAAAAGGCGGGATAGGTCTCCCGGATCCAGTAAAATATTACGAGGCAGTCCACCTAACTAGAGTTATGGAATGGTGCAACCACATGAAAAATCCTCTAGTGGGGACGACACTGAGAGTGGTGAGGCCACTTTTCAGACTTGCAAACATATCTCCATCGCCAAGCCCCCTTATGCCAATAATAGGTAATCCCAGGTTCCCCGCAGGCATCAAAGATAGCCAGTTTGATGCACTGAGGAGGCAGGGCTCTTCCCGCCTCCTACATTTTTGCCAAGACAATAGACCCATGGGGCTCGCTAGGTGTAAAAGGGAGTTCCAAGATAGGCTGGATTTTCTGCATTGTGCCCAGTTAGGCTCTGCTATTAAGTCAATGGTGGGGCCAGGCATGGTATTAAGAGCTCAGACGATATTCGAACAAGCTTGTACCTCGGGAGAACCGGAGAGACATCTATTATCATTTTCTTATTCGTTACTAATAGCAGCTTCAATCCCAAAGGACCTCCCATTCCTGACAAAGTGGGAAATAGATCTGGGGCATAAATTCACACAAAGCCAAAGAGACAGAATCCTATTGTTTGCTCATAAAGCCTCAGTAGCCAGTAGATTTCAGGAAGGGGGGTATAAACTGCTCACAAGGTGGTACCAGACACGGGCAGCCCTACACAAGAAATTCCCTACGACCTCGGATAGGTGTTGGCGTTGCCAAGAGCCCAGAGGGCACAATGATCCATATATTCTGGGAGTGTAGGAAGCTGAAAGGGTTCTGGGAAATGGTAAACGAGAGAGTACAGGATCTGACAGGGATATCCCTTGGGATGAAGCCAGCCGCTTTTTTATTACATGATACGCATTTATCTATCAAAAATTACAAAAATTCATTATTAAAACATTTACTAATAGCAGCAAAAGCATGTATTCCAGCTCTGTGGAAAAAAGAGGAGGCACCGACTAAATCCCAATGGTTGGATAAGATATGTGAGATACAAAAAATGGAAGAGCTAACTCTATCGGGGAAAGACTGGATGGACTTATATGTAGCCACGTGGAGTCCCTTCATTTGTTATCTAGAGAAAGGAGATTAAAAGGAGAGGAGAGATGGGTTGGGGGGCGGGGGAGAGTGGAGAGAGATGGGTTTTTTTTTTCTCTCTTTCTTTTTAGGGTGGGGGGGGGGGGGGATAGAGTTACAAATAAAGGGTTTAAGAAGGAGAGGGTGAGATGATACGAAGGAAAATAGTCCAATAATAACGACCACTTAGGAAGCCTACATATCTAGAGAGAACAAGACTTCATACGGTCTTGGTTTTTTCTCTTTTTTTTTTTTTTCTCTTTTATGTATGTCTAGCTTCCTCTCCGGATAAACTGATTTTGTTTATAAAATTCCACAATGATGAATGACTCGACTGGAGATAGCATATGATTTGCAAACTGATTAATCCCAGGTCGGTGAACTTTTGAAGTGGAAAAAAATAAAATAAATAAATAAATAAATGACACAGAGGTGATAAAATACCACCAAAAGAAAGCTCTATTTGTGGGGAAAAAAGGACGCAAATTTCGTTTGGGTACAGCACCGCACGACCACGCAATTGTCAGTTAAAGCAACGCAGTGCCGAATCGCAAAAAGTGCTCTGGTCCTAAAGGGTGAAATCCTTCTGAAGTGGTTAAAGGGCCCGAACTAAGCCGACAGAAGATCCACTACAAAGACTTATTCAAACCATTCTGTCCTGAGAGCAGATCTGTGTCTAACTCTAATTCTTTATCTCGCAGGCCTAAACCTAGCCTGAGCTCTCAAGTAGCATAATTGGTCTACATAGAGCAGAGGATCCAAATTACCAGAGGTTCCTGCGTGAGTAGCACTACATTACAAAAGATATTCTTCTACTTGTAGGCAAAAACTAGACCACATTGAATTTAAGACATTGACAGGTGAAAAAGACCACACAAGGAGAAAGCCCCTTGTATAAGTAATTTTAGCCCATAATATACTTGCATATATAATGTTGTATTAAAATCATCTCATATCTTTTTCATAAGATTTATCCTAAAATGATCATAAACAGGTAAGTATGATATCAAAAATGTCCTTTTGGAGTTCCCAAAGGAATTAGTCTCTTCCAGCTATATCAAGAATTGAGTATGCATAAATGGAATATAAATAATAAATTCCTATCCTGCTTTTGTTCAGCAAAAAGCCAAAACTTCACCCCATCATGCAATATCATTTAGCCCCCGTTCACACCAGTGTGACTTGTCCTGTGGTTTGACAGGTCAAAATTGCATGACTGGTTGCACCCTATTGGAACTGTTCAAATCAATGGAACTGTTCAAATCAGTGCGACGGTGACTTTGCGGTGCCACACCAATTTGAAAAAAAGAGTTCCTGCAATACTTTTGGCAATTTTTTGGCAATTTCAGGTGCGACTTACATAGACATCTGTGTATGAAGTCCCACAGATGTCAGCCAAGTCGCACTTAATGTCACACTGAAATGCGGCTTTGAAATTGCGCAAGTAAAGTCGCACAATTTCAAAGTCGGATTTAGTGTGAATCGGGGCTTAAGGCGAAACTCCACTTTTGTTGAGTAAAAAACATTCCCCTCTGGGTGACCTATGTACAATACAAGGATTTTAACAAACTTTGTTGCAGATTATTATTATTATTATAATACATGATTTATATAACGCCAACAGTTTACGCAGCGCTTTACAACTTGAGGGTAGACAGTACAAATACAATACACTTAAATACAGTAGGAATCAGAGGGCCCTGCTCGTTAGAGCTTAAAATCTAAGAGGGAAGGTCAAGAGATACAAGAGGTAATAACTGTGGGGGGTGTGCTAATAGAGAAGATAAATGTACAGTTGTTAGGCGGGAGCCAGATAGGCTTCTCTGAAGAGATGAGTTTTCAGGGATCGTCTGAAGGTGGACAAAGTAAGAGAAAGTCAGACAGATTGGGGTAGAGCATTCCAGAGGATGGGAGAGGCTCTGGAGAAGTTCTGGAGGTGAGCATGGGATGAGGTGACAAGGGAGCTAGAGAGCAGGAGGTCTTGGGAGGAGCAAAGAGATCGATTTGGTTGGTATTTTGAGACCAGGTTAGTGATGTAGCTGGGGGCCAGGTTGTGAATTGATTTATAAGTTATTGTTAGTATCTTGAATTTAATACGTTGGTTGAGTGGCAGCCAATGGAGGGATTGACATAAGGGTGTAGCAGATGCAGAGTGTTTTTTTAAGGTGAATGAGACTAGCGACAGCATTCATAATGGACTGAAGTGGGGATAGGCTATTTAGAGGTAAGCCAGTGAGGAGGGAGTTGCGGTAGTCGAGGCAAGAAATGACCAGGGAGTGGATATGAATCTTTGTGGTGTCATTGGTTAGGAAGGAGCATATCTTGGAGATGTTGTAGAGATTGAGGCAGCAATTTTGGATAGCGATTGGATGTGGGGCCGAAAGGTTAATTCGAAGTCCAGGATTACACCTAGGACATTGGCGTGGGGTGACGGGTTGATAGTTAAGCCACTGATTTTGACGGTGAAATCAGGGGAAATGGCACGTGGGGGAGGAAATATCATAAGCTTGGTTTTAAATAGGTTGAGTTTGAAGAAGTGATGTGACATCCAGGCTGATATGTCTGTTAGTAAGTTGGTGATGCGTGAGGAGACAGATGGAGAGATCTGGGGGGTGGAGAGATAGATTTGGGTGTCATCAGCGTAGAGGTGATACTGAAAGCCATGGGAGACAATCAACTGACCCAGGGAGGCGGTGTAGATTGAGAAAAGGAGAGGTTCAAGAACAGAACCTTGGGGAACACTGTCAGAGAATGGGAGAGGAGAGGAGGAAGTAGAGTTGTAAGTGACGCTGAAGGAGCGGTGGGATAGGTAGGATGAGAACCAGTGAAGAGTGCAGTCGTGGATACCAAAGGCGTGGAGTTTTTTGAGGAGGAGGGGGTGGTCCATTGTGTCAAAGGCAGCAGAGAGGTCTAGGAGAATGCAGATTCCTACCTTTTGATATTCTGAACACATCCCTGTGTGTTTCTCTGTGTCCATGTGGGAAAGTGAGTCTAATGGGAGTGGTTTCATAATCATCAATCAGCTGTGCATCTGCAGAGAGCTCTAATGAGGAAAGCTGCTGGGCCTGCATCCTTTAGCTGTAATTTCCGATTGGAATTATCTCACCAAAAATGACATTTTTGTTGCAGGGAAATCATGAGGATCTGACTTGTATCTTAGGGAGACTTCTGGGGAAATTGGTGAGCCAAACGCACAAGCAGGGAATGATGTTTCTGGGGGGCGTTCTATACACATTGTGTGCACAGAACACCTCCAGGTAGCCATATTGCATTGCATTTTCAGAAAATCACACAGCTGCAGATTGAAAAGGAAAGGTCATTTTTAATAACATTGAATTACAATGTGACTTGTGTCACAATTGTATACGCTATATTATATAGGCTTATGGCTGTTTATAACCCACTGGAAATGAGTCACAGTATTTTATGAGTTAATCACAAATAACTTGGATAGCATAGTAAGTAGTCATCCTCATAATCTGTGATAGAAGGGACAGAGTGACAGTTTATAACCTTTTTAGGACCAGAAGTGTCCAAATTGTCGAACAATATAGATGAATAAAAATGTAGAAGTTCTATACGGTGCTCTAAATCAGTCCCTTAGAAAAAGAGTGTTGCGTGTCTGAGTGTGCAACTTCCGTTCTAAAAAACAGACACAATTATCCTGGCACATTTTCTGAACGTCCCAATGACTATACAAGCAATAAGTTCTGCTTTTTTAGATGGAAGTTGCACATTTGAGTTGCACAACCCAGAGACACGCAATACTTTACTGCTAAGGAACTGGAGTTGGGTGATGTAAAGCCATGTGCTTTAGAGTATTACATAGAACCTGCACATTTTTATTTTACTGTATTGTTTGGCAGATTAGACACCTCTGGTCCTGATATGTGATAAACTGTTGAAGAAATGACTCATACAAGGGCTTCTCTTAGGGCTTGTTCACACTAACTTAATACAGTACTTTTACCATGTAGGCTAATTTCAGTGTAAGGTCCACGGGGTGATATGAGTAATGTTTTGGCACATCACACTGTTTACTTTTTTCTTTTTTTTAATCTTTATTTTAAGTGTCAATATGTAATGCTTCATGCATGTCTTTGCAGAGCAGTGAGATGAAATAGAAGAATATCTTTTGTAATAGGAAGTACCCTCCGTTTAAAAAAAAGCCTGCATTCCATTCAGCACCTGGAGCCTAGGTACACTGTAAATGAGGTCTTACCAAGGGCGTAACTACAGGGGTTGCAATTGCAACTGGGCCCCATGCTCGAGGGGGCCCATGTGCCTCCCTTGTACACCTGGATAGGAGGGATGGCGGGGGCGGCATTTAGAGGAACCAATATCCCCCATTTTTCTCCTAATGCAGGAGACTGGTTCATCTATATGCTGCCCCTGCCGCCCCTCCTATCCAGTTTACTTGGCTGTTGCTGCTCCCAGGGTCCCTGTTTGCTTCCCTGCCCCCCCACCCCACAGAGCAGCTGTCTTCCCCCCACCTCTCTCCTGCCAGCTGCTGTAGAAGATCTGTCATGATGGAGAGATGGGAACGGGTCAGTAAATTTGTCATTTACCGACTCCTTCCTTTTCTGAATGGACAGAGCCAGTGATTGGTACCAATTGGTTCATTCATAACTGAAGCATAGTAAACTGTTTTTACTATACTTCAGTTTTTGAATGAATGGGAGGCTTGGTGGACAGCTATTCCTGTCCATTCATTCTGTGCAGCTGAGGCTACACAGATGGAGATTGAGGGCTGATGTTTGTTTAGACCCCTGATATCTCATCAAAGCCCCCCAACAGGCTCCTAATAAAATTGTAAAAATAAAATTGTAAAAGAAATAAAATTAAATGGTAAAAAAATAATAAAATGAAAATAAAAATTTAAAACTATTGACACCAGTGAGGAAACTATCATGATTGCAAAGGTTGCAATTGCGACTGGGCCCTGGCAGCTCACCATCATGGGGAGGCCCGAAGATGGAAAAACGGGGGCCTGCTGCAGAACTTGTGAAAGGGTCCCGCAGCGGGACCATAATAAAGAGACCTGCAATAGGAGTAAAGGGCCCCTGGATCAGTGGGAAGATGGAGGGCCCTGGCCAGGGGAGAGGGGGGCCCTTCATAATTTCTTGCACCGGGGCCCTGAAGGTTCTAGTTACGCCTCTGGGTCTTACTAGCTTGCTTTCTCCCATCTATAGTCTTGTTTATGTCCAACTCTTTTTTCATCCCTTAGTTATTTAACTACTTCCCGCCTGCCCAGCATCAAATGACTGCAGAGCGATGTGGCTCTCGTTCTGGGATGACGTCATATAACGGCACCCCAGAACGGACGCTCTTGCCAGCTAAAGCAGATAAGAGCAAGATACAGCAACAGAAAGAATTCTGCAAAAGAATAAAAGAGAATGGCCAGTAACACAGCTGCAACAAAGCTTTCATTTGCAAATCTGACAAACCAGAACTACCAGTCTTGGAAAGTCAAGATGGAAATGCTGCTAATAAGAGAAGGTGAATGGAAATGCATAAATGAAGTCAGGCCAGAACACCCCACAAATGAGTGGCTAGAGAAAGACCAAAATGCACAGAGCACAATCTCTCTTAGCACAGAAGATGATAAAATCATACATATATGTAAGTGTGAAACTGTTAAAGAAATGTGGAAAGAATTACAAAAGGTGCATGAAAGAGCCAATCTCAGCAATAAACTATATTTGAAAGCTATACCAAACCAAGCTAATGAAAGGCCAGGATTTGCAGGATTACATAAGGCACACATTGGAAATGGTTGAACGCTTGAGAGGTATAGGAGAAGAAATAAAAGATGTCACAGCACTATTACTCAGTGGCTAACCAGAAAGTAATGAAATGCTTGTCACAGCACTTGATGCACGTCCAGATGATAAACTGAAATAGGAATATTTTAAAGAGGTTGCAAAACCTCTAAAAAAAATAAATAAACAAAACCCTGCAAGAGAAAGGCATAATGAGCTAGTATGCATCGCATACTAGCTCATTATGCAATACATACCTTAGAACGAAGACTTGTATCGCAGTCGGCACTCCGGGTACAGGGTCAACATCTTCCACCCGAAGTTGCTTCGGTACTTCGGTAACGACATGGCCCCAGAGAAACGGCACCAAGCGGCCCGTTTCTTCAGTGCGCATGTGCCAATGGGGTCGGCACATGTAGATACAGGGAATAACTCCTAAACTATGCAAGTTCAGGAGATATTCTTGGGACATACAGGTAAGCCTTATTATAGGCTTACCTGTAGTTTAAAGTGGTTGTCAAGAGTTGACAACCACTTTAAGGGCAAGCTTATGGATGAATAGAAGCGTAAAACAGAAAGCCCTAACAGTGATGGTGCTTCTGTCGTAGAGTCTGCTTTAAAGAGCAAAAATAGGAATGAAAACAGTAACATGCAACAAGAAACAAGTGAATGTTTTGTGTGCAAGAAACAAGGTAATTTAAAAGCAGATTGCACAATCTGGAAAGCTAGAATGCAAAAACAAACTGAACTACAAAAGTCCAAAAGTGTGAAGGAAAAAATTGATTTTGCTTCAGATAATGAATATGTTTTTAAATCCAAAAGTTGGACCTCATCTTTGCAGGCATGGTGTGTTGATTCTGGAGCTACAAATCACATGACAAATGACAGAAATTTCTTTATTCACCTTGACCAGAGTGAAACTGAAAAAAACACCACAGCTAAAGGGTAAATAATGAAATCAGACGGAATAGGTGAGAGTTTCCTTTACTCTCCTATTTCCCATAGTGTCCCCAGAAAGATACCTGTGAAAATGTCCTCTATGTCCCTGAAGAAGTGAAGAAACTCACAGAACAAGGCAATGTACAAGGCAACAGCAGAGCAAAGAAATCTCTTGACTTAAAGTGGTTCCAAAGGCTCAAGAGCACCTCTCGATCCAGTGATGTGCATGAGAGCATCGGCTCTCTGGGGACTCTCCCCCTTTAGTGGCTGAAACAGCAGTGGAAGCCATTGGTTCCCGCTGCTGTCAATCACAGTCAGGGAGCCAATGAGAAGAAAGTGGGAGCGGGCAGAGCCATGGCTCCATATCTGAATGGACATGGAGAGCAGCAGCTTGGGAGCATGCCTACTTGGGAGCCCCAATTTCAAGCTGCTTGCTCTGGGGGCACTCGACAAGAGAGAGGGGCCAGGAGCGCCAGCGGGGGACCCAAGAAGGACAGTCGGGGCTGCTCTGTGCAAAACCACTGCACATAGGTAAATATAACATGTTTGTTATTTTTTTTGCCTTTTATATCACTTTAATTCATTCAGTTCTTTGCAGTCAAATAGAAACATTTACTTCAGGAAAGAGTAATAATAAGGAAATATGCAATTTCCCCATCAAATATACAGGTGGTAACACGCAAGTGATTTTCAGGAAGCATGGCATAATATTTCAAACTACTGTACCATACAAATAATAAATAATAATAAAAAAAAAATTAAAGCACCCTGTCCCCCCATGCTGACGTGCAGATGCTTACATCGCGTATATCATATCCGTCATATCTGTCATTATAAAAATGTATTTTGGGTACAGTGTTGCAAGACTAAGTAACTGTCATTAATAGTATGACAGTGCCAAAAGCTGAAAAATGGCCCGGACTGGAAGGGGGCTGAAAGTTTCCAAACTTGAGGTGGTTAAAGTGGTTGTCAACTTGTGACAACCACTTTAACCTACAGATAAGCCTATTATAAGGCTTACCTGTAGGTGCCCTGCATATCTCCCAAACCTGTACGGTTCAGGAGATATGCAGTGTATTTTCTGTGCCGACGTCATGTCGGCACATGCGCAGTGAAGAAACGGCCTCCGTGCCGTTCCTCCACTACGGCTGTGCCATGACTGGAGGCTCCCACGTGCACGAGACTCCGGCCAGTCACAGCGCCGGAGTCATGGCCCCGGAAGGAAGAGGGGCAGAAGATGGACGCCGCCAGCACAGGGGACAGCGCTGGACGTCGCAGGCTTTGTTTACAGGTAAGTGACCCATTAGTAGCCCATTATGCTTCTACATTACAGGAGAATACAGAGGAAAGTAAACCCCATGTGGGTTTACTTCCTCTTTAAAGTAATACTAATCTACATCATAATTACAATATAATTGCATCAAACTTCCTTTTTCTTGCAGTCAGAATCATATACTGCATCTTGATGATATG
The DNA here is from genome assembly GCA_018402905.1 of Glandirana rugosa. Taxonomy (NCBI): domain Eukaryota; kingdom Metazoa; phylum Chordata; class Amphibia; order Anura; family Ranidae; genus Glandirana; species Glandirana rugosa. The sequence goes on from BLSH010348234.1 coordinate 803,403, forward strand.
GTGTAATCTGGGCACAGAATTGTAGAGTGTCTGTCTTAGATTCAACACATTATCTATACTTGGGAAGTGATCTGCACAATGCAAAGAACAGAGGGCAAGACAATTCAGACTACACAAGGTATTTAATTCATGTTGGATGAGTCTTTCTTATTAAGTCTTAAGGTGTAAGTATAGCTAAATCATTTTTGTTTTATGTGGATTAGTAAAGGGTAAGAATTAAAACTGTCAGTTTATTTTTCCTACCTTTCCTGTGAGGGAGATTTTCCTACTCATCTTGTTCAGAGATCTAACAGGAAGTGAGAAGGGAACATTTAATATCACCTTTTGTTCTAGTGACAACCGTAAAACTTGGGTTTCCGATAACTATCTGGCTTGGTGACAGTGTTCATCTGGATCAATAGAGAGAGTGAGTCTCCCAAGAAGGGACCCAGACAGCAATAAATCCTCACTGGAGTTCTAACCCTTCTAGTTTATTTTAGCTATACATGTAGGGTTGCCACCTTTTCTTCAAGCCAAACCCGAACACTTTAGCGGCGGCATTTTTTTTTTTGGGAGTATACGCAATAAGATTGTTAAAGACCTGTGACACTTTTGGTGGCCCAAAAGAGAGCAGTAATGTGGGACGCATAGCATGCCCTGGTGAACAGTGCGCGTGGCCGAATTGTGACTGTTCTACAGGGAATGCAGGGGTGCTGGAAGGGGTTAGATGTGTGCTGGTGGGGGAGGGATAGTGCTGGAAGGGGTTAGATGTGTGCTGAGGGGGGGATGGTGCTGGAAGGGTTTAGATGTGTGCTGGGGGGAGGGATGGTGATGGAAGGGGTTAGATGTGTGCTGGGGGGGAGGGATAGTGCTGGAAGGGGTTAGATGTGTGATGGTGGTGGGGGAGGGATAGATCAAAATAAAAAGGCCCTAGTCCAGTGGTCACAGCTCCCTAAATATTTTCCCGTTTCCTCTATAGGGGGCTCCAATCTAGGGTTGCCACCTGTACGGGATTCACTCGTACAGTCCGGGTTTTGAATCATGTGCCCGGTTTTGAGCCCCCCTCAAAACTGGACACTTTATTCAGACCGTATCATGGCTCATAACTTGAAAGAGAATTAGGTGTTCTCCTCCCTCCAGCCTGCAGGTGGCAATAGAGAGCTGGCACAGACTGACAAGTCTCAGCAGCACTGCTGAGGAAAGAACACACAGAGTGTGTGAAAAAAGAAAGAGAAACAAGGAACTTCTTTGCAGTTAGACCCCTTTCACACCAGAACGTTTTTCAGGTGCTTTATCGCTATAAATATCGCCTTTAAAGCACCTGAAAAACGTCCCCCCATCCACCCCAGTGTGAAAGCCTGAGTGCTTTCACACTGGGGCGGTGTGCGTGCAGGACGGTAAAAAAAGTCCTGCAAGCAGCATCTTTTGGGCGGTGTGGGAGCGGTGTATATATCGTTCCTCTAGGGCTACAAGCAGACAGGAGAAACAGAGAACAAGCTGAAGATTGGGGTATCAGGCAGGCAGGCAGGGATAGTCAAACAAGCCAAAGATCGGTACATGGAATAAGACTCAGAGCAAACACTAGGAACAACCACACACAAAGCCAAACATGGACAAACGTTGATAAGCAATGTAGGCTTGCACTGCCAGGTATTATATCCTGTTTTCAATTAGGACCTGGGGTGGAGACCAGCTGAGGAGAGCCTACTAAAGCACACAGGTGAAGGAGGCCCGACCTTTAACTGGACACATGCAGCAAGGTAGACAACAGATAAGACATGAATGTTTGCTGTGGTTTCATGACACACATCTAATGTAAGGGGGGCTCTGATGGCACATCCGCTGCAAGGGGGCTCTGATGGCACATCTGCTGTAAGGGGGGCTCTGGTAGAGACACCTGATGTAAAGAGGGCTCTGGTGGAGACATCTGATATAAGGGGGCTCTGGTGGAGACACCTGATGTAAGGGGGGCTCTGGTGGAGACACCTGATGTAAGGGGGGCTCTGATGGAGACACCTGATGTAAGGGGGGCTCTGGTGGAGATACCTGATGTAAGGGGGGCTCTGATGAAGACACTTGATGTAAGGGGTGCTCTGGTGGAAACACCTGATGTAAGGGGGGCTCTGGTGGAGACACCTGATTTAAGGGGGGCTCTGGTGGAGACACCTGATGTAAGGGCTCTGGTGGAGACACCTGATGTAAGGGGGCTGTGGTGGAGACATCTGATGTAAGGGGGGCTCTGGTAGAGACACCTTACGTAACCTGGTTCTATTTTCTTTTACTTGAAATATGGATGTGATTAACCTACATTTAGGTTATATTAGACATCAATTTGGACCTCAGCTGGAAGAAAATTTTAGCAACTGGGCCTCTTTGAATTTCAGTTTATTACCCTTGTTCTAGGTGGATATTTTTGCGTTTCAGGAATGTGCACAATATTGTGTGCATTCCTGCAATGCACAAAAACACATAGCCCTTTTGCAGGTGTGCAGTGGTACCTGTAAGTCTTAATGGCATTACCACACCTCTTGCTTTTGCGCTCATTCACCTGCGGCAAAACGTATGGTAACAAAATACCATGCCTTTTTGGTGCAGCACAATTTTTAAAAAAGGTCATACAGATTTTACTATTTGTATTACATGTTGTTTTCCATTTGTTTTGTATACTACAAAAAAAAAATTCAGCGTGCTGCTAAAGTGTTTCGGGTTTGGCTTGATGAAAAGGTGGCAACCCTACTCCAATTTCCAAACTATAAACAAAAATTGTTTGAGTAGGAAGAGAGAGAGAAAAAGAAAGGAAAAAAAGTGGAGAGGAAGGGAAAGAGCGGTTAGAGCATGATGCCTAGGTCAGCTGGAATCAGAGGAACAATAGAAAAGAGAGAGAAAGAGGAAAGAACAAGTGAGTCCCTCCGGGGATCCTCCAGTCATTATCGGCTTTGCTGTCCTGGAACCTGCAAATAAGCCTGCCAACGGGACCATATTTTATCAAAGGTGGATTGCTAATCTCATAAGACACTCACTACTTTTTCATTCAACATGATCCGTGCAAGTTTCAGTTTCCTTAAAGCAATATCTATAACAGGGCTTTTCCATGCTGTTGCTATATTGATTCTAGCCACTAAGAACATAAAGTAAATTAGGGTATGGGTATGTCGGGGGACATTTTCAACAGGCTTATTTAATAGGGTTATACTCACATCCTTAGTGATATTGACCATCGTGACTGAAAAAATAAGTGAGTGGACCCTTATCCAAAAGCAGTGAACCTTAGGACACGTCCACCACACATGCAGTGGTGTACCTATTTGGCCACAACCCCTGAAGCATGAGAACCAGGCCTTTTTTTGATCAGGGAATAGGTGTAGGAACTCACCCTCCCTGGCCGACTCCCCACCCCCAGTCACACCCCAAGCCATGCCTTCCTCAGAGGAGAGAACTGCAGCAGCACAAAATAATGGGTGTGGTCAAGGCTTAAAACTGTGTATTGCACAAGGTGCAAGGTTCAGGACTGTGTAACACACAGAGTTCTGGACTTAGGTATTGTGCAGTGCTGAGGAGTGTGTGTCACACAGGGTGAACAAAAAAGTCAGCACAAGGGACAGTTCATACAATACAGTCAATGCAAATCCTCCCTGTGTGCTGCTGGCTGCTATTTGAAGTCCTCTGCCCCCTTTGACTGGTCCCTCAGCTCTATTAACTCCCACAGCACTGGAGGATCACAGCTTATAAGGCACACAGTGTGTAGACAGAGAGCTAACACTTTAGCTAAACCTACCTTAACCACTTGCCGCCCGCCCTATAGACAAATGGCGGCGGCAAAGTGGTTCCGTTACCCTGATGGACCCCTCAGGATAACCTGCAATCACGCGCCTGCGGTGGGCGCCCATCGCGGTGATCTGTGGTGCAGTGTGTCAGTCTGACCCCCCCCCCGCATTACTGATCTCAGTAAAGAGCCATCCATCGGAAGCTCTTTAGCATGTGATCAGCCATGGTCACAGTGTAAACAGGAAGAGCCGTCTGCAGACGTGAATAGAGGAGAGCCGATCGGCGGCTCTCCTAACAGGGGGGGAGTCTGTGCTGATTATTTATCAGCGCAGCCCCCCCAGGATCACCACCCAGGACCACCAGGGAGCCTGCCCAGGACCACCAGGGAGCCCATCCTAGACCACCAGGTAAGGGGCACAGTGCAGTACACGGATGGCATTCAGTGCCAATTTCTGATGCCACCCAGGACCACCAGGGATGCCTTAAAAAAACATGCCAAATAGCATTGCCACTGATCAGTGCTCCATCAGTGCCACCTATCAGTGCCTAGTGCCACCTGCCAGTCCCGCTTATGAGTGCCCATCAGTGCCGCCTATGAGTGCCGATCAGTGCCACCTATGAGTGCTCATCAGTGCCGCTTATCAGTGCCAGCATTCAGTGCCGTCAGTGCCTGTCAGTGCTGCTTATCAGTGCCGCCTTTCAGTGCCTGTCAGTGCCGCCTATCAGTGCTGCTTATATGTGCTTCACCATCAGTACCACCTCATCAGTGCCACCTTATCAGTGCCAATTAGTACTGCCTCATCAGTGCCCGTCAGTGTAGCCTCAAAAGTGCCCGTCAGTGATGGAGAAAATGTACTTGAAACAATGAAAAACTTTTTTTCTCAAACCTTTTGGTCTTTGTATTTGTAGCGCAAAAAATAAAAACCGCAAAGGTGATCAAATACCACCAAAAGAAAGCTCGCTGTCGCATGACCACACAATTGTCATTCAAAATGCGAAAGCTGAAAATTGGTCTGGGCGGGAAGGGGGATAAGTGCCTGGTATTGCAGCGGTTAAAGAATAACTTCATCAAATTAGTCAAAGACTACTTAGCAACTGGAAACTATTCAGACAATAAACAGTTTGGCCAGCGGTGTATATCATATACAGTGCAGGGAGCAGGAGACTATACTGTATGGAGTTATGCAGATGAGAAAGCTGGGAAGGTGGGAATTTGTTCAGCACAGTGCCACTGGATGCAGCTCTGCCTATCAGGACTCTCGCACAGAGCCGAAGAGGAGTTTCAAAGCCCTTCACTCGGCTCCGTGCTACATAGTTCTGACAGGAAAGAGGTGGGGGAAGAAACCATTTCCCAAATCTTGATATTTAAAAAAGCGTGGGCAGTTTGCGGTGTCAGAACCTGGGGCACCCACCAGCAAATGTGGGGCATGTGCTCTGGGTGCCTGGCACTAGCACAGAAAAGCTGGTGGAGGAAACGAGTGAAAAAACATCCTCTACCAGCTCCTTTGTTAAGTGATGAATTAGGGAGAACAGGGCTACAGGAGGTGGTGGAACAGAGTTCCGCCATGTTCCAGCTGAAAAAAAGCCCTGCTTTTAACTCGAGTTTGGAGTAAATGGAATTACCCGAATGAAAACCACGTTCAGTGTTAGAAACTCATTCATTCATAAAGTGAAAAACCTTCTGTGCTGCGGCACCCCCCAGACCCCCCCCCCCCCTTTTTCTTACCTGAGCCCGGTCCGATCCAGAGATATGCTCCAGCCACTGTCTCTCTCCTCATTAGACAGATTGATATGTCATTCAAATCCAGCGACACGGAAGCTGGGGGGCAGGGCCGAGTCATGCTGTCTGTGTTAATGTAAGGATAGCAGCTTTCTGTGGGGGCACCCGATTAAGAGGAGGGGCATGGAGGGCCGACGGGACACCTAAGAATTGGCAGTTTAAGAGCACCTATAGTAAGGCTTACCTGTAGGTACTGTAAATATCTCCTAAACTTGCACCATTTAGGAGATATTTTCTAGAAACGCTGCTCCCGACGTCATCGGGGCATGTGCACTGAAGGAACGGCCCGCTCACAGTGACGGAGCCCGCAAACCCGGAAGTAACACCAGCAAAGGTGTTGGCTGTGTCAGCGGTGTGCGGGTGCCGCTGCAGGGCATTGTTCTAAGGTAAGTATTTCATAATGAGCTAGTATGCAATGCATACTATCTCATATGCCTTTGTTTTGCAGGTTTTTTTTTTGCTTTTGGAAGTTTACAACCTCTTTAAGGGCTGGTTTGCATCATACGCAGTGCAGTGCAATTTTATTCTGCATGGACAGTGTTTAACCACTTCAGCCCCGTAAGGATTTCCCCCATTTATGACCAGAGCACTTTTTGCGATTCGCCACTGCGTCGCTTTAACTGACAATTGCACGGTCATGCAACACTGTACCCAAACGAAATTGACGTCCTTTTTTCCCCCCACAAATAGAGCTTTCTTTTGGTGGTATTTGATCACCTCTGTGTGACTTCTGATCCCCGCCATAAACAAACAAAGAGCGACAATTTAGCAAAAAAAAAAAATATATATATATATATATTTCTTACTTTTTGCTAAAATACATATTACAAAAAAAATATATAAAAAAACAAATGTATTCATCAGTTTTGGCCGATATATTCTTCCTCATATTTTTGGTAAAAAAAAAAATCGCAATCGGCATATATATATTGGTTTGCGCAAAAATTGTCACATTTACGAACAATGAGAATTTATTTATTTTTTACTAGTAATGGCGGCGATCTGCAATTTTTAGCAGGACTGCGACATTGCGGCGGACATGTCGGACACTGTTCACACTTTTTTGGGACCATTCACATTTATAAAGCGATCAGTGCTATGAAAACTGTGGTGGAGGCTGGGCTGAGTGGGGGAGGAGAGTGATCACTGCTCCCATATACAGGGAACATACAATCACACTCCTTCTCCCCTGTCAGAACAAGGATCCGTGTGTTTACGATCGCAGGTAGCTGGCGGACATCGAGTCTGCCTTACCCGCTCCCTAGCTCCCCCGTTACACGGTGAGCGCGTGTGCACCCACGATCCGCGATCTCGCAGCCGCCGTCAGGTGACGGCGATATGCGATGTCGAGCCAAGTTGCCGCCATCAATCCACGGCGGGCGGTTGGCAACTGGTTAACATGGATTCCAATAGCCCTAGTTCACAGGGCTTAGCACTGGGAAACATTTTTTGAAAGAGAAAAAGTGCATTTTATATGCAACTATATAGATCAGACCAAAATGAGGGACAAATGAGGAGGAAAGAGGGACAGAGGGACTTTGTTCCAAATCAGGGACAGTCCCTGGAAATCAGGGACAGTTAGGAGCCATGTATGAGGGTATTGTCCTCACTTTGTTGATATTTCCTATCACTTGCTGTTGTGTCTACAGGACAGGAACTGGAAAAGGAACTTCAGTTCATTTTTATTTTTACCCTACCCTCCTCTGGTGCCGCCATATTTACTATTTGGGATTTCGCTCAGGTGTGCTGAAGGGCTCTGCCTGGCCTTCAGGTCCTGGAAGAGCCCTGCAGCACATCTGCGCACGCAATAGCTTTTATGCAGGCTCAGACACGGCACAGTAAGGGACTTCTATACCTGTTCCATTTCCTTGAAGGTGAAGGTCATTCTAGCCTAGCCCTGCACAAAAACTCTATAGCTAATATTCAAAAAAATATGTATATCCAAATGCGAGGGAGAGGGGAGGAGGAGAAGGCAGGGGATTTAGGTAATTTAGGGTGAAGGTCTGCTTTAAGGATCTCCCAAAGGAAAAAGATGTAAAAAAAAACAACAGGGCTTCCTAAAAAGTTTTGACTTTAGGTGCTACTGACTTTAGTGTAAATGAAAAACGTTAATTAAATATGTCCTGCAGTCTTTCACTATCATTCACACAGCAGTAGGGATGGGCCGAACACCCCCCAGTTCGGTTCGCAGCAGAATTTGCGAACAGGCAAAAGAATTGTGCGAACATGCAAATGCCGTTAAAATCAATGGGACTAAAACATGAAAAATCAAAAGTGCTAATTTTAATGGCTTATATGCAATGTTATTGCCCTAAAATGTGTATAGGGGCCCGGGTCCTGCCCTAGGGGACATGTATCAATGAAAAAAAAAGGTTTTAAATCAATCATTTTTTCAGGAGCAGTGATTTTAATAATGTTTTAAAAAGTGAAACAATAAAAATGAAATATTCCTTTTAAATATCGTGCCTGGGGGGTCCCCTTAGTCTGCTTGTAAAAGGGCGCACCTCTGTGATGTTTAGAACATAGCCAGAGGAAAATTACATTTGTAAAGGAAAAATTGTCATTTAAAACCATTCGCCGCTGTAATGTATTGTATTTTAATTTGTATATGTATTTTAAGGGGAACCCCACCCAAAATAAAAAAAAATGCGTAGGGCCCCCCCCCCCCCCAAAGTCCGTACAAGGCCCTTCAGGTCTGGTATGGATTTTAAGTGGAACACCGCCAATTTTTTTTTTTAAATGACATGGGGTCCCCCCCAAAATCCAAATCAGACCCTTCAGGTCTGGTATGGATTTTAAGAGAAACTCTGCACCAAAATTTAAAAAAAAATTACGTGGGGACCCCCAAGTCCATACCATGCCCTTCAGGTGCTGGGTAAAACAAATTGCTAATCAAGCAATCACATGGCAGCAACTCAATGTGTTTAGGCATCTAGATGTGGTGAACACGACTTGCTGAAGTTCAAACTGAGCATCAGAATGGGGAAGAAAGGGGATTTCCACCCAAAATTGGAACTTCCGCTTGTTCGTCTCCTCCGCCCCTCCAGTGCCACATTTGTCACCTTTCAGTGGGGAGGGGGGAACGAGGACCTGTTTTTGACAGGTCCTCTTCCCCACTTCTGGGAGACGAGGCTGCAGCATCATCTCTCGGAAGTTCGGCCCCCTCCTCTTTCCTCCACCGCCGGGCCAATTAGAAAGCACAGTGTGCTTCGCACATGCGCAGTTGGGAACTGGCTGTAAAGCAGAAAGGCTTCACTGTCGGGTTCCCTTAACGACAATGGTGTTGGCTGCACCCTACAGCCGTTCCGAAGATCAGCTGCAGTGCCAATATCGTGGGCTCCCTGGAGAGGTAAGTGTCCATATATTAAAAGTCAGCAGTTACAGTATTTGTAGCTGCTGACTTTTAATTTTTCGTGGGGTGAGCGGACCTCCTCATTAAAGTGGTTGTCAAGTCATGACAACCCCTTTAAACTACAGATAAGCCTACATTAAGGCTTACCTGTAGGTCCAGGAAATATCTTCTAAACCTGTACGGATTAGGAGATATCCCCTGTATCTGCATGTGCCGACGTCATTTGCACATGCGCACTGAAGAATCGGCACCCGGGATAGCCCAGGGTGCCGTTTCTTCTGTATTTGTGCCGTAAATGGCAGCTCCTGTGCGCATGCGCGGGAGTGACGTCAGCACGGCTCCGCCAATCACATCGCTGGAGCCCGCGCTGTGATTGGACGGAGCCACAGACCCGGAACAACGATGTCGCCCGTCACAGCGGCGTGCCGAGACCGCTGCAACAGCTTAGTTCCAAGGTAAGTGTTTTACAATGAGCTAGCATACTAGCTAATTATGCCTTTGCTTTGGGGGGGCGCATTTACAACCACTTTAAGTGATGTTGGTGGATGTTGGTGCCCGACGGGCTGGTCTGAGTATTTCCAAAACTGCTGATCTACTGGGATTTTCACACACAGCCATTTCTAGGGTTTACAGAGAAAATATCCAGTGAGCGGCATTTGTGTGGACGAAAATGCCTTGTTGAAGTCAGAGAAGAATGGGCAGACTGGTTCCAGATGATAGAAAAGCAATAGTAACTCAAATAACCACTCGAGACAACCAATGTATACAGAATACCATTTCTGAACACACAACACCGCGAACCTTAAAGCAGATGGGCTACAGCAGCAGATGACACTCCTGTCAGTTAAGAACAGGAAACTGAGGCTACAATTCACACAGGCTCACAAAAATTGGACAAAAATGTTGCCTGGTCTGATGAGTCTCAATTTCAACTGCACCATTCAGATGGTATGGTATGAATTTGACGTAAACAACATGAAAGCATGGATCCATCCTGCCTCGTATCAACAGTTCAGGCTGGTGGTGGTGCTGTAATGGTGTGGGGGATATTTTCTTGGCACACTCAGGGCCCCTTAGTACCAATTGAGCATCGTTTAAATGCCACAACCTACCTGAGTATTGTTGCTGACCATGTCCATCCCTTTATGACTACAGTGTACCCATCTTCTGATGGCTCCTTCCAGCAGGATAATGCACCATGTCACACAGCTCAAATCATCTCACCCATGGGTGTCCGCAGGTAGGGGCAAGGGGGGGCAATTGCCCCCCCCCCTGGAATCAGGGATCGGATCGGGGGTTCCCCACTAAGTCCTTATCCTCTTGAGCCATGTATGCAGTTTCTGACAGTCTCTTGGACCATGTATGCAGTCTCTGATTGTCTCTTGTGCCATGTCCACAGTCTCTGACCATCTCCTGTACCATGTCTGCAGTCTCTGACCATCTCCTGTACCATGTCTGCAGTCTCTGACCATCTCCTGTACCATGTCTGCAATCTCTGACCATCTCCTGTAGTATGTCTGCAGTCTCTGACCGTCTCCTGTACCATGTCTGCAGTCTCTTACCATCTCCTGTACTATGTCTGCAGTCTCTGACCATCTCCCGTACTATGTCTGCAGTCTCTGACCATCTCCTGTACCATGTCTGCAGTCTCTGACCATCTCTTGTACTATGTCTGCAGTCTCTGACCATCTCCTGTACCATGTCTGCAGTCTCTGACCATCTCTTGTACCATGTCTGCAGTCTCTGACCATCTCTTGTACTATGTCTGCAGTCTCTGACCATCTCTTGTACTATGTCTGCAGTCTCTGACCATGATAATGTGATAATGACATTGTCGAAAAGGGGCAGAGCATGGATGACCTTAAAATGATGCCCCCTCCCTGAAAAAAGTTCTGCGGACGCCCATGATCTCACCGATGGTTTCTTGAACATGACAATGAGGTCACTGCACTCCAATGGCCTCCACAGTCACCAGATCTCATCCAATAGAGCACCTTTGGGATGTGGTGGAACAGGAGATTCGCAACATGGATGTGCAGCCGACAAATCTGCAGCAACTGCGTGATGCTATCATTGTCACTATGGACCAAAATCTCTGAGGAATGTATAGCCAATAGCCCCTTTAGGGGTAGCTGATTATTGTGGTTGACCTGATCACACTGCCCTCAATCACACTTCTTCCGCACATCCGGAGACACAGAACAGGCCAGTACCTTTTTTTATTTTTTTAATCAGGGGATTTGAACTTGGATGGGGTAGGGATGATTATGGGATGCTGATTTGGGTTATTTTTACCAAAGAAATGTAGCAGTATCATTTTTGGTCAAAATTTATGAAGAGAAATTACTTATTTGCAAAATTTTATAACAGAAACGAAGAAAAATGCATTGTTTTTGAAAATTTTCAGTATTTTTTTAATTTACAGCGCAAAAAATAAAAAACCCAGGGGTGATTAAATGCCACCAAAAGAAAGCTCTATTTGTGTGAAAAAAATGATAAAAATTTCATATGGGTACAGTGTTGCATGACCGCGCAATTCTCATTCAAACTGCAACAGCGCTGAAAGCTGAAAATTGGTCCGGGAAGGAAGGGGGTTTAAGTGCCCAGTATTGAAGTGGTTAAAAATAAATATCTGAAAAGTGTGGCATGGATTTGTATTCAGCCCCCTTTACTCTGATACCCCTAACTAAAATCTAGTGGGACCAATTGCCTTCAGTCACCTAATTGGTAAATAGAGTCCACCTGTGTGTAATGTAATCTCAGTATAAATACAGCTGTTCTGTGAAGCCCTCAGAGGTTTGTTAGAGAACCTTAGTGAACAAATGGCATCATGAAGGTCAAGCAACTCACCAGACAGGTCAGGGATAAAGTTGTGGAGAAGTTTAAAGCAGGGTTAGGTTATAAAAAAATATCCCAAACTTTGAACATCTAACAGATCACTGTTCAATCCATCATCCGAAAATGGAAAGAGTATGGCACAAATGCAAACCTACCAAGACATGGCCGTCCACCTAAACTGACAGGCCGGGCAAGGAGAGCATTAATAAAAGAAGAAGCCAAGATGGTAACTCTGGAGGAGCTGCAGAGATCCACAGCTCAGGTGGGAGAATCTGTCCACAGGACAACTATTATTCATGCACTCCACAAATCTGCCCTTTATGTAAGAGTGACAAGAAGAAAACCATTTTTGAAAGAAAGCCATAATAAGTTCTGTTTGCAGTTTTCGAGAAGCCACGTGGGGGACACAGCAAATATGGGGAAGAAGGTGCTCTGGTCAGATGAGACCAAAATTGAACTTATATAACCTTTATAACCAAACGTTATGTGAGGCGGAAAACTAACACTTCACATCACCCTGAACACACCATTCCCACTGTGAAACATGGCGGTGGCAGCATCATGTTGCAGGGATGCTTTTCTTTAGCAGGGACAGAGAAGCTGGTCGGAGTTGATGGGAAGATGGATGGAGCCAAATACAGGGCACTCTTAGAAGAAAACCTGTTAGAGTCTGCAAAAGACTGGTTCAGAATAGATCAAAGCATATTCTTGTGTTAGAATGGCCCAGTCAAAGTCCAGACCTAAATCCAATTGAGAAGCTGTGGCAAGACTGGAAAATTGCTGTTCACAGACGCTCTCCATCCAATTTGACAGAGCTCCAGCTATTTTGCAAAGAAGAATGGGCAAAAATATCACTTTCTAGATGTGCAAAGCTGATAGAGACATACCCAAAAAGACTTGCAGCTGTAATTGCAGTGAAAAGTGGTTCTACAAAATACAAATGCATGCCACACTTTTCTCACATATTTATTTGTAAAACATTTTGAAAACCATTTATCATTTTCCTTCCACTTCACAATTATGTGGCACTTTGCTTTGGTCTATCACATAAAATCCCAATATAAGATTGTAAGAAATGATACCGCGCTAAAGTCTAGAAAATAAAGCTGCAGCCAATATACCCAATACAGTATAACAATAGACTAAAAATAAACAAACGGCTGGGCTAAGTAGATATGAAAAATGTTGTTCAAATATTATCCAAAAAAGTTGCAATAGGATAATCAAATCACATCAGATTAACAGCAGATTCGAGCCTTATGATAAACGTGTCCAAAAGGTGATTTATGTATCTAAAAGATGATTAAATGGGTGCTGAAAATACCCAAGGTGACAGTCTATATGGATAGAGCAAATAAATGATTGGATCCTCCAAATTAATGACAATCCATACTTAACCAATATCGTGACACCCACAATCAATATTTTTGTGCGATCCACCTCCGATAATGGAAAGGCTTACCAGAGATAGATTAGAAAAGACACTGTGGCTTTTCCCCAGCCAGGGGGAATAAGGGTCAGTCACTCCAACTCTCAGTGCAGGGAGACCTCACAGTATGCCGCGAGCAGTGATGATATCAATCACGGTGTAATATAAAAATAAGCTTACATAGTGAAGTACCATCAACACCTTTTATCAGTTCAACTAAAGATCTACTTACAAGCGTTGTAAGATTAAAAACCATAAGCCGGCCGGCAATTGCCGTATCCCAGGTTGTAAACACTCGTGGTGACGTCAGCGCTTCTTTCCTACGTACGTTTCGTCATAAAAAGTCGTCGTCCAGGGGATAAAATCCCAATAAAATACATTTACATTTTTGGTTGTAACGTGACAAAATGTGGAAAATTTCAAGGAGTATGAATACTTTTTCAAGGCACTGTATCATATAGATTTAGTGACACATATAGTCCACAGTATTATTAGGCAGATCTCATAGTCCTTCCAATGCTGAAAGAACCTGATGAATTTCAGATAATCATTCACGCTTACTAAGGCATACACCGCAAACTACTGAAAACACTTACTCACAGTGCTACCCCTTTAAGTTAGTATATCTAGCTTATATCAATCCATGTGTTATTACAATACTACTTTCAGCCCGGGTTCACATATGTGCAATCTCAGAGATCGCATGTGATTCACACTCGCACCGCAGGTGCCGATCACATGGGATCTCTGAGCAGTGTGAGTTCAGCCATACAGTTGTATGGCTGAACTCGCATTCGATTCGCACAAAAAAAGGTACAGGGACCTTTTTTCCCCGCAGTGGAATCGCATCGCATGGGTGTTCTCACTCATGCCATACAATTCATGTACGTGTTCACAGTTTGAACTGCAATCTGTGAACAAAACTGGGGGTGTTATTAACCACTTAAGGACCGGATTGCATTAGGGTGTGCACCCCAAATCTCAACCACACATGCGTGTGTGTGTGTGTATATGTATATATGCACACTATATTTGCAAAAGTATTGGGATGCCTGCTTTTACACGCATATGAACTTTTCATTGGCATCCCAGTCTTAGTCCGTAGGGTTCAATATTGAGTTGGCCCACCCTTTGGGGCTATAACAGCTTCAACTCTTCTGGGGAGGCTGTCCAAAAGATTTATGAGTGTGTCTATGGGAATGTTTGACCATTCTTCCAGAAGCTCATTTGTAAAGTCAGGCACTGATGTTGGATGAGAAGGCCTGGCTCGCAGTCTCCGCTCTAATTCATCCCAAAGGTGTTCTATCGGGTTGAGGTCAGAACTCTGCAGGCCAGTGAAGTTCCTCCACCCCAAACTCGCTCATCCATGTCTTTATGGACCTTGCTTTGTGCACGGATCCAAATCATTTGGTGGAGGGGGGATTATCGTGTGGGGTTATTTTTTTCAGGGGTGAAGGGAACTTTTAAGGTGTCAGCATACCAAGACATTTTGGACAATTTCATGCTCCTAACTTTGTGAGAACAGTTTGTGGATGGCCCCTTCCTGTTCCAACATGACTGCGCACCAGTGCACAAAGCAAGGTCCATAAAGACATGGACTTAGCAGGGGTGGTGGAAAATGAACTTCAAGTGCAATAATTCACATTATAAAAGTAACTAAAACATATAGAATTAAGTGTAACAATCTAAAAATAAAAATTCCAAAATGCTATAATGGTGTGAACCTCCCAACTCCCTCCCAATGTTGTTGCACTTGAAGTTAAGTTGTAGTGCAATTTTCTGTAGAGGGGTTTCCATCGTCCCTGCTAAGTTTTAAAAAAAAACATGTATGTCTTATTCTCCTTTTGATGTGTATTACATGTAAAATCACATATCAGTGGAATTATTGCACTTGAAGTTAATCTGTATGGCAAATATCTATAGAAGGGGTTTCCACCGTCCCTGCTAAGTTTCATTTTTATGTCTTATTTTCCGTGTGATGTGTATTATATTTGATGTTACATATCACAGGGACCGGTACTGTGGTAATATTGAAGTGTTTTGAGATTTCCATACATTAGAGGGTTCCACCATTATTTTTAAGTTATTGATCAGTAAGTTAGCGCTGCACTTTTTTTTGCGGTGTGGGAACACATAACAGTGCTTTGCAGCAAGCCTTCAAGCCTTTTACTGACACTTTTTTTATTTTACCTCCAGTAGTTTATTGTAAACAGTAGTGTGGTGATTACCTATTATACTAAAGAGTGGCATGTGGAATTAATAAACATCAACAGATTTCAGTTGTGCCCCACCAGACTGCCCCTCCATGGACATTGTGCCTGGCTGCTGAGTTCATCTCCCTGCACTGATGGGCACTGATTGGCAGCACTGATAGGCAGCACTCATGGACACTGATAGGCAGCACAGTGGGCACTAATTGGCAACACTGATGGACACTCATAGGCATTGATAGGCAGCACCGATGGGCACTGATTGGCAGCACTGATGGGCATTGATAGGTGGCACTGATAGCCAGCACTGATGGGCACTGATTGGCATTGATAGGCAGCAGTGATGGTCACTGATTGGCACTGAAGATGGCACTGATAGGCATCACTGATGAGCACTGATAGGCGGCACTGATAGGTGGCACTGATTGGAAGCACTGATTGACAGAACTGATAGGTGGCATTGGTTGGCACTGATAGGCGGCACTAATTGGCACTGATTGACAACACTGATGGGCACTAATAGGTAGTACTGATTGGCACTGATAGGCAGCAATGATGGGCATTGATAGGCAGTACTGATGGCCACTGATTAGCACTGATAGGCAGCACTGATGGGCACTAATAGGTGGTGCTAAATGATAGCACTGATTGACACTCATAGGCAACACTGATGGACACTGATAGGCGGAATTGATGGACACTGATAGGTGGCACTGATTGACAGCACTGATGGGCAACCATAGGTGGCATTGGTTGGCACTGATAGACAGCAGGTGGCAGTGATCGGCAGCACTGATTAGTTGGCATTGATAGGCATCACTGATGGGCACTGATTGGCACTGATAGATGGCACTGATTGGCACTCATAGGCAGCACTCATGCGCACTGATAGGCAGCACTGATGGGCCCTGACAGGTGGCACTGATTGCACTGATGGGCACTGACATATGGCACTGATTATCACTGACAGGTGGCACTGATTGGTACTGAAAGGCATTAACAGGTGGCACTGATTGGCACTAAAAGGCACTGACAGGTGGCACTAATTGGCACTGAAAGGCACTGGCAGGTTGCACTGACTGGCACTGGTGGGCACTGACAGGTGGCACTGATTGGCACTAAAAGGCACTGACAGGTGGCACTGATTGGCACTGAAAGTCACTGAAAGTTGGCACTGAAAGGCACTGACAGGTGGCACTGATTATCACTGATTGTCACTGATAGACAGCACTAATGGGCACTGACAGAGGTGAAGGGGAGTTTCACATCGAGTAGATTGTGAGGCTTGCGAGAGCCGCTGTGTCTGTGAAACTGTCATGTAATATAACAGCTTGCAGGGAGAGAGATCACCTGTCAAAAGTCAGCCATGATTTCGGGGATGGGCGGGCCAAGCAGCTATCAAACACCAGCCAATGATTGGGCTGCTGAAGAAAGGGGAAGATCTATTGACACGTAGCGGCCTGCCCAGACCCCATCCCATTGGCTGGTGTTTGACAGCTTGTTTGGTCCCACCCACCCCCGACATCACCGCTGACTTTTGACGGGTGATCTCTCTCCCTGCAAGCTTTTACATTACATGACAGTTTCACAGACTCCACAGTTCTGGAAAGCCTCACAATCTCCTCAATGTTTCAAAGGCAGCATACCCGCTCCCTTCAGATGCAGCATTTCACAGAAGCCCAAGGGAGGGCTGGCATGCAGCTACACTAACACGGTCGGGGTGATTAGGGAATGCCCAGGCACACCCGGCACACCCATTCCACACGCCTATGACCGGAAGGATTTTCCAACTTAGGACCAGAGCACTTTTTGTGATTCGGCACTGTGTCGTTTTAACTGACAATTGCGCAGTCATGCGATGTTGTACCCAAACAAAATTTGCGTCCTTTTTGTCCCACACATAGAGCTTTCTTTTAGTAATATTTGATCACCTCTGTGTCATTTCTGATCACCACTATAAACAAAAATAAAGCAACAATTTTGCAAAAAAAACAATATTTCTTACTTTTTGCTAAAATACGTATAAAAAAAAAAAAATATATAAAAAAACAAATGTATTCATTGGTTTTGGCCGATTTATATTCTTCCTCATATTTTTGGTAAAAAAATTGCAATCAGCTTTTATTGATTGGTTTGCGCAAAAGTTGTCGCGTTTACAAAACATGAGAATTAATTTCTGGTGTTTTCACAATTTTTTTTTTTTTTTTTACTAGTAATGGCGGCGATCTGCGATTTTTATCAGGACTGTGATATTGGGGCGGACATGTCGGACATTTTTGATTCTTTTTTGGACCAATGACATTTATACAGCGATCAGAAATTTAAATATCCACTGATTACTGTATAAATGTCATTGGCAGGGAAGGGGTTAACCTGCAGGGGGCGCTCTAGGGGTTAACTGTGTTCCCTGTGTGTGTTCTAACTGTGAGGGGGCTGGGCTACCAGGGGCATAAGAGATCTAACTGATCCCCAGTACAGGGATCAGTAGATCTCTGTAATGCCGCCTGTCAGAACGGGGAACCGCCGTGTTTACATTGGCGGTTCCCCGTTCTGGCTCTGTCACAAGCCATCGAGTCCGACCGACCCGCAGCCCCGCTCAGTGTCGACTATAAGCGGCGATTTGCAGAACAGAGCTACTCTGTGGCCACTTATAGACGTTACGCCATCGGCTGTGAACTGCCTGCGGGAGGGATGTGATGAGGGAGCCGGCTCTGTAATCGCCCTGGTTCCCGCATCGCACAAGTGTGAACCCGGCTAAATGCTGCATCTAATGATATTACTCCTTCAAACATGCATATATTATCCACTTCCCGACCGCCTGCCGTGTTTTGACAGCGGCAGTTGGGTTGCTGTGCGCGAATTGCCGTAAAAACACGGCGATCTGCGAACGGCCGCTAGGGGGCGCGCGCGCGCCCGCCGCACTCCTGAGGAGTGTGCCCGCGGCTCGGGCGGACCCGATGTCCGCCGGCGAGCCACGATGAGCGGCCACAGGCAAAGAGCGGGGAACCGTCGATGTAAACACGGCAGTTCCCCACTCTGTTAGTGCAGGCATGGGAGATCTACTGATCCCTGTCACTAGGATCAGTTAGATCTCTCATGCCCATGGTAGCCCAACCCCCCCACAGTAAGAACACACCTAGGGAACACACTTAACCCCTAGCTCTCCCCCCCAAGGTTAACCCCTTCACTGCCAATGACATTTATACAGTAATCAGTGGACATTTAAATTTATGATCGGTGAATAAATGTCATTGGTCCCAAAAAAGTGTCAAAAATGTCCGACACGTCCGCTGCAATATCGCAGTACCGCTAAAAATCGCAGATCGCCGCCATTACTAGTAAAAAAAAAAAAAAAAAAACACAGAAATTAATTCTCATCATCCGTAAACGTGGCCACTTTTGAGCAAACCAATCAATAAATGCCAATTGTGATTTTTTTTATCACAAATATGAGGAAGAATATAAATCGGCCAAAACCAATGAAAAAAATGTTTTTTTATATATTTTTTTTTTGGATTTGAATTTTAGCAAAAAGTAAGAAATTTGGGTTTTTTTGCAAAATGGTCGCTCTTCTTTTGTTTATAGCAGCGATCAGAAATGACGCAGAGGCGATCAAATACCACCAAAAGAAAGCTCTATTTGTGGGAAAAGAAGGTTGCAAATTTTGTTTGGGTACAATGTCGCACGACCGCGCAATTGTCAGTTAAAGCGACCTAGTGCCGAATCGCAAAAAATGCTCTGGTCCTAAAGCTGGAAAACCTTCCGGTTGGTAAGTGGTTAAATAGATGAAGGGATAATAGCACTGGATACAGCATGTAGGTATATGTCTTAGTAAGTGTGAATGATTATCTGATATCCATTAGGTTTTTCAGCATTGGACTGTGAGAACTAGATGATAATACTGTGAACTATATTATGTCACTAGAGCTATATATACTATATGCATGTTTGAAGGAGTAATAATATTGGATGCAGCATTTAAAGTAGTATTGTGATAACACATGATGGATATAAGATAGACATAACTTAAATGGGAAGCGCTGTAACCTTTTGGATATACTGTATATCATGTATATGAGTTCTCAAAGAACTTAGCCATGTTATAGCCAGACCATTGTTCCTAATTTTTAAGCACAGACAGCCTACTGACTGGAATGGTACCAACAGACTGGCAAAAAGCAAACATAGTACCAATATCCAAAAAAGGTCCAATATATATACCTGGAAACTGCAGACCATTCAGCCTAACATCAATAGTATGTAAACTATTGGAAGGAATGATAAGAGACCAGATACAAAAAAATGCTGATGAAAATAGTATTACTAGTAGCAAACAACCTGAGGGGCTCATTATGCTGCTTCTCTCAACCCTTCTCTGAGCTCTGCTATACAAACTTTGCAGTAGATACCAAGTCAAGGATAATTATACTGTCTGCATTAAAACATCCATTTCATGATGCATTAATTATTACAGAGCTGCATTAATTTGTGTATTTTAGATCTGCCTATGCCTGGAGTTTAGCTTTAGTTTATGAGTTTGGCACCCATCCTCCTTTTGGGTGAGTTCAACACTAATCACACAGCAAAACACATGGAAACTGTACATTTTCATGTTATAGGGCTCATTTACACAGAGGGTTGGTAGAGGCGGGTGGTTTATCGCACAATATATAGCATGCTGTTTTGCCATGTAAATTGTCCCTTTCTATGCTGTACAATACCTGGCTGATCCTGCCTGTTCCTGTCTTCCCCTCTGTAAACTGACCGCGTTTATCATGGCTGCTGATCTCTGATAGCGTGGTCAGTTTACGTGCCTCCGTAACCCAGCATCTCTGCATCTCCCCTTCCCTCTCTCCCTGCCAGTTCTGTAGTCTGTGTGAGAGCCAATCTCCTTGATCAAGGTTTGATCTAAGTCAGCCCCTCTGTTACTGTGTGGGTCAAGGTCAGGGTCAAAGGTCAGGTCAGTATTGTTTGGACACAATTTTCTTTTAAATTAGTACCGTGCTTTCCTTAAAATAAGCCCCACCCAAAAAATAAGACCTAGCGTGATTTTCGGGGATGGCTGCAATATAAGCCCTTCCCCGAAAATAAGCCTTGGTTAAAGTCGTGGTAAAAACACGTAATCCGTTTTATAAAAAGATTATATAATGTCCAGTGAGTCTCCTTGTGTAACTTTATTGTGGAAAATACCTTATTTACAGCATTACTGGGCACTCACATGACCCGCTGGAGATATTCTCCTCTCCTCCCGACTGATTTTGTAGCGGCCCCTCTCTGTGCAGTGCTTGGAGCAGGGCTGACGCCAGTGGGGATCTCAGCCCCTCCCTCTGCAGCGGGGAAGAAGAGCTCCGGTGGGTCACCTGAGCGCCCCGCGATACTGTAAATAAGGTATTTTCCACAATAAAGTTACACAAGGAGACACACTGCACATTATATAATCTTTTTACAAAAATGGATTACAAAATTTTACAAGGACTTTAACCAAGGTTTTGAGATTACAGAATTTCATAATGCTGACTCCTGAGCTGACAGGAGGAGAGGGGGAGAGAAGACAGGGGAAACAGGAACTTTTTTTTTAAAAAAAGTATTGTTTTATTCCAGTTTTTTTAGAACATAGAGAGGGGTAAATGACACAGCACAAGCACTGTGCTGTCTATCATGCTACCCTTTAGATGCCAGAGCCGTTTTTGCTTTTTTTGCACACGTGTTTAAAAAATCATTTTAGGCCTGAAGATTACACAAAACCCACAAACATTGCATATTTTCTAAAAGCAGACACCCTAGAAAATAAAATAGTGGTAGTTTAAATTTTTCATGTCACATGATATTACCGCAAAGGTCTAGGAAACACAAAATTTCAGTAAAAAACACACTAACATGAATTTTAGGGCAAACAAATGCAATAAATTACCCAAATTTTGGTAAGATATAAAAGACGAGGTTGCACTGAGTAAATAGATACTCAACATGCCAAACCTTAAATTTTTGTGCGCCCCGTGAAATGGCGTCAAACTTCAGTATCCTATATTTTCTATAGGTGAAGAGGCACCCTATAGGTTTAGCATTACAGAGGAGGTCTTGTGTTAGAATTATTGCTCTCGCGATATGTTACATGTGTATCACAATCAACGTTTTCATGTGTATGTGCCCCGATGCAGGCATTTACGCTCGTGCATGTGTATATGTGGGGGGGGGGGGGGGAGGCTCAAAATGTTTTTTTTTGGAGGTGGTTAAGTGCTTGGGTTTAACTTAATTTTTTGCAGAAAAAAAAAAAAATATATATATATATATAATTTATTTTTTTACCTAACTCCTTTTTTTCGTCACATAGAGGACAAAAAGTCCAGTATGTGATGATTTTTAGGTGGCATCCATTACCATTTACCACCAAATGAAAGCCCAATTTGTCCTAAAAAAAAAAGTGGTATAATCCACCTGGATGCACAAAGTAGTTGTGATGATATGCATGCTTTTACTAACACATGCAAAAGTTACAAAATTGTTTTACCCTTAGGCACAAATGATATAGAAAACAGTGCAGATGTGATGCATTCTGCTCTGGACCAGAACACTGTGAGTGCCTCAGAGGGTGGGCCCATGACGCCCTAAACTAAAGTACTGTATGTCCTTAGTCTTTTAATTGAGTGACATTAGGGGGTTGATTTACTAAAGCTGGAGAGTGCAAAATCTGGTGCAGTTCTGCATAAAAGCCAATCAGATTCCAGGTTTTATTGTCAAGGCTTAGGCTGGGTTCACACTAGTCCGATTCTCGGACCAACATTAGGAGCACAAGATGCATTATGTCACAAAAACAATGATTCCCTATGAGAGCCTTCTTAACTGGTCTGACTTGTGTTTTTCAAAGTCGGACCGATTTTGAAAAAGGTTCCTGTACTACTTTTGTCTGGCTTTGATCCTACTTTAGCCCATTGAAAGGCATTGAAGTCGGATCAAAGTCGGATCAGTGTCTTCACTGATCCGACTTTGGCATGCGACTTATGCTCTGGGGATCTTGAAGGGGAACTCCACGCTAAATTAAAAAAAAAAATGGCATGGGGTCCCCCTCCAGGAGCATACCAGGCCCTTCGGTCTGGTATGGATTTTAAGGGGAACCCCCCACACCAAAAAAACGGCGTACGGTCCCCCCAAAATCCATACTAGAGCCTTATCCGAGAACGCAGCCCAGGAAAGGGGGTGGGGACGAGTGAGCACCCCCCCCCTCCTGAACCATACCAGGCCGCATGCTCTCAACATGGGGAGTATGGGTGCTTTATTAAATCAGCTCCGGCGTCTTCTCCCCTCTCCGGCTCTTTTGCGGGGTCTTCTATCTTCTGAGGGGAAGGGGCACGCAGCGGAGAGGGCATTCGTGAAGGAGATCGCATCGTGTCAATATGGGAAGAAGAAGAGAGGAAGAATAGGGGGAAGAGGACAGCGGAGAAGACCGGCAAAAGAGCAGAAGACGCCGCAAAGATGGAGAAGAAAGAAGACCCTCAGAAGATAGAAGATCCTGCAAAAGAGCCGAAGAAAGAAGAGCCGGAGAGGGGAGAAGACACCGGAGCTGATTTAACAAAATATTTTAAAAAGCTGTGTAGTGTGTTTTTTTTGTACACTTTTTTTTCCAGGTAAATGTGTAGGGGTATGATGTACCCCATACTCATTTACATAGGGTGGGGGGGCGGTATCTCGGGGCCCCCTTGTTAAAGGGGGCTTCCAGATTCTAATAAGTCCCCACCCGCAGACCCCGACAACCACCGACCAGGGTTGTCGGGAAGAGGCCCTTGTCCTCATCAACATGGGGACAAGGTGCTTTGGGGTGGGGGGGGCCCAGAGCCCCCCTGCCCCAAAGCACCCATACTCCCCATGTTGAGGGCACGCGGCCTGGTATGGTTCAGGGGGGGGTGCTCGCTCGTCCCCACCCCCTTTCCTGGGCTGCATGCTCAAATAAGGTTATGGTATGGATTTTGGGGGGGACCCCACGCCGTTTTTTCAGAGTGGGGGTTCCCCTTAAAATCCATACCAGACCGAAGGGCCTGTTATGCTCCTGGAGGGAGACCCCATGCCATTTTCTTTTAAATTTGGCGTGGAGTTCCCCTTCAAGATCCCCAGATCAAAGTCGGATCCCTGTTCACAGATAAACGGTCTTACTTTGACCCTATGTAGGAACGTAAATCGCACAGCAAAGTAGGATCAAAGTCGGACCGTTTTTTTGTCGGATATCGTGAACCCAGCCTTAATGTAACAAGCTGAGGTTAGAAGCTGATTGGCTACCATGCACAGCTGCACCAGATTTTGCACTCTCCAGCTTTAGTAAATCAACCCCTAGGTGTCATTCAGCCCAGAAGACTGAGGATGTCTTGTGGTGAAAAGAGATTACTGCAAGGGTGTCAGAGAGGAGGTGAGATTTCACCTAGAGCAGGGGTAGGCAACCTTAAAGAGGTGGGGATCTACCTGAACAACATGGGAGAAGTTGAAGATCACTGGGCACAATGTCAGGCACAATGTCGCACAGTGTCGCACCTCACACCTGATTTAAAGCCTCTAATTGCCATACTACTGTGCCGCAATCATGGGTTTAAATCAGCTTCATACTGATCTGAAGATCTCTTCTTTCCTGCTGCTGGCACCACTCTGGAAACCATTAGCTGGGATAAGAGGTGGAGTGCAGTTGGTGTCACTCTGCATGGGACAGGAGCCAGCACTACAGAGGAGACATCGGCTTATGTGGCTCTTGTTCCCTACTCCAGATCCAACTTTACAAGTAGTCCCTCTGCATTGCACTCTGTTTGATGCTCTGGAATGGCGGGTCAGCAAGCCCAGACTGAGATCTATCAATCACCTGACCGCGATCTACTGGTTGCTGACCTCTGACCCAGATCTTCTTTTTAATTTTTTTACACCTGCTATGGGACATTTGAAAAAAAAAAAATAGTCCAGAATTGGGCTTTAATCTGCATGTTTGGAAGTTATTTTATGGTCTGTTAATTTTTCCTTAGGAAGATATCTTCCAGAAGGTGAATATGCCAATGCAATTGATTTACAAGCTGGGAGGATGGACCAACAGAAAAAACCCAAGGGTAAATATTTAATACTCATATCAACTTTACAGAGAGCCTAAACCCCAATCAAAGAAAGAGGCACAAATAATACAAGTCAGATATTCATTGTTCTAAACACCTCCATTTTTATAGCCTTATCTCCACCTTCCTGTTCCAGCAGTGTGAGTTGTGTATATATGACTGTGCAGTTTATTAAAGCAGAATTAATCCCCAAACCAAAAAAAATAATATATTGCAGCTTAGCAATCATTAGATGTAGTGGCTACATTCATTTTTAGGCTTTTCTCCCTCTGTTTTCACCTGGTGATCTGGCCTGTAACACACCTCCTGTATTAGAGTGCCTCCACCCTGGATAAAGGAGCAACAGAGACACCTATGGACAGCAGCATTGGTAATCTGGAGGGAGGGAAATGTTGGATTTACTAGTAGATTTAGATACACTAACAAATTGGAGCCAAACCACACCTAATATGTTATATTACAGCAACAGTTTTTTTTTATTTTGGAACAAAGGTTTTACATAAATAAATAAATGCTGATTATAAGCCCCCCCTGTCAGTAGTAAAAAGTTTGTCTCAACCTTCTACCTGCTACATTTGCAGGTCAGCTTGCTCTGTTGAAAAATAACAGACTTACTGGCTAGATCACCAGATGAAAATAAAAGAAAGCCTGAAAAAGAAAACAAATGCAGCTACCACATCTAAGAATTGGTACGCTGCAGTAAAATAAATGTTGCTTTTGGGCTTAATATAGCTTTACGTACCAAAGTTAGACCTTGTACTTGCAAAAATTAGCTCCCAGTAGTAGCTGGTCCTAAACACCTCTTCTCTTCCTGGGCAATACAAGTCTATGGGAGAGAAATTGCATTGAGGAGTGTGGCTTTTACACAGCTATTCCAGTACAGAACATTGTATTCTTTATTGTGGAATCGCAGAGCAGCATACAGTTGACAGGATGTTCACCCAGGATACACCTGTAAGCATACAGGAATCAATGGTCAATATGGATATCACAATGCTGTTTATAATCTACAAGCTAAGCAATTGAGCAAGACTATTTTTGAGACTGGCTATCCCAACTGCCCTGGGACAATTATTCAGAAAGAGCAACAAGGGGCCATTTGATACCTGAAAGGTGGGAAAGGGCAGGGGGAGGGGGTATGTGGATGTAGGCAAGGAGCTCAGCAGGAGTGGGCTAATGAGTATAGAGAAGACAGCAGTTGGATCTGGCTTGAACAAGGAGTTGTCCCTAAAAAGTCTTTGGTCTCCTCAACCTGAACCTCCATCCTTGTTTCCAGGTATCAGCATACCAGTGAGCTACTTAAAGCTGTTGTAACCCTAAAAAACAAAACAAAAAAAAAAAAAACCCACCATGCTCCTGACCCTTTAAGGTACAAGATATAGCATGGTGCTTTTGCCATATCAATTGTCCCTTTCTATGCTGTACAATACCTGGCTGATCCTGCCTGTTCCTGTTTTCCCCTCTGTAAACTGACCACAATGATCATGGCTGCTGATCTCTGATAGCATGGTCAGTTTACATGCCTCCTTCATCCAGCTATCTCCTCAGAGTCTCTGCATCTCCTTCTCTCTCTGTTAGTAGGGATGGGCCGAACACTACCCGGTTCTGTTTGCACAAGAACTTGCGAACAGGCAAAAAATTTGTGCCAACACACAAACCCTATTAAAATCAATGGGATTTGAACACTAAAAATCAAAAGTGCTAATTTTAAAGGCTTATATGCAAGTTATTGCCATAAAAAGTGTATGGGGACCTGGGTACTGCTCTAGGGGACATGTATCAATGCAAACATTTTTTTGCAATTTACAATTGATTGTTTTTTTCAGGAGCAGTGATTTTAATAATGATTAAAGTGAAAAAATAAAAATGAAATATCCCTTTAAATATTGTGCCTGGCGGGTTCCCTTAGTATGTCTGTAAAGTGGCGCACCAGTGCGATGTTTAGAACAGTGCTACCGCAAAATGACACTTGTAAAGGAAAAATTGTCATTTAAAATCGCTCGCATCTGTAATGTATTGCCGGTTCCCGGCAATATAGATAAAAATCACTGAAAAAGCATTGCTTTTGCCCCCCCCCCAGTCCATGCCAAAATTAAAAAAAAAACTGCTTTGGGGTCCCCCCCAAAGCCCATACCAGGCCCTTCAGGTCTGGTATGGATTTTAAGGGGAACCCTGCACCAATTTTTTAAAACAAAACCAAAATCCAAACCAGACCCTTATCCGTGCATGCAGCCCTGGCATGGCAGGAGGGGGTGGGGACGAGTGAGCGCCCCCCCCCCGAACCATACCAGGCCACATGCCCTCAACATTGGGGGGTGCTTTAAGGTCCCCCCAAAACACCTTGTCCCCATGTTGATGGGGAGAAGGGCCTCATCCCCACAACCCTTGTGGGGGTCTGTGGGCGGGGGGGCTTATCAGAATCTGGAAGCCCCCTTTAATAAGGGGGCCCCCAGATCCAGACCTCCCATGTGAATGGGTATGGGGTACATTGTACCCCTATCCATTGACTGAAAAAGGAGTGTAGTAGTGTTACAAAAAAACAGTAGACAGTTTTTTGACAAGTCCTTTATTGTAAAATAGCTTGTTTTCTTCACCCGATTCTTCTTTTTTCCTCCAGTCTACCTGCATCTTTTCCTGCCCCGCTCCTTCTGGTCTTCTGTTTCTTCTTTCAGTCTGCTTCCTTCTTCTCATCATCGTCTTCTTCTTTTTCGTTGATATGTCGTCCAGAGGCGACTCCCAGAATGGGCGGTCTTTAGTTTGATAGTGATTTTAGAAAAAGGGGCGGGGCCACCTCATGACGTAAATAGGTGTCTCCACCCTCTCTGACCGCACACTTTTTTGGTGAATGGGTAGGCCATGCTCCTTCACATGGGGGGTTGGGATCTGGGTGCCCCCTCATTAAAGGGGGCTTCCAGATTCCGATAAGTTCCCCACCCACAGACCCCCACAACCACCGGCCAGGGTTGTGGGGATGAGGCCCTTCTCCCTATCAACATTGGGACAAGGTGC
Source organism: Glandirana rugosa (assembly GCA_018402905.1). Lineage (NCBI taxonomy): Eukaryota > Metazoa > Chordata > Amphibia > Anura > Ranidae > Glandirana > Glandirana rugosa. The sequence goes on from BLSH010348234.1 coordinate 830,842, forward strand.
TTTGGAGGGGACCCCAAAGCACCCTCCCCATGTTGAGTGCATGTAGCCTGGTACGGTTTGGGGGGGACGCTCGCTCGTCCCCAGCCCCTCCTGCCATGCCAGGGCTGCATGCTCGGATAAGGGTCTAGTTTGGATTTGGGGGGGACCGCCACATCATTTTATTTTAATTGTGGATTGGGGTTCCCCTGAAAATCCATACCAGACCCGAAGGGCCTGGTTTGGATTTTGGGAGGGGACCCCAATGCAATTTTTCTTTTCAAATTTTAACATGGGGGTTCCCCTTAATCACTTAAGGACAGAGCCTCTTTCTGAGATTTGGTGTTTACCCACTTGACCACCAGGCCAATTCTGACACTTCTCTCCTACATGTAAAAAGCATCATTTTTTTGCTAGAAAATTACTCAGAACCCCCAAACATTATATATATTTTTAGCAGAGATCTTAGGGAATAAAATGGCGGTCATTGCAACTTTTTATGTCACGCGGTATTTGCACAGCAATTTTTCAAACACATTTTTTTTGGAAAAAGAAGTTTCATGAATTAAAAAAAAACAGAACAGTAAAGTTAGCCCAATTGTTTTGTATACTGTGAAAGATGATGTTACGCCGAGTAAATAGATACCCAACATGTCACACTTTAAAATTGCGCCTACTTGTGAAATGGCGCCAAACTTTGGTTCTTAAAAATCTCCATAGGCGACGCTTTAAATTTTTTTATTGGTTACATGTTTAGAGGTACAGAGGAGATCTAGTGCTAGAATTATTGCTTTCGCTCTAACGCATGTGGCGATACCTCACATGTGTGATTTGAACACCGTTTACATATGCGGCTTAAGTATGCATTCCCTTCTGTGCGCGAGCTCGCGGGGACGGGGCGCTTTCGATTTCTTTTTTAATATTATTTATTTTACCTTTATTTTTTATTTTTATGCTTTCTCTTTAATTTTTTTATCACTTTTATTCCTATTACAAGGAATGTAAACATCCCCTGTAATAGGAATATTGCGTGACAGGTACAATAAGACCCCACATCTCTCCTCTAGGCTGGAAAGACAGAGATCAGAAAAAAATAACAGCGATCTCGGTCTTTTCAGCCGAGTTCACGGGCATTGTTTACATCACGTGACCTGGACGTGACGTCATACGTCCCACCCAGACCTCCGAGGCGCATAGAGATGACTGGTGACCATCTGGTCATCAGTCATCTCTATGCTCAACTTCTGCTGGCGATGGATCTGTTCTCCAGGCCACTGATGGCACGGGCAGCCCGGGAGAAGCACCAGAGAACAATGGGGGGGGGGGGAGACGTCCCCTCCTGTTGCCGATAAGAACGATCAAGCGGCTGAACTGCCGATATGATCTTTCTTATTGTGCAGATAATCACCGGCGGATAAAAATTATATCTGAATGATGCGTGTAGGTGCCGGCATCATTCAGATATCAGGGCTCAAACACAAGGATGTCTTTGGACGGCCAGCGGTCGGCAAGTGGTTAAAATCATTTTTTTTTAAAGAAAATTCCTTAGAACCCCCAAACATTAAATATTTTTTTCCTAACACTCTAGAGAATAAAATGGCAGTCGTTGCAATACTTTATGTCACACCGTATTTGCACAGCAGTCTTAGCGCAATTTTTTAAGAAAAAATGCATTTTTTGAATTAAAAAATAAGACAACAGTAAACTTAGCCCAATTTTTTTCTATATTGTGAAAGTGTTACGCCAAGTAAATTGATACTCAGCATGTTATGCTTCAAAATTGCGCCCGCTTGTGGAATGGCGACAAACTTTTGCACTTAAAAATCTCCACTGGCATAGTTTAAAAATGTTTACAGGATACCAGTTTTGAGTTACAGAGTAGGTCTAGTGCTAGAATGATTGCTCTCGCTCTAACGATTGTGGCAATACCTCACATGTGTGGTTTGAACACCGTTTTCATATGGGCTGGCCACTTTAAAGGTTTTTATTTGTTTTTCTTATTTATTTTACTTGTTATTTTTATTTTTACACTGTCCATTTAAAAAAAAAACTTGGGTCACATTTATTCCTATTACAAGGAATGGAAACATTGCTTGTAATAGATAAGAAATCATGACAGGACCTCTTAAATATGAGATCTGGGGCCAAAAAGACCTCAGATCTCATATTTACACAAAAAAGAAAAGAAAAAATGACACTTGCAAAAAAAAAAATTGTCTCCAGGCAAACAGGTGCAGAAAATTGGGCCTTGAGTGTTGGTGGTGGCAGAACACTGTAACCCCTCACAATTACTCTTGTTGGGCGCAGGAACAGGCCCTGCTGTTGTAATTTATTTGAAAAATTGTAACGACGTACCCCAGGCAAACAGGTACAGAAAAATTGGGCCTTAAATGTTGGTGGTGGCAGAACACTGTAACCCCTCACAATTACTCTCGTTGGGCGCAGGAACAGGCCCTACTGTTGTAATTTATTTCAAAAATTGTAATGACGTGCCTCAGGCAAACAGGTACAGAAAAATTGGGCCTTAGATGTTGGTGGTGACAGAACACTATAACCCCTCACGATTACTCTTGTTGGGCGCAGGAACAGGCCCTGCTGTTGTAATTTATTTAAAAATTGTAATGACATGCCTCAGGCAAACAGGTGCAGAAAAATTGGGCCTTAGATGTTGGTGGTGGCAGAACACTGTAACTATACTGTATAAATATACACTGAATGAGCTGTATATATGGTCTACACTGTAGACAGCATATTATACAGTATCTTACAAAATTGAGTACACCCCTCAAATTTTTGTAAATATTTTATTATATCTTTTCATGTGACAACATTGAAGAAATGACGCTTTGCTACAATGTAAAGTAGTGAGTATACAGCTTGTATAACAGTGTACGTTTGACTCGAACCGGGGGCCCATCCCTACCTGTCAGTTATGTAGTCTGTGTGAGAGCTGATCTCCTTTGTACCCCTAACATCCCCTCTTCTCTCCTCTCCTCTCATGCTTGTATAATTCTATTCTCTGCAGCTGCCCCAGTGCTTGTAAAGTAAAGAAATATTTATTAATTACTTTGATCCTCCCTGTTTTAGGTCCCTGCTGTGCAGTGGTGGATGGTGTATGAGGGGCGCTTGGGCGCCGCCTACCCGCCAGCTAAAGAGACAAAAAAAAAGTCAGCCTGGCCCCCTGCAAGTGGCACCGGTACACTGACTTTCTTTTTTTTTTTTTTTCCGCTTCTTGGTTGTCACCTGACAGCCAAGTAGTGAGCCTATTGGTCAGCCATTAAAGTCTATGTGTGTGCGCTGAACAGGCGCACACACATAGCTTGATTGGCTGTCCTGAGCCTGCGGCTCAGTGTGATTGGATGCCGGGGGCGGGTCACTGTGGCAGCGGACGTGACTCCCGCTCCACAGAGACCCTGACCGCCCGACGATGGAGGACAGCCGCTCTCGGCATGCCGAATCTCTGCCGATTGCCAGCCCGCTTCTACGCATTCCGAACTCTGCATTAATCCTGCCTGCCTTCCTATTGGATAGGGTAAGTGCGGGACTTGTCCCGACCTGGGGGGGGGGTTTCTGCAAAGTACCCCACCTGTGATACTGGCTGCATAAGTACCCCCACCTATGTCACTGGCTGCATAAGTGCCCCCACCTGTGATATTGGCTGCATACAGGGCTGGTGCAAGGATTTTTGACACTCTAGGCGAAACCTCATTTTGCCACCCCCTTGGCTCCAACCCTGACTCCACCCCCTTTTCCCTGCCCAGCGCCAATGTATTGCAGCCTGATCAGCGCCAATCAAATGCAGCCTCACCAACGCCCATCAAATACAGCTTCACCAGCGCCAATCAATACAGCCTCACCTGTGCCCATCAAAACCAGCTTCACAGGTGCCCATCAAATACAGCTTCACCTGTGCCCATCAAATACAGCCTCACTGGGGGGGGGGATTTGGCAGATCAGTAACTATTTCTATACACATTCGCAAATGGCATGTGATAATACAATCTCATTATCTCAGTCAGTCAGTTTTTACATGTATCAATGCAGAGCAGCCAGGGACAGATCAACAGTGGCCAGTTCGCCCTAGGAGGCCGCCTACTCCGCCTATTGGTAGAGCCGGCCCTGGCTGCATAAGTGCCCCACCTGTGATATTGGCTGCATACGTGCCCCCACTTGTTTTATTGGCTGCATAACTGCCCCCACCTGTGTCACTGGCTGCATAACTGCCCCCACCTGTGTCACTGGCTGCATAACTGCCCCCACCTGTGATACTGGCTGCATAACTGCCCCCACCTGTGTTATTGGCTGCATAAGTTCCCCCACTTGTGTTATTGGCTGCATAAATGCCCCCACCTGTGGTATTGGCTGCATAAGTGCCCCCACCTGTGATATTGGCTGCAATTTACCCCACCTGTGATATTGGCTGAAATTTACCCCACCTGTGATGCTGGGGCTGTATACTGTGTCCTGTGATGCTGAGCTGTATACTGTGTCCTGTGATGCTGAGTTGTATACTGTGTCCTGTGATGCCGAGCTGTATACTGTGTCCTGTGATGCTGAGCTGTATACTGTGTCCTGTGATGCTAAGCTGTGTACTCCTGACACAATATGTGGAATACAGGGGACGGAGCGGGTGGATTCTATAAGGGGTGAGGCTTATCAGAAGTAGGAGGGGTCAAAAAGGAAGGGCGGGGCCTGGTGCCCCCCCATCCTAAAACGTCACCAGCCACCACTGCTGCTGTGTGTTTTCCTAAAATTATAATGCTAAATACCTTCTTTGCAGAGCCCTGCTGTGAAGACACGTGGCTTCTTTCTGCCAGCTTGCATTTATTAGAGGGGGATCTCATCAGAGGGGAATCTCAGCCCCTTCCACTTTACTCACTTGGACATTTGGAGGAAGGAGGTGAAAATAAAAATAAAGAAGGCAATGGGGAAGGGGAGAATGGGGGGTGGGGTGAGGTGTGCTTGCGGGGGGGGGGGGGGGGGGGTAGAACTTAAGGGGAGTCTCAAGCACCTATGGGTCTGGAAACAAAGAACAAGGTCTTCTATCGACCTGATCTCTTCTACTTTGGGAATCCACGTGGTGACTGTCGGATGTAAAGGGTCCCACCATCTCCATGGGATGCAGAACTTAGTGGCATTCAGAAGGTGTCTAAGTATGGTAAGTCATGAACAAGATAGAGGAGAGATATAACAAAAAGAACTCAGAGTCAACTGGAATGATGTAGTCTGTACATTTTTGGGAAATGTCTCTAAACTTGGACCAGACAAGACGTCCACGGGTCCGGGGGGAAAACTTGACTACCCCGGACCCGACATGACGGAATAGTCGCCGGGACGACATTGGGAAAACCAGGTTCAAATCTCTGTAAAGGGTTTTTACATGTCTGATGTAGTAAGGTCAACTGAGACTCAAGAAAAACAATATAGAGAGGAGATAGAACAAGTACTGAATGGTATGAATCTGTGGAAGACTTACGGTGATTCAAGACGTAGGGTACCTCTACCACCCTGGGAAATGTAGGCTGTCAGTGGTGCACCTAAGGGTTTCATCTTCTCTAGTCCAGCTATCTTCTGGAACAAGAAACAAAGGTCTGGGTATCCACGAACTCTGAGGGGA
>BLSH010348234.1:836883-855069 GCA_018402905.1 Glandirana rugosa
GTTTTTATGGGGCCATTGACTAACATGGAGAGCTGCAAAAAACGCCAGAAAACGCCAGCGTCAAAAAACGTCCGTGTGTATGAGGCCTAAATTGTTTTTATGTATTGAAGGTGTTACATTTGAAATTAAGGGTTTCAGGCTTAAAGGATAAATTCAGTCGTAATCCATCCACTCTTCCTCCAACTTTGTAACTGACTGCCTGTACAGAGTGTGATGGATTAGCTCTTGTGGGGATCACCTTCACTGGGATAAAGGCAGTTCAGACATCAGTTTCTTAAAAATCTGGCTTGCAGCCAGGTTTATTTGTAAAAAGGTTGCATTCAAAATAAACAAAACATAAAACAAATATTTGCCATCCAGGCTCTAACTAAACAATTCAGAATTCCTATCTGAGTGGTGTAGGGCTTCTCCCAGACACCCACAAAACAAAGTTAGTGCAAACCTTTTTCCTTAGTCCAAAAGCAAAAGCTCTGTGTCAGCTCTCTCAAAAAACCCTTGCTCTCTTCTTGGTTTTTTAAACCCCAGCTGACACTGGACTCAAGTGGATCACAAAATCTGGTTCGGAACCAACCCTGCCAAGGTGGCTGGTAACACCCCGGCCGGATTCCGCTTTAGTCCCTTCCAAATACACGCATTAGAGGCGACACATAGCGTCCCTCTATTACTTCGCCTTGCATAACGTCACATATCCCCCCTCTGCTCAATCCCCTGTGGTGGAGCAACTGTCCCAACTATACAGTGGACCCGGGAAAGTGCACCTTCGTTGTTCTGGAGATTTCCCGCCCCAAGCTCTATTGTGAACTTAAATGGCTGTAGAGCCAGGAACCACCTTGTCATTCAACAGTTTTTTTCCCTGTTGTCACACATCCACTTCAAGGGGGCATGGTTAGTGACTAGCTTAAACAGTCTCCTCTACAGACAATATTTCAGTGCCTCTACAGCCCATTTGATAGCCAAGCACTCCTTCTCGACAATGGCATAATTTCTCTCATGCCTGTTCAGTTTTCTGCTCAAGTAGACAATCGGGTGCTCCTCACCGTCTCTGATCTGGGACAGTACGGCACCTAGTTCCACATCAGAGGTGTCCGTCTGCCTCAGGATTCTACCATGTCCGACCCTCTACCCTTTGTCAGATCTGTCAGAGGGATGGCAATGGTGACAAAGTTTGGTATGAGCCGCCTGTAGTACCCTGTAATCCCCAGTAATGCACGGACTTGCTTTTTAGTCAGCGGTTGGGGCCACTTTTGGATAGCCTCAATTTTATTGGTCTGCGGCTTGACCAGTCCCCGACCAATAATATGGCCAAGGTATTTGGCCTCCTCTAAGCTTATGGCACATTGTCAGGTCACCTGAGTCCAGGTGACAGATGCACTCTGTTGGTATTAAGAGTGCACCGCAAAGATAGTGAACACTTCGGCTGACCGCTTCGGATGGAGCTCTGGATGGTTCAGGAAAGCACTGACATGGATTGCACTGAGAGCTAGAGCATAAGATTCCCCACAATCTAAGTCTAGGAGCCAGCAGGTATTCACCAGAGCCTCTGATGGGCAGGATGGACTTCGCTGCAGCTGACTCCAGGTCGCGGCCCCCAGGGTCTCACAGCTCACGCAGACAGGCTGGCTTCTGGTAGATAGGAAGCAGCAGGCAGGGCTAAGGGTAAGTCAGGAAGCCACGCCAAAGGTCAGGGTATCAAGCAGACAGGAATAGTCAAAACGCGCTAAAGGTCGGGGTATCAGGCAGGTAGGAATAGTCAAGAGAACAGGCCAAGGATCGGTACACGGAAACAAACTGAAGCACACGGCAGGAACACACACACAGGGAGCCTAGACACACTATTGCTCTGGCAAGGCTTGGCTTGCACTACACAGAGTTAAGTAATCTTTCCTGTGGGTGGAGCCATGCTGGTAGGAGATTACTTAATCATTCAGGTGTGAGGGCTTGGCCCCTAAGCTGAAACACAGAGCAGAGAGGTAAGGGGATGATCCATGGGTCGCAGAGAGGAGAGCTTAGGCTGACTAGGGACCAATGGGTGCTGGTGTCTCTTTTCTAGGGTGCTCTCCTGAAAGCGAATGCCGATTTGGTTACAGAGGGAGATGACATTGTCCAGATCATTCATCCTTCACTCGGTCAGAGAGGCCATGCACAAAGGTTGCAACTAAGGCCTCATTATTCCAGCGTAGTTCAGCAGTTAGTATACGAAACTGAACAGCATGCTGTGCCACTGAAGATGACTCCTGGTGGAGACGTAAAAGGGCGCTTGCTACTGAAGAGGCTCGACCTGGTTCCTTGAAGATATTCCAAAAGAGCTTCAAGCAGTTAGATGGCCTAGAAGCAACTGGATCATTTTTCTCCCACAGAGGGGCAGCCCAGGCTAAAGCCTCGCTGGACAGGAAGGAAAGAATATAGGCTACCTAACCCGATCAGACAGGACGTTTTGAGTCTGGAGTTCAAAGTGGATGGTGCACTGGCTGAGAACCCCCCTGCAGGCCTTGGGGTCTCCAATGTAACGGGATGGTGCTGGTAAGTGCAAAGGATTCATGGCTGTGACTGTGATTGGAACTGACGTAGCAGCAAGCTGCGGTTGAGGTTGTTGAGATGGAGGTCCTAAGGAGGCCTGAAGCTGTTCAAAGCGGGAAGCCAACTTCTGGAGGAATTGCATCATCTGGGTCTGATTAGATTCCTGGGTAACAAGTCTGTGGACTATGCCTTGCAGCTGATCATTGGCAGGTAGAGGCACATCAGAGGCACATCATAGCCAGAGCAAACTGTCAGGTCACCTGAGTCCAGGTGACAAATGCACTCCATTGGTATTAGGAGTGCACCACTAAGGTAGTGAACTCTTCGGCTGATGGCTTCAGATGGAGCTCTGGATGGTTCAAGATAGAGCATAAGATTCCCCAGGGCGCGGAGTCTAAGTGCCAGCAGGTATTCACCAGAGCCTCTGATGGTGAAGATGGACTTTGCTGCAGCTGACTTCAGGTCACGGCCCCCAGGGTCTCACAGCTCACACTCACGGCTGGCTTCTGGTGGATAGGAAGCAGCAGGCAGGGCTAAGGGTAAGTCAGGAAGCCAAGCTAAAGGTCAGGGTATCAGGCAGGCAGGAATAGTCAAAACACACCAAAGGTCGAGGTATCAGGCAAGCAGGAATAGTCAAGATAACAGGCCAAGGATCGGTACACGGAAAAAAACTGAAGCACACGGCAGGAACACACACACAGGGAGCCTAGACACACTATTGCTCTGGCAAGGCTTGGTTTGCACTACACAGAGTTTAGTACTCTTTCCTGTGGGCGGAGCCATGCTGGTAGGAGATTACTTAATCATTCAGGTGTGAGGACTTGGTCCCTAAGCTGAAAAACAGAGCAGAGAGGTAAGCAAACAGACAGGACCTGAATTGCTAGTGCAGATCCATGACATACATTTTTTTGGGTTGGCCGTGAGTCCTGCTTTCCGAAGGGAATTCACTACTGCTTGTACCTAGGGCAAATGATATTCCCAATCCAGGCTGTGGATGACAACATCATCCAAATAGGCGGCTGCATAGGGGCGATGTGGCCTTAACGCAGAGGCGTAACTAGAATCTTCAGGGCCCCAGTGACTCTGTTAGGGATATCTGCCAATAGCCCTTAGTCAGGTGTAGAGTTGTTATGTACCGGGCACCTCCCAACTTGTCTATAAGTTTGTCGACCCGAGGCATCGGGTATGCAAACTTGGACACGCTATTCAACTTTCTACTTCACATTTATGCGAACACTTGGTTCCTTAATTATGTCATGCTGGATCACTGTGGTCAGTCCGGGTAAAAGGGAGGAAAAGTCTCTATTTTTACTCACACACTCTTTAACTTAATTTTGTTGCACCACTGACAAGGATGCAGTGATGGGGGCGTCTGGTGTTATGGGTACCTTGTCCTGTTGGGCACAGTCAATAAAGTCTCTCTGTCCTTCCACGGTTTCAGGAGATGAATATGATATATTTGCTCCGGTTTCCTTTTCCCTGACTGGTAAACTGTGTAGTTTACCTCCCCTTCTCTTTCCATAATTTCAAAGGGACCCTGCCATTTTGCTAGGAATTTACTTTCAACAGTGGGGACTAGTACCAGCACTCTGTCCCCGGGGTTGAAAGTATGGGTCTTAGCACCCCGATTATAAATCCTCCTCTGGGCTTCCTGGTCTTGCTCCATATGTTCTCGTACAAGGGGCAGGACAGCCGTGATTCGATGCTGCCTCAAGGAGATATGCTCTATTATGCTTCAAATGCCTGTGGCACCTCTCGTATGGCAAACATGAGATACGGCAGCAAAAAATCCCAATTTCTCCCATCTTTATCCACCACCTTTTTCAACATACTTTTGAGTGTTTTATTAAATCTCTCCACAAACTATCTGTTTGGGGGTGATAGACAGAGGTATGGAAATGGGAGATTTTGTACAACTTACACAATTTCTTAGTAACTCTGGACATAAATGGAGTGACCTGATCCGTTAAGAACTCTTTTGGGATCCCCACACGACTAAACGCCTGGACCAACTCTTTGGCGATAGCCACATGGGGATGGTTTCAGGATAGTGTGTCACATAGTCCAGTATTACCAGTATGTGCTGGTGGCCCCGGGCAGACTTTACTACTGGCCCCACCAGATCCTGCCAGTTCTTTTAAAAGCACTTCAATTATGGGTAGTGGGACAAGCAGACTGCGAAAATGGGGCGACGGCGCAGAATACTGACACTCTGAGCATGACTCACAAGACACCCCCCAATTAGGTTCCATAGGCTCCCTATCCATCACCTTAATGTTTTCTCTGGCTCTAATGAGGGTGACATCTCGTAATTGTTCTGTACAAAATTCCTCTCTCCTGACCTCCAATTCAGGTACCACATTCTGTCCACTCTCACTGTTAGAGTCAGAGATGTTTTCTGATTCATTATCCTCCAGCTGGGAACTGGCTTCCAGCTCCTCCTGCTCCCCAGCCATTACCGGAAAAGGAAGAGGCTCTCCTCCTTCCTTGGTCATACCAACAGTCTCCTCTTCATTTTGGCAATCAAATGGGTCTGGGGTGAGTTCTCGTGCTTCCCCAGCAGGGGGAGCTCCATCCACCAGACTCCCTTTGCTTTCCCATAAGATCCAGAAATGGGGAAAATATCTTCCCACTAGGGTTTCATGAAGCAGTGAAGGTACTACCCCCACTGAATGTGTCACCCTGCCCCAGGGAGAGTCACTCTTGACCACTGCAGTCTGGTAGTCCTGTGTGTTACCATGAATGCAAATAACCCCACGGCAGTACTGGTGTGTCATTTTGCAGGATTTACACAATTAATTTTGAGTAATGTCACAACACTACCAGAATCAAGCAGTGCAGTGACTGGCTTTCCGTCAACAGAAATCACACAAATTTGTCTCTCCATGCATTCCTGACAGGATGCCATACATGCAAACTGTGCAAAAAGAGAAAGGCATCTTTTCTACATAAACATTATCACATTGCATAGGTTCATCATTCAGGGGACAATTGGCCGCAATATGACCTAATGCATGGCAGCGGTAGCATTGTATATGGCCTATACCCAGTCCTCGCAAGAGTCTCAAAGACCTTCCTGACTTATTTGGCCTGTCTCCAAGTCCACAGTCACATTAGCCCTAACAGCAGTCTTATTATTCTTCCCCACACCCTTGAACCCTGAAATAGTCTTACCGACTTCGCCGGGCGATCTTTCACCCCCTAGATGCATTGGAGTGGGGCACAGACGAGTTCAATAAGTCCTCAGCAGCAGTGTATCTCTCAACGTGGTTCACCAGTTGGTTTGCAGTTTTGGGGTCCCCATGACTGACCCACTTCCTCAAAGCAGCAGGGAGTGCACGCAGATACCAGTCCATGACCACACACTCCACAATCTGAGAGCCTGGCAAGGTCTCTGGCTGCATCCACTTCCTCGTGAGATGGATCAGGTCAAACATTTGGGAGCGGGGTGGCTTGTCCATGTGTTAGGACCACTGATGCACCCGTTGAGCCCGGACGGCCATGGTGACACCCAGGCTTGCGGGTATCTCCGTTTTTAGAGACTCCTAGTCCTGAGCCTTATCTGGTTCCAAGTCAAAGTAGGCCTTTTGGGGTTCACCTGTCAGAAAAGGTGTTAACATTCCCGCCCATTGTTATTTTTTCCATGCTTCCCGCACATTGACTCTCTCAAAAGTTGTGAGGTATGCCTCCACATCATCCGCAATGTCATCTTCTGCAGGTAATAGCTGGTTCGTACCATTTTGTGTTCCACCGGTGGAGGAGCTGCGGACCCCTTCTTTAACTCCATCAGGACCTACGCAAACTGGCAATTTGCCTCCTGCTGGCCCGTCACAGCCTGATGGTTTGCTTCCTGCTGCTCTGTAATGGCCTATGCGACTTAGTGATTCATTTCTTTGGGCCACAGAGGTTTGCAACAGGGCTTTTACTACATCCTCCATTTTTCTGCTTGTTCAGGCAGATGCCTGCATTCTCAACCACATGTGAGGGATTAGCTCTTGTGTGGATCACCTTCCCTGGGATAAAGGCAGTTCAGACAGCAGTTTCTCAAAAACCTGGCTTGCAGCCAGGTTTATTTGTAAAAAGGTTGCATTCAAAATAAAAAAAACATAAAACAAATCCTTGCCATCCAGGCTCTAACTAAACAACTCACCATTCCTATATGAGTAGTGTAGGGCTTCTCCCGGACACCTACAAAACAGTAAGTGCAAACCTTTTTCCTTAGTCCAAAAGCAAAAGCTCCATGTGTCAGCTCTCTCAGGCTGAACACTCTCAGAGTCCCAGGGCAGAGAAAAATCTTGCTCTCTTCCTGGTTGTCACGAGACACCTGGGGTCAGGTGACAGGTTGTGTACTGCTGGGGTGCGAATCGCACCGAGGGTTGCAAAGCGCACCACTAAGGTTGTCGACCTATAGCTGACTGCTGCTAATGAGTTCCAGCTGGTACGGGAAGAGGGGCCCCTGGAGCACGGACACTGGAACACAGGGATCTAGTGCATTGGTTTTCCCAGGGCGCGGAGTCTAAGAGCCAGTAGGTATTCGCCAGAGCCTCTGGTGGTGAGGATGGATTTGGCTGCAACTGGATCCAGGTCACAGCCCCCGGAGTTCCCTAGCTCACACTCGGCTGGCTACAGGTGGAAGAGAGGAAGCAGCAGCGCAGGAACAGCAAAGGATAGTCAGCGGCCTAGCAAAGGGTCAGGGCCACCAGCAGACAGGAGAAACAGAGAACAAGCCGAAGATTGGGGTATCAGACAGGCAGGGATAAACAGAGAACAAGCCGAATATGGGGGAATCAGACAGGCAGGGATAGTCAGAACAAGCCAAAGATTGGTAACCAGAAATAGACACAGAGCATCTGACAGAAACAACCACACAGCTCAGCTAAGGAGGGCTGCTAAAGTACACATGTGATGGAGGCACGGCCTCTAACTGGACACATGCAGCAAGGTACGCAACAGATAAGACATGAATGTTACTGTGGTTTCATGACACTGGTTATCTAAACCCCAGCTGACAATGGACTCAAGTGGATCACAAAATCCGGTCCAGAACCAACCCTCCCAAGGTGGCTGGTAATACCTGGGCCGGATTCCTCTTTAGTTTCTTCCAAATGCACGCATGCGAGACGACAAATAGCACCCCTCTATTACTTCGCCTCGCATAACGTCACAAGAGATATGGGCACAAAGCTGGAGGGAGACTGTACAGGAGCCTGACATTGCACCTACGATCTGCTGATCGTGGGTGCAATGCTTTGCTGGCTCTTGTACGAAAAAATAATAAATGCACATTTTGTTTTTGCAAAAGTATGCCCTTTAATTATTTTTTCCTAAAAGGTGAACTTAGCCTTTAAGATCTAGGTATAACATTTACAAATTGGAGCTGAAGGGCACTTTAAAAGCTTCAACAAAGCTTGTTGAAAGCCCTGCAAATACGTGGTGAAAGCTGTTCACATTAATCTTATGTGTAGCACCCTCCTAGTATAGCGCACGCTGCTAGGTAAATTTAGTTTGGCTCCCCAGTAATCATTGAAGCAGGGGTTGATTATCTAGGGCTGCACAGTGTTTCACAGGCTGATGTTCTGTTGCTTCCCCATCTTCTAGAGCAGCATTTCTCAACCGGTGTGCCGTGGCACCCTGGTGTGCTGCGAAGAGTCCCCAGGTGTGCAGTGGCAAAATGACCCCAACTTAGGCAGCTATGGCAACTATCTGCCATAAAACTACTGTTGGCCACTCAAGCCTTGTTGTTACAGCGGGGTCCAGTCTGCTGTCTAAAGCTCACTTCCTGCTGCCACAGGCACTCGGGAAGCTGTGCGGGCCTCCCCACCGTGTCTTGCCAACCGATGACGTCATTGGTTGCTAAGGACGTTTTGGGCGCACGCATGGCTTACTGGAATGTGCAAGCTGCGGGTCCCGGAACGCTGGCTGGTGCTCTTTTCCCTGAGGGGAGGTGAAGCAGCGAGTGAGTAGGAGGATGAACAGGGAAGTGGCTCTTCTGAGCTCCATGAGGTACAGCAATTGTAGCTGTAATTTACCTGGATGTATTTCTAATAGGTTTCATTGCAGGCACAGTGATTGCTTCTTGTTTAATGTAATATAAATATACATAAGATATGTGGGTTATTGTTATTGGTAATGGTAACTATACTTCTTTAATGGTTCTTCTTTAACTTCCGCTTGCACATTGCTCTTCTGCAGTTTGGCTGCAGCACAGGTGTAGCGCAGGATACCGGCGGTTTTCATGTGCATTTCCTGTGGTTTCCCATAGACTCCTATTATGTCCTTCATTATTGGTGTGCTTTCAGAAAATGCACCAAAAATATAGGGTATAAAAGAAGTTTTTGAGAAACCGCCAGTAATGCACATAAAAAACGTGTGTACTCTGTGCTACACTTGTGCTGCAGGCCAAACTGCAGTGAGTCAATGTGAACGTGTCCTAATTGTAACAAGTGTTATGTAGGTTTTTTTTTTCACCACTTCAAGACCGCATTATGTATATATACGGTGCAACGTTGAAATGGTTTCCTGGGGTTATGGCTGAAGATATCAGCCATGACCTTGGTATTGTTTTTTACAGCCGACGGCTGGCTTTCTCATGAAACCGTTCCAAGCGGTTGATGAGCCACTGGAACGCTTTCAGAAGCAGTGTGAGGGGATGTCCAATAAAATCAAAAGCAATTCAATTTTTCTATATTTTTGGTGGGTGTGCCTTGAGATTCTGATAGATTTTAAAGGGTGCCGTGTTTGAAAAAAGGCTGAAAAACACTGTTCTAGAGGATTCTAGAAGTCTAATGGGAGGAAGGACAGAACAAGCAGCTTGAATATTTGTGGGACTCCAACCAATCCCTGGCAAGGTGTACTCAGAAGGTGGTGAGAGAGCCTATAAATAGTCTGAGGCGGGAGCAGCAAATGCAGTGCTCCTGGGTCCAGTCCAGCAGGAGCACACCCCTGTTAGGGGGCTCTACCCCCTAGTGCAGGATCCCAGAGGAAGCCATGAGGATGGCACTGAGGTCCCAGCGAGGCTTAGCTGGGTAGCTTATTTACAGATCCGTGTCCGTAGCCACCGAGTAAACCGGAAGTGACGTTGTGACGTTGTTTCCGGAGATGTACGAAGGAGTCCCGATCGAAGCCGATTCCAGCTTCTACAGGGACGCCAGTCAGTGGCTGGATGTGTCCGATCGGAGCTACGGTCTCCCGATGGGATGGGAGGGCGGAGAAGAGCGGCGGATGGTGGCGGGAGGGGGTTGTCCCCTCATGCTGCCTGGGATAACGGCCGAGTGGCTCCCGAGCTGGATTGGCCACTATCAACGGATAGCCAGCCGTCTGCTGTAAAAAATGGTACCAGGGTATAGCCTGCAGCCACATCCACTTAAAGCAGCCGCCATTATAAATGGCGATTCGCGTTAAGTGGTTAAAGAGACAGGAGCAGCATTTTTTTTTTTGGGTTAACAAACGCAGTTTTTGGGGCATTGCATGCTCCCTCTCTCTATCCCAGTTCATGGTTCCCAATAAAAACCCTAAAAAGAACCCCTAGACTGTTTTCTGAGCCAGTGATAGAATGAGGAAAATTATGTCTGCCTGACTGTGTATTTTAAGTGGGGAAATAGGTCTGTATTTGCGAGTAGCCCCTATGGGGGGTGCACTACATATACAAGCTGAGGTTAACGTGAAACAGGCCTTTCTATGTTTTCTTGAACTCCCAGTAGTCCTTGCCATAGTTCCCACAGCTATGAAGCACCCAAGTGACAGTGACCAGCATTTTTCCAGGTCAACTATGCAGTGCCACTGCATGGTGCAGCACCAACTCACACAGCATTGTCACCCTCAAACAAGTAATGCCTCATCAGTAAAACTGGCAAGATCAACAGATATGTTTAATAATAAAGCTCTGGACTCTTAAAAGGTGAAATGTTTTCTAACTTGTATAGCTTGATTTCCATTTTTAAACTCTATGTGCATTTTAATTCCAGCTGGCAAGAATACTTGGGTTCTTTCGATCCTATTGGGTCTTCTCTTTCTGAAGTTCTGTATTTTGTTGGTCCTTATGATCATCCTGTTTGCGTATTGTAAGTATTACAGTTATGTACAGTTATGTACACCATTTTCTTTATTGTAAAAATTGTAGAGCAGATATACAATTGCTACAATTGATATCACTGGTGGTTGAAGTATTTCTAAAGGCTGAAGGTTTTTTACTTCGTGCATTCTATGCATGAAGTAAAAAACCTTCTGTGTGCAGCAGTCCCCCTGCCCCCCCAATACTTTCCTGAGCTCCCTCTCGATCCAGCAATGTGCACAAGAGCATCTAGACATGTGCAATTAGTTTCGGGGCTTGTAATGAGTTTTTAAGGGGAATCCCATGCCAAAATGTAAAAGAAAATGGCATGTGGACCCCCCAAAATCCATACCAGACCCTTCCCCGGGCATGCAGCCCGGCAGCACCTTGTTCCCATGTTGATGGGGACATGGGCCTCTTCCCTACAACCCTGGGGGATGGTTGTGGGGGTCTGCGGGCGGGGATTATAATGGAATCTGGAAGTCCCCTTTAACAAGGGGGCCTCCAGATACCACCTCCCCATGTGAATGAGTATGGGGTACATAGTACCCCTACCCATTCACAAAAAAAGTGTAAAACGTGAATAAAGACACTACACAAGTTTTTGGCAATTCCTTTGTTAAAAAAATAAATAAAAATCAAAAGCAATGTCCCCCACATAGATCCATCGTCAATCACGACGCCCCCTACACCACCGGAACCGAAAAAAGAAAAAAAAACCTCCAGCCTTGTCGAAAGGCTCCCCAACTGCCTGCTCCACTCTCTGACATCTCTTATATAGCTAAGAGGCGGAGTCACCCAATGATGTCAGTGGGTGACTCCACCTCTTAGCTATTTAAGAAATGTCAGCCGGAGGAGCAGGCAGTCGGCAAGGAGCCTTCGACGAGGACGGAATTTTTCTTTAGTTTTGCTTTTTTGGGTCCATTGGTACGGCTGGTGGCATGATTGATGATGGATCTACATTGGGGGACATTGTTTTTTTATTTTTGAATTTTATTGAAGGAATTGTTTAAAGAATTCAAATCGGTCGATCATTTTACGACTAATCTGAATTTGGATTGTTCCAAAAAAATGCGGAATACGTTAGAAAATGAATAAAGAAAATAAAACTAAACAAAACTAAACAAAATCCGAAACGAGTCAACAAAGTAAAATTACTAATCCATCCATCCGAAACAAAACAAAACACATTTTTCTGTTCTGCACATGACTAATCAGCTCTGGGAGACTCTCTCTCCTCACGGTGACCAACATGCCTAACATCCTCTGACCCCTGAAAAGAGTAGCAGCAGTGGCTGATGATTTTTTTAAACCACAGAGGCCAGGCATGACTGCAGGCAGCATTCACAGGCAGCATCTGAACCACTGATTGTGTGTTTGCTTTAATCTGCCCCTTGGGGCATTATCCCCCCCCCAACTGTCAGCAACAGTGGGGCATAGCTCCTGCCACTCACACCGACAATGGGGCATTAGTCCTCTCACTGACACCAACAATGGGGCACTATTCCTCCTACTCACATCAATGATGGGACACTATTCCTCCCACTGACCCCAATTATGGGGCACTGTTGACTCCCACTGACGCCAGGGCACTTTCTTTTCCTGCTGGCCACAGTCCGACCACCCAAAATTTGGGAGGATAGTAAAGTGGCCCTCTGTGAAAGGCTTGTCCTGCAGTCAGTGTATTGCCTGAGATGGCCTTCAGTGCAGCAGGAGATTTTGCTGCGGAGAGGCGACTCCTCCTGTCCTCTGATAGTGTGGACCCACTCACTTTCATTAAAATGGACTCCTCTCCTTATTACCATTGACTACAAAACCCCTGCTGCTGATTCTACAGACCAAAATTTTAACCAGAGGCGATCCGTCCATTAGGGGCGCACGGCGCCACCCCCCCGTCCATGCGTCTGCCCCCTGATCTACATACAGGGTTCCGCACCATGGATTCCAATGGTGGTGTATTTTTTTGAAGCGCCTGATTAGAGCCAGAGGCTCTATTAGGCTTCATCAAAGTGTGGGCTCGGGGAAAAGGGCATTGCGCTCCAAGCCCACCCAGTTGTGTGACAATAGTGAATGAATATTCGCTATTGCCACACTGATCCTCCTCCCGGACAATTAGGAAGCGGGTCTGAGACCCGTCACCCGATTGGCTGAAAGGACAGGTGATCCTATTGGATGCCTAGGAGGAGGGAGGAGGATTACGCTAGGGCATGCTGCTGCCACCCGCAGGACACGCCGCCCCGTAGGACGCGCTGCCTACATGCCCGCCCGCTACCTAGATGTGGTAAGTGCTGGGCTTACCCCATCCGACCGACCATCCTCCCGCAGGGGTACCACTGCTTTTAATTGTTATCCACTAACCCCACTCCCCAGCAAATGATACCCACCACTGTTACCAGTTCCTGTTGACTCTTCTGGCCTACTCTGGTGCTCCAGCACTGTAAAGGTGCCACAAAATGTTTCTGCAGCTGAACCTTAGCTGCCAAAATTCTAATGATTTTTTGCAAGGTAAATTATGTTTGTGTCTCCAAATTTGTGGCCTATTTCACAGCCCAAAAAACCTGAATGAATACCGCACAGCTAATGTGTAAGCCTTATTGTATAAGGGATGCTAACCTCTCCTGAATGATTTTTTGACAGCTAGAAACCGACGCCCAAAAACGGCCGTTTAGCCGCGTTTTACATGCCACGTTTTGCCACGTTTTACTGCGTTCACGTCTAAAAGCATTTTTTTTTTTTGTTTTAAATGACAAAAGCCTCTAAACAAAATGCTGCTAAACACGAGTTACTGTGTTTAGGCACGTTTACAAGCTGTTACAGGCATTTGGCGTTTCAAATGCCTCTGAACTTCCGTCCGAACGCATTTTTTTAGTTTCCAAAAAAGCCTCTAAACTCAACTGCCTGAAAACGACCATAAATTACCTTGTGTACATGTACTGATAAGATAACATAGACTAACTGCCCCTAAACATCTGTTCACCAGCAGCAGTGTACATGAGGCTGAAGGCTGGGTTTACACTAGTGCGTATTGGATGCAGATTTTTGCTTTCGCATTACAGGAGATTGTGACTGGCTCTCTATGGAGCCGCTTCACACATCTCCAGAGCGAATTGCACAGGAGTCCTGTGCGTCTTTTGGTCCAGTTCAGGTACGAATTCAGCCAAAATTCGGGCTGAAATCAGACCTGAAATGGTGAATGGGGATGCACCGGACTGCTGCTGTGAGCCGATCCGTGCTGTGGTGGGAACCCAGCCTCATAGAATTCCTAAATTAGGTTTCTACATGCATTGATATGATATGTGCTCCCACACCCAACACAAATATGATCAATGTGAATAATGCGGCTCTACCTTCATCAGCCAGTCATGTGAAAAAAAATATTGAAACCCTCTCTTGATTATTGTGTACCCAAAAATGCACTATTTTAACAAACTTATTATATGTAGTTGCAATATTTTATTTGTGCTGACACCCCCTTAGGGGACAACTATAACCCCCTTAACACAAAAAAACTTTTAGATACCAGCAGGATATTAGTGATGGTGACAGCCCCTCCAGTGCCAACATAACAATACATATGACCTTAAACATACAGAAACTTAGAATAGAAATTAAATAGAGTTGAGCGAACACCTGGATGTTTGGGTTCGGCCGAAATGTTACCCGAACTTTACCCGGACCCCTAACCCCATTGAAGTCAATGGGGACCCGAACTTTTCGACACAAAAATGGCTGTAAAAAGTCCTGGTAAGTGCTAGGGGGCTGCAAAAGGAAGAAAAATGGGAGATGTTATTAGATCTGCAATCTGTCCCTCAAAGCAGTAGTAATCTCTACCTAGTCCAGTATCAGATTGTTCTGTAATCAGATCGTTCTGTAATGCAGGATGAGATGTTATTAGATTTACAATCTGTCCCTCAAAGTAGTAATAGTAATCTCTACCTAGTTATTAGATCTCCAATCTGTCCCTCACAATCTGTCCCTCACATCGCCGGCAGCATCCTCTCCCTACACTAACCTGAGAGCATGTGACATGCAGCACTGTGACTCCAGCCTAATATAGAGGCTGGGTCACATGATGCACTGGCCAATCACAGCCATGCCATTAGTAGGCATGGCTGTGATGGCTTCTAGGGAAAACCAGTGAAACGCTTGTTGATTGGCTGCCCTGCAGCTATTCAACATGCGTGATAAAATACCAGAACCCAGAACCCGAACCCGAACTTTTTCTCAAATGTTCGGGTTCGGGACACGGACATCCGAAAGTTCGGTATGGACCCGAACTTTACAGTTCGGGTTTGCTCAACTCTAAAATTAAAACTAATAAAATTTGAATAATGATGAAATCCCAAATTCCAAGGACCTGCACTGCACAGTTATATTCATACAAAAGTTTAGAACTTATAACTTGATCGCATTTGTGAATGATGGTGGAAACCGCAGATACCAAAGTCCTGTTTCCACTACACAGTAATAGTCATAAAAAATCACATTCACAAGAAACAGTTCCAATAAAGTCTTCTATCTTTCATGCAGTGTGTTTCTTGACATTAGACATCACCTGCCCCCTTCCACAATAACGACTCACCTTACTAGTTTGCCCCTTATGCAAAATAGGTCAAAACTAGCTTTCCCTTTAATTGGCTGATGGAGTCATCTATGAGCAGTTTAGGGAAAGGACCTTTAGCAATAAAAACCTGCCAGGGTTCTAACCCTTCCCCACGCTATCCAAAACTACAAAAATAAGATTTGGTATTTGGTATTCTTTATTAACATCGATTTTTAATTCCTAAACTGATTCAGAAAGCAATAAACAATAAATAATCTTTATTGAATAATTGAAATATTAAAAATGTTACCTAAAGAATGTTATAAAGATATTTATTTACCAATGAAATTGAACTTTGTATTTGTTTTTTTATCCACTGCAGTCAACACACGTGTATTAGAACTTCAGGGTAATATAGAGTACCTCTATAAAATAAGTAAGTCAATGAATATGTATGTGTACATTACTAGATATTTGCTTTACCCTCTCATCTAGATGCCACCTGCTGATGTACATATCTCTGCAAGTTGTATATGACTAATGGATAATTTTATCCAAAGTAAGCTTGTTATTAGAGAAACACAGAGGCTGCCATTGATGAATCCTCCTTCTTCTAATGCTAACTGTCTAGATGTCATGCTAACTTTCTCACTTCGGTATTTTGGGTTACTGACCTGGAACATGTATGACAATAAGGACTTCTGACCACCCCAACCGGCATGGTTGTTCTGGGTTAGTGACTTAAAGTGGTTATAAACCTTGAAATGAAAAAATGACAAAACATATCACTCTATAGTGTGTACTAGTGTTAGTCCAAAGCACCAAGTGTATTTACTATCTCCTCCCTCTACTATCTGCAATCTGCATGAGTCACTGCTAACAGGTTAAACCAACACCACGGAATCACAGGAAGAGGCCCTTGTCCTCATCAACATGGGGACAAGGTGCTGTGGGGTGGGGGGCGCACAGCCCCACCTGCCCCAAAGCACCCACCCCCCATGTTGAGGGTATGTGGTCTGGTATGGTTCAGGAGGGGGGGCGCTCGCTCATCCCCCTCTTCTGTCTGGCCAGGCTGCATGCTCAGATAAGTGTCTGGTATGTATTTTGGGGGGAATCCCATGGCATTTTTTTTTAATTTTGGCACGGGGTTCCCCTTAAAATCTGGTCTGGTATGGCTTTTGGGGGGCCCCTACGTCATTTTTTAAAAAAAAATTGGTGCAGGGTTCTCCTTAAAACCCAGACCAGACCTGAAGGGCCTGGTATGGATGGAGGGGGGAACCCTGATGCCATTTTTTTTTCATTTTGGTGTGGGGTTCCCCTTAACCACTTCACCCCCAGAAGGATTTCTTACGTTAGGACCAGAGCACTTTTTGCGATTCGGCACTGCGTCGCTTTAACTGACAATTGCGTGGTCATGCGACATTGTACCCAAACTAAATTTGCGTCTTTTTTCCCCCCACAAATAGAGCTTTCTTTTGGTGGTATTTGATCACCTCTGCATCATTTCTGTTCACCGCTATAAACAAAAAAAGAGCATCAATTTTGCAAAAAAAAAAAAAAAAATATTTCCTACTTTTTGCTAAAATACAAATCCAAAAAAAAATAAAAAAAACAAATGTATTCATCGGTTTTGGCTGATTTATATTCTTCCTCATATTTTTGGTAAAAAAAAATTGCAATCGGCGTTTATTGATTGGTTTGCGCAAAAGTTGCCGCATTTACAAACCATGAGAATTCATTTCTGGCTTTTTTACATTTTTTTTTTTAGTAATGGCGGCGATCTGTGGTTTTTATCGGGACTGCGATATTGGGGCGGACATGTTGGACATTTTTGACACTTTTTTGTATAAATGGCATTGGCAGTGAAGGGGTTAACCTGCAGGGGGAGATCTAGGGGTTAACTGTGTTCCCTAGGTGTGTTCTAACTGTGAGGGAGCCGGGCTGTCAGGGGCAGTGACAGGGATCAGTAGATCTCTTATGTCCCCACTGACAGAACAGGGAACCGCCATGTTTACATCGGCGGTTCCCCGTTCTTTCGCTCTGGCAGCTCATCGCGGCTCGCCGGCGGACATCGGATCCGCCCGAACCGCAGGCACACTCCTCTCGCCCCCTAGCTGCCACTCCGCAAAATGGCGTCCATTTATGGCGTTTCATGGTACACGTTCACACTGCCGCAGTAAATATACTGTGCGCGCTGTGGAAGTGGTTAAAATCCAGACCAGACCCGAAGGGCCTGGTATAGACGGAGGGGGGGGGGACCCCACGCCATTTTGAAAAAAAAATTTGGTGCTGGGGTTCCCCTTAAAATCCAGACCATTCCTGAAGAACCTGGTATGGACAAGGGGGGGGAACGCATGCCATTTTTTTAATCTAGATTTTTGATTAGCTGGATTTTTTAATTCCACACCATAATAGAAACATAGAAACATAGAAAAGTGACGGCAGAAAAAGACTGAGTAGTCCATCAAGTCTGCCCCTTTTATTTTATGTTTTTATTTTATTTTTTTTGTTTTTGAGAGTTTTCACATTAACCTTGTTGTCTGACTAAAGATTTATGTTTATCCCAAGCATGTTTGAAGCCATTTACTGTTGACTGTCTCACAACCTCTGTTGGTAGTTTATTCCAATCATCAACCACCCTTTCAGTAAAATAATACTTTCTAAGATTAGTTTTGAACTTCCCTCCAGTTAGTTTGAGGTCATGTCCCCGTGTTCTTGATTTTGGTTTCATATTGAAAAGACTGCCCTCCTGAACCTTATTCACCCCCTTGATGTATTTAAAGGTCCCAATCATGTCTCCCCTCTCCCTTCTTTCCTCCAGACTGTACATAGTAAGTTCTTGAAGTCGCTCTTGATATGTTTTATCCCCCAGACCTTTCACTATTTTTGTTACCCGTCTCTGAACTCGTTCTATCTTATCAATATCTCTTTGTAAGTGAGCTCTCCAGAACTGGACACAGTATTCTAAGTGAGGTCTCACTAAAGATCCATATAGAGGAATCAGAACCTCCTTCCTCCTGCTGGTGATCCCTCTACTGATACATCCCAGAATAGATATACCTAGAAATCACTCTGG
>BLSH010348234.1:863689-876229 GCA_018402905.1 Glandirana rugosa
CATTGTCTACCTCCCGGTCCCTTGATAAAAGCTCAGAGTTGGCACCTGAACCCCATGGCCATCTGTCTTTCACCTCAGCCCCTTGTAAATTAGCCAAGCAGTCTGAGCCCCAAGTCATGCAACAGACTCTTATGCTTTTTGATGACTCTCCTGGTGTGCTTTCCGTGGGCCATCCACATAGCCCTGCCCATGAAGTGGAAGACATTGAGTGCACCGATGGCCAACCACTTCTGTTGCAGGATGAGGACATGGAAACACCAGCGCAGCATGTCTCTGATGATGACGAAACACAGGTGCCAACTGCTGCAGCTTTCCTCAGTGTGCAGACTGACAAGGAGGGCAGTGGTGAAGGGTGGGTGGAAGATGATGTGGAGGATGATGAGGTCCTAGACCCCACATGGAATGAGGGTCATCCGAGTGACGTGTGCAGTTTGGAGGAAGGGGTGGTGGTCGCACAGAGGCACCAGCCCAGCAAAAGAGGAAGCAGGTTGCAAAAGCGGAGCGAGCGCCACCTAGACAGTACGCCTGCTACTACCCACCGCGCCCAGGGACCTAGCACACCAAAGGCAGCTCAAAGGCAATCCCCCGCGTGGCAGTTCTTCAGACAATGTGCTGACGACAAGACACAAGTGGTTTGCACGCTGTTGCAATGATAGCCTGAGGCGAGGCCTAAATGTTCTAAACCTGAGCACAACCTGCATGATCAGGCATCTAAATTCAAGGCACAAGCTGCATTGGAATAATTACCTCAAAATCCAAGAAAGGTCTCAGCCTCCTCCTGCTTCCTCTTCTGCTGCTGCCTCGGCCTCTTCCTCCACCTCTACAGTGAGAGTGTCACCTGCCACCCAGAAAACAGAGCATGTGACAGCAATGCCACCATGTCCACCACCGTCCCCAAGCATTTCCACACGGTCCCATGGAAGCTTACAGCTCTCCATCTCCCAAACACTGGAGAGAAAGAGGAAGTACCCCCCTACCCACCCGCGATCCCTGGCCCTGAATGCCAGCATTTTAAAATTCCTGGCCTTTGAATTGCTGTCATTCCGTCTGATGGACATGGACAGTTTTAAAAACCTGATGTCGGTGGCTGTCCCACAGTATGTGGTACCCAGCCGCCACTACTTTTCCAGGCGAGCCATCCCTTCCCTGCACAAACAAGTCGGGGAAAAGATCAAGTGTGCACTGCGCAACACCATCTGTGGCAAGGTCCACATAACCACTGATACATGCACCAGTAAGCACGGGCAGGGACGCTATATCTCGCTAACTGCACACTGGGCAAATGCAGTGGCAGGTGGGCCTGAGGCGGCTAGCCATTTGGGGCATGTCCTTCCACCAACGAGGATTGCAGGGTATTTCTCTTTGCCTCCTTCTCCTACTGCTCTTCCTCCTCCTCTACCACCTCCTCATCCGCTCAGCGTAACACCTTCACCACCAACTTCAGCACATCCAGGTGGAAACGACAGCAAGCTGTTTTAAAACTGATATGTTTGGGGGATAAACCCCACACTGCGCAGGAGCTGTGGACGGGCATTGAACAACAGACCGATGAGTGGTTGTTGCCACTGAGCCTCAAGCCCGGCCTGGTGGTGTGCGACAATGGGCAAAATCTCGTAGCAGCTCTGTGCCTAGCCGGTTTGACGCACATCCCTTGCCTGGCACTTGTGCTGAATTTGGTGGTACAGAAATTTCTAAAAAACTACCCAGATATGTCAGAGCTGCTGCAGAAAGTGCGGGCTGTCTGTGCACACTTTCGGCGCTCTCGCCCTGCTGCTGCTCGCCTGTCTGCGCTGCAGCAGAACTTCGGCCTTCCCGCTCACCGCCTCCTATGCGACGTGCCCACAAGGTGGAACTCCACCTTGCACATGCTGGAGAGACTGTGCGAGCAGCAGCAGGCAATAGTGGAGTTTCAGCTGCAGCATGCACGGGTCAGTCGCTCTGCGGAACAGCAACACTTCACCACTAACGAGTGGGCCTCCATGCGAGACCTGTGTACCGTATTGTGGTGCTTCGTGTACTCCACCAACATGGCCAGTGCCGATGACGCTGTTCTCAGCGTTACTATCCCACTTCTATGTCTCCTTGAAAAAACACTTCGGGCGATGATGGAAGAGGATGTAGCACAGGAGGATGAGGAGGAGGAGGAGGAAGAGGGGTCATTTCCACGGTTATCAGGCCAATTATTCACAAGTGGCTCAGAGGGTGGGTTCCTGCACCAGCATAGGCCAGGTAAAAAATATTCAAGCCAGGGCACAGTTCTGGATGATGAGGACGACGAGGAAGATGATGATGAGGAGGAGGAGGAACCGTGTTCACAGCAGGGTGGCACCCAACGCAGCTCCTGGGCATCACTGGAGCGTGGCTGGGGGGATACGGAGGACACTGATGATACACCTCCCATAGAGGACAGCTTGTCTTTGCCTCTGGGCAGCCTGGCACACATGGCCGACTACATGCTGCAGTGCCTGACAGCCGAGTTTCCCACATTGTAACTTGTTCTGATTACTGGTTGGCCATCCTGCTGGATCCCCATTACAAGAACAACGTGCCGTCCTTAATTCCCTCACTGGAGCATAAGAGGAAGATGCGCGACTACAAGCGCACACTGGTAGACGCGCTGCTGAGGGCATTCCCAAATGACACCGGGGGCTCATTGGAAGCACAAGGCGAAGGCAGAGGAGGAGGAGGAAGAGGCTGCCAACGCAGCTGTGCCACCGCCAGCACCTCAGAAGGCAGGGTTAGCATGGCCAAAATGTGGCAAAGCTTTGTCTGCAGCCCGCCACAACAAACAGCACCACCAGCTGATAGGCAAGGTCTTAGCAGGAGGCAGCATTTCAGCAACATGGTGGAACAGTATGTGTGCACACGCCTACACGTACTGACTGATGGGTCTGCCTCATTCAACTTCTGGGTCTCCAAATTGGGCACATGGCCTGAGCTTGTCCTTTATGCCTTGGAGGTGCTGGCTTGTCCTGCAGCCAGTGTATTGTCTGAACGTGTGTTTAGCACGGCAGGGGGCGTTATCACAGACAAGCGCAGCCGTCTGTCCACAGCCAACATGGACAAGCTAACATTTATTAAAATGAACCAGGCATGGATCCCACAAGACTTGTCTGTACCTTGTGCAGAATAGACATTTAGACCGGCCTCACACAGCCATTGGTATACTTGTTTTTTTTAATAAGCCTCAATATTTTGGGGGCTACCCCAATTAGAAAAAAAAACAAACAAACAACAAAAAGCGTTGGCTACCTCCTCCACCACCGCCACTTCCACCTACACTGCCACGGTCACGGCTTAGTCAACCTCTAGGCTCCTACTCCACATCCACCCCCCCTTCCCATTTTTATTTGATTTTAAGTTATTTTCCCTATCCCCATTTTTTTGTAGGGCACTTGTCCTACTCTTACCCCCATTTTACTTCCTTTTGCAGCCCTCTAGCACTTGCTTTTTTACAGCCATTTGTGTGCCCAAAAGTTCGGGTCCCCATTGACTTCAATGGGGTCGGGGGTCAAGTTCGGTACCGAACCTGAACTTTGTTGCGAAGTTCGGCCGAACCCGCCGAACTCAAACATCCAGGTGTCCGCTCAACTCTACCTAGGATGCCTAATGCATATGAGCAGGATATATCAAATATACCTGGTTCAAGAAAGCTGTGGGAGTTGGCTGGTTAATCGTTTGCAGGTCAGAAAATATCCACCCAGACCGTCCTTGTGCCCAAAATGTGATAAGGGAGTATACCCAGGGATAGACCAATGTCCAAGGTGGGTCGGGGGACTATGCCACAAGACGTCCCTACCGGCCACAATCTAAAAATAGGGCACAGGGTGTCAGCAAAGCCATTTCACATCAGCGATATGTTGAACTGGGGGTTAAAACCCCACTGTGTCTCCAGCCACTCACCATGTAGCGTTCCTCTATGTGTGTCCGCTGTGTGGGCCGCCATGTACTGAAACTACTGCAGGCTCACATTTAAATGCTATGCCTGGCACCGAAAAATTCAGTGATGGCGGCGGCCGTGACCGGCGCTGACCACCGACGTCACCGGTCCCCGCGCGCATGCGTTTGTAAGATACGAACGTACTTCCGCTCTGAGCTCAACCCTCGGTACAGGGGGATAGAACTCATGGTCCATCACCAGATGGAACACATAGAGTTCCCCCTAGGGCATAGTAAAGGGAGGTACATGCAAACGGAAAATAATCTATTGATCCCATGCAAGATGCCATAGGCCAAAAGTGACAGGACCATGGAGGGTGGAAAAGTGCCCATCTCAGAAGATAACTCCCTAGGGAGGAAGCCAAAGGTTGGAATAAGCAGGAGACACGGGACACATGGGAGAGAACCCCCCACTATTAACCGTCACAATATAGAGGATAACATAATGGATACAAAAACAATATAGCAAAAAATCATATTTAGCCATAGTGCTACTAAGCCATAAAATGATTCCACTCAGGGGATACCAAATCCCCACCCACCCATCCCTCCACCTCAAAACCCTGACACACATATCGGCACACGGAAGACAGAAAGGGACCACCTAGGGGGAATCCAATTACAGGAAGGGTTTGTCATCAATAACTCCTCTCCCTTCTCAATAGTATTAGTTCCTTTCCCATATATTTATATTTATGGGGGACCTGGATGCAGGCGTAGGGAAATACGGATTGATCTTATTTCCATTTCATTCCTCTAGTTTTTTAAACGCTTTTGTATACCATATGGTCAAACTCCTTTTCTAAATTTGTTCTAAGGATGTCAGTCCATCAGGTTACTTTACCACAGCCTTAGCTACAAATAAACAGTACAGACAGTTCACATAGTTCGCATATTTCAGTGATGATACAGTGATACAAAGCCAGTGTAACCACTGGTCACATATCTACCACTCCTGGGACCTCTCTTGGGGTCTTCCTGGGTTTAGGTGTTCAGCTCCCTTCTCCACAGAGAGGGGGGGGGGGGAGCAGGCTATGGCCATTCAGCGTCCTCTCCATGTCCTCCTTTGCCTGTGGCCTGTAGCCGCCGCTGGTCCTTAGGAATGATAGGGGAGATTTCCAATCCCCTAGCCAGCTAGGTCCCCAGTAGCCGCGATGTCCTCCACATTGAGCGGCTTGTCTCCCGGCGGTGCCCCAGCTAGCCTCTCGGCGTCCGCGTGCAGAGCTCGTGGGGCGGGGTTTGAGCGCGGTCGGCTCTGATGACGCTGTGCTATGCCATCGGACTCCCCTCCCCCCGCTCTGTTGAGAGAGACATGTGTGTTACACCACCTATAGACCACCTAATATGCTAAATTAAATGCATGTTTTATTACAGTGTAGCACTACCCCCATAGGAGCCGCTGGTGAAAAGGGATCCACCACCCTGCACAGCCAGGCACACCAAATTTCCACAGCACTCGAGTCAAGAAACAGTCCTTGCAGCTTTGTTTTTTGGGGTTTTTTTTTGTTTTATTTAGGGGTATTCAACTTGGATGGGGTTAGGAGTATTATAGAATGCCCATTTGACTTTTGCAAACTCTTCAGGGACAACTTCCCTCTGTACAGTCTGTTTACACACTCCTCAGCTTCCTCCAGCACATCAATTGCTTGCAGCACAAAAAACACAGACCCAGCTGGCACACTGTTAGATGATCTGTTAGATAATCTGACAAAAAGGGCTCAGTCAGATAAAGCAAAGGCCCATTATAGGTAGGAACCGCAGGTACCTTGGCTGTGTAGCAAAATCCCAGTGTCCAGCTGTCTTCCTTTGGCTACTGATCCCAGTACCACCTCTTCAGGCACTGCCAGCCTACCTGGCTGCAACTGCCCCTTCCACTAGCCCTCCTGGCTAATCCTCCACAGTCCTCCCAAACTGAGTCTGCATCCATCCCAGACTTTCTCTCCTTAGTCCTCTCAGGCTGCCTCTCAGTCCTCCCTGACTATCTCACTCACTAGTTACCCGGCTGTCTTCTTTCTGGAGATCTCCTGGTCAAGCTGACTCTCTCCCGCTGTCCTCACACCTGCTCGTGTGCATCCAGGACAGGATTCCTCATGTGTTGTAGAGCAGTGGTTCTCAACCCTGTCCTCAAGTACCCCAAACAGGCCATGTTTGCAGGTTTTCCTTTATCTTGCACAGGGTGCTTTAAATCAGAGTGAATGGCTTGGTATTTTAGACAGCTATTTTATTTAAGAGAAATTCCCAAAACATGGCCTGTTGGGGGTACTTGAGGACAGGGTTGAGAACCACTGCTGTAGAGGATCCATCCAGCACCCGAGCTCCAGGCCCAAAGTCACCCCCCAGACTAGGGGGCATCCCCAAAGGCCTCCAACAGCCTTCTCGGCACTCCATCTTCAGCTTCCACCCGAACGCCACTGCCACTGCTGGTATGACTCTGAGTATTCATGGGGTCTCTCCTCCTGCCAGCCCATTTGGCCGGGGATTGGTTGGGGCCCTCTTCAATACTCCAGACAGCTCCTCCTAGGCTCACTCCCATTCTTCTGGACGTTTCTCAAAGTTCCAACAAGTAGGAGGAGGATGTAACTGTTGCTTTGAAGCATGTTATACAACACAGTGCTTGTGCTGTGTAATTTGGCCCTTTCTATCACCTGAAATACCTGGCTGATCCTGTCTGGTTCTACCCTCCCCTCTGTAAACTGACCACGGTTTATCATGGCTGCTGAGCCCTGGCACCATGGTCGGTTTATGTGACTCCATCATCCGCAGCTCTCCTCTGTCCTCCCCTCCCCCCTCCCTCGCTGCCTGTCAGCTGTGTCAGTGCCAATCTGTTTCCCCCCTGCTGCTATCATAATGCAAAAACATTCCTACAATCCCCTCTGCTATATTAAATAATGTCCCTAGTGTATGTGTTTTTTTTTATAAAATGCCACTGTATACCTTTTTTATAGCGCTGCTCAGTGCTCACGTGACCGGCCCACTCTCCCATCCTCTCATCTCCTCCTCCTGGCTGACGTCAGCAGGGGTTTCTCAGCCCCACCCGCTGTAGCTGTCAGATCGAGAGAGGAGAGAGGTAGCCGGTCACGTGAGTGCCAATCAGCGCTATGAAATGAGTTACACATTTTTTTAAGAAAACACATACACAGGAATGTCACTGAGTGGCTTAACAATCATGTTAAGTCCAATGCACAGGGCAGTGTTTTTAAAGCTACCCACGTATTATGGGTAGCTTTCAATTACTTGTTTTTTTTTCTTCTTTACTAATGCTGTATTTTGGTACCACAAGGCAAAATTGGAAGACAAGTTTTGCAAAATTTTGTCAAGCACAAAACTGCTAATTACAAAGCAAAATTGAGGAAGAAATATTTTCTCTTTCATCCCTTATGAGAATATCATAAGTATGTTTTCAGATTCCTAAACTGTATGTAACTTTACCCTAAACCTTTTTTTTCTATCCTGTGCTAATACTTTGTTAATTAAAATTGGTTTCACTTTATTGTATAGATTATGGAGATGATATCCTAAAGGCAAATAGGCCGTTCTTAAAGAAAAGATCAATTACAGTAGATGATGGAAGTCAGCCAGGGGAGGGCTGGCAGCCTTAGGCCTGGGGGGCAAGTCCAGTCAAGTGGCCCATTGAACCACCGAATCAGCTCACCATCCATGCCCACCTGGTTTTAGAATGGATATTGATGTTATGAAGCAAGACAAATATGATACAATGTGGTAACATCATTTACTGTTAAGAGCAAGAAAGGAGGTTTAACAAAAATAATGCATCAATGCAGCTCTTCAGTGCCCATCAATTCAGCCTCACCAGTGCCCATCAATGCAGCCTCACCAGTGCCTATCAAATGCAACCTGATCAGTAACCATCAATGCAGGCTCGCCAGTGCCCATCAGCACAGCCGCCCTGGGTGCCCTCCCCCCCTTTGCCTGCAGTTAGTTGGTGGCTGCACCCCTGGCCCCTGTTTCCTTCCTCCACAAGAAGAAAAAAGTGTGAGAGGGCAGCGGCCGTCGGCCATTTTGAATGTAAGTTAGGGTGGCCTGGGGGGCAATTGCCACCCTGCCCCCTGGCCCAGCCCTCCCCTGAAGTCAGCAGAGCTTCTTTTCATTAACTAGGGTAGCGCCCCCATAGTATAGGTGTGTTTCTAGCAGGGTTCTTGGCTAGGAGAGGTAAATTTAGTCAGGCCTGACTGTAATGTGCAGGCCTGATTGTTTTGATCTGGGCTGGGAGGAGAAGCTCAGGGAGGATTGGGTGGACTTAACAGATTTAAGGAGGTTTAACAGAACCTCCCACTTATTTCTAGAAACCTGGAGAAGGTTTTCTGGTCAGAGAGCTGGGAGATGGGTGGAGCCATCTGGAGTATTCTAAGGAGCCCTGACCAATCCTTGAGCAGAGCCTCCTTAAATACTCAGAGTCAGCCCAATCTGGGAGGAGTAGTGTCAGGTGGAAGTCTGGAGATGTAGCAGAGGCACTGTGGTGCAGGCCCCTATCCGGGAGGTCGCCCCCAGTCTGGGGGGTTGACTTTTGGGCCTGGGTGTTCGGGTGTAGCCAGGAGGGAGAGTGATTCCTGGAGCGGCACAGGAGGAACAGGAGAACAGCAGAGGTGCTATAGGAGGATCGAGAGACTTTAAAGTGATGGTCCCTGGGACTGGAAGAGAAAGTGCTGGAGCAGGCTGGGAGAGGAATGGTAGACAGTCTGTGGGAGCCTTGGGAGCCAGTAAAGCAGTGGTTCTCAACTCCTGTCCTCTGGACCCACTAACAGGCCAGGTTTGCAGGATAACTAAAAAACATCACAGGTGATATCATTTGCTGCTCAGTGATTGCAGTATTCTAGTCTGCATTTAATACTTAAAATCTGGCCTGTTGGTGGGTCCTGAGGACAGGAGTTGAGAACCACTGCAGTAAAGGGAAAGGAGACTCGCTATCAAAGAGCAGGGTGATGAGACCTGTAAGAGGATGGGCTGGGAATTGTAGTCCGTCAAAGACCCGGTTAGC
Source organism: Glandirana rugosa (assembly GCA_018402905.1). Taxonomy (NCBI): domain Eukaryota; kingdom Metazoa; phylum Chordata; class Amphibia; order Anura; family Ranidae; genus Glandirana; species Glandirana rugosa. The sequence continues at coordinate 872,625 of BLSH010348234.1, forward strand.
ACTAAAGTACTTTGCTGCACATTCAGGGGCCTGTGATCCCTGGTCTGTAATGGGTGTTCCTGAGGTCCTGCTGAAACAGGGTAGGCCTCACCACGGTTAGCACGAGAAAGGTATAGTGAAGCCTGATAAATTTTCCTCCTGGCTGGAAAGTTGTGAGCTGGAGAGAAGCAAAGAAGTGTAAAGCTGTGAATTCTGTGTAGTGAGAGAACTGTAAGAGAAAGTGCTGGAGAGTTGAGAGGAGCACTAGTCTGCAGAGGGAGTGTCTGCAGTGAAGTGCGCATATACAGGACTGTATATGGAATCCTTGTACCATAATTCTTGGGCATCCCACAATTACCCCTTATCCCCATCCAAGTTATTTCCCCCAAATAAAACAACAAAAACAAGAGCCAGTCTGGTCAGTGTCTCCGGATGTGTGATGTATGGTGTGATTGAGGTCAGCTATCAGGTGAACCACTACTACAAGGCACTCTCAAGGGAGCACATGGCTACACTAAGCTAAGGGAAAATTCCCCTGAAATGTACACATTCCATTACAAACTGAATAGCATATTTGCCTTTAGTAAATCAACCCCTACGAGTCTTATCTGTTCACTGGATTTGCTTATTTAGAAGATGGGTTGAGAAGATGTGTAGTTTGCCATATTTTCATGGTGGTTATATACCCAGTGCTGTAACTGTTATTTATTTTTTCAGAGCCTTCCTGTGAGAGTGGTTGGATAGAATTTGATGCCCATTGTTATTTCTTCTCGAATATTACACTAAATTGGACACAAGCTGAAAACATGTGTCTCAACAGAGACAGTCATCTGGTTATAATTAACAATGAAGCAGAGCAGGTAAATGATTTAAAACACCATCATCATCTTTCAGTTTTGCTTGTTACATCTAAGTCATTCTTAACCTTAAAAAGTTTCAATAAAGCATATTGTTCATTTAATGTGAAAAAACAGGTGACCTGCTGGAATGCCAAAAAAATCTATTACATCTATTGCACCTGGTTCATTTCTTGGAGCATATTACATATTGAGGGGTCAGAAGGGTCAGCAGTGCACATAGAGGCATCAACAAGGCACACAGAGGAGTCGGGAGGGCACACAGAGGGGTCAGAAGTAAAGTTGAGTGAACCCGAACTGTAAAGTTCAGCTTCGTACCGAACTTTGCGGTGTTCGGGACCGAACCCGAAATTTTGAAAAAAAGTTCGGGTTTGGGTTCTGGTATTTTTTTCCCGCTTGTTGTATAGCTGCAGGGCAGCCAATCAACAAGCGTTTCACTGGTTTGCCCTTAGAAGCCATCACAGCCATGCCTACTAATGGCAAGGCTGTGATTGGCCAGTGCATCATGTGACCCAGCCGCTGTATGAGCTGGAGTCACGTAGTGCTGCATGTCATATGCTCTCAGGCTAGTGTAGGGAGAGGATGCTGCTGGTGCTGTGAGGGACAGATTGCAGATATAATAACATCTCATCCTGCATTACAGAACGATCTAATTGTGGACTAGGTAGAGATTGCTACTACTACTGCTTTTAGGGACAGATTGCAGATCTAATAACATCTCATCCTGCATTACAGAACAATCTGACTGGACTAGTTAGAGTCTACTTCTTAGAGGGACAGATTATTGTTCTAAAATCATCTCCTAGTTCTATAGGGTCAGGTTCCTACTGTTGCTGTAAGGGACAGATTATTGTTCTAAAATCATCTCCTAGTTCTATAGGGTCAGGTTCCTGCTGTTGCTGTAAGGGGTAGATTATTGTTCTAAAATCATCACCTAGTTCTATAGGGTCAGGTTCCTGCTGGTGCTGTAAGGGACAGATTATTGTTCTAAAATCATATCAAACTGCTATAGGGAGAGGTTCCTGCTGGTGCTGTAAGGGACAGATTATTGTTCTAAGGTCATATCAAACTGCTATAGGGAGAGGTTCCCGCTGTTGCTGTAAGGGACAGATTATTGTTCTAAAATCATATCAAACTGCTATAGGGAGAGGTTCCTGCTGGTGCTGTAAGGGACAGATTATTGTTCTAAGGTCATATCAAACTGCTATAGGGAGAGGTTCATGCTGTTGCTGTAAGGGACAGATTATTGTTCTAAAATAATCTCCTAGTTCTATAGGGTGAGGTTCCTGCTGTTGCTGTAAGGGACAGATTCTTGTTATTTCCCTATCCCCATTTCTTTGTAGGGCACTTGTCCTACTCTTACCCCCACTTTTCTTCCTTTTGCAGCCCTCTAGCACTTTCCAGGACTTTTTTACAGCCATTTTTGTGCCCAAAAGTTCGGGTCCCCATTGATTTCAATGGGGTTCTGAGTCTGGGGTCAAGTTCGGACCGAACCCGAACCCGAACTTTTCCACGAAAACCCGAACCCGAACATCCAGGTGTCTGCTCTAGTCAGCAGGGCACACAGAGGGATCAGCAGGGCACACAGAGGGGTCAGTAGGGCACACAGAGTGCTCAGGAGGACACACAGAGGGGTCAGGAGGGCACACAGAGGGGTAAGGAGGGCACACAGAGGGGTCAGCAGGGCACACAGAGGGGTCAGCAGGGCACACAGAGGGATCAGCAGGACACACAGCGGGGTCAGGAGGGCACACAGAGGGGTCAGGAGGGCACACAGAGGAGTCAGGAGGGCACACAGAGGGGTCACGAGGGCATACAGAGGAGTCAGGAGGGCACACATAGGAGTCTACGGGGCACACAGAGGAATCAGCAGGGCACAGAGAGCGATCAGGAGGGCACACAGTGGGGTCAGGAGGGCTGGGGATTCAAGAGGGCACAGTGCTGGAGGGTCAGGAGAGCACAGAACATGGGAGGGGGGACTGGACAGCATGGTACAGGGGAGTCTGGAGGGCTGAGGAGATGGGCACAGTATTGGGGGTTAAGAAGGCACAGCCCTGGGGGTTCAGGAGGTCACGCTACTAGTGTTTTGGACACGGATCAGTACCGTCAGAATTATATCTGTCCCTGGCCTAATTTCAATACAATGTGTATACACACGAGAGAAAACACAGACGCTGATACGAGTTTCAGAGTCAAGGTAGTTCTGCTTTATTCGTTCCTCTTTTTACGCTTATAAAGGGTCTGCTAGACATTGCAGGACATGTCTGATAGACGTAATTCAATGAACATCAAGCCAAGGACATATAAGTTCATGATTGGATGTATCTATGTGATTATAATTTTCTTCCAGGATATGGTAACTTCTGTCTTGGGTGCGGTTCCTTCCCGAAAGCGCCATCTTAGAAATCATCTGTTTCTTCCCTTATTATTTGTTAGTAGCAAACCAAGTAAGAATGAAAGTAATTAATCTGATGAGCATGTCTGAGTAAGGAATATATGTATATAATAGGCTAATAGCATAAATGTGTATAAAGCATGCATGTGACACCATTGAAATAGGCATTTTACTATGACCATTAATTACATCCATTACACTAGGGTGGTTTTAAGGTCATGATACCAAGAGGTGTCAGGAGGGCACACAGAGGAGTCAGCAGGGCACACAGAGGAATCAGGAGGGCACACAGAGGGGTCAGGAGGGCACACAGAGGGGTCAAGAAGGCAAACAGAGGGGTCAGCAGGGCATACAGAGGGGTCAGCAGGCGGGAG
>BLSH010348234.1:881621-895589 GCA_018402905.1 Glandirana rugosa
TATAAGAGACAGCCTGTGGAGAGAGGAAGCACTGCTAATCACTGCCTGTGTATTGCTGGGAGCTCCCTGTCATGTGTGAGATCTTACCTTGCAGTCTCCTCCATGTCCTCTCCCTCTGCTCTGTACAGGATGGTGGGTGGGGGAAGGGTCCCTGTGGAGAGAGGAAGCACTGCTAATCACTGCCTGTGTATTGCTGGGAGCTCCCTGTCATGTGTGAGATCTTACCTTGCAGTCTCCTCCATGTCCTCTCCCTCTGCTCTGTACAGGATGGTGGGTGGGGGAAGGGTCCCTGTGGAGAGAGGAAGCACTGCTGGAGGTAGAGACTAAGTGTCGGAGTGCGACTTGTGGAGGGGGGACCTGGCTAGACAGCAGGCTAGAATGTGTAACTGCAAGCAGAGAAAATCTTGGCTGCCCCCCCAGGCAGAGACCAAATGGACTAGGCAGTTTAAGGTCTGCAGATTCAGACATCCTAAAAAGCTCCTATATTTAGAATGGAATGTTGGAAAGCAGCCAATGAGGGTGGAGAATTCATTTTACTGTGTTCTAGATAGGGATTTTTAGTGAGATTTGGGACGTTTGCCCTGTTGCTAGGCAGATTACACTTCTCTTTCTTATCTTATCTGTCTATTCCAGCAATTAGCAACAGAAGCACAGCTAGAGAGAAATTCCAAAGGTTTTTTTTCTTTGGAGTTTCTATCTAGCTGTGCTGGCTGTTGGTTAATAATTATAGTTATTTTTTATTTTTATTTCTTACTTATTTTTTTGGTGGGGCTCCGCCCCTTCAGCCCTTATGGACGAGCCTCCACTGCTCCTATGTAGCACAAGAACAGGAAGTAGCGCCCAAACATGTAATGAGCAAATATGTTTGCTTTCATGAATGTACAGTATGATTTTAAAAACAAGGTTTTAAGACATTAACACAAATATGGAGACACCAGGGCTTTTTTTCAACCAGAATGTGGTGAACTGGACTAGGCAGTTTAAGGTCTGCAGATTCAGACGTCCTAAAAAGCTCCTATATTTAGAATGGAATGTTGGAAAGCAGCCAATGAGGGTGGAGAATTCATTTTACTGTGTTCTAGATAGGGATTTTTAGTGAGATTTGGGACGTTTGCCCTGTTGCTAGGCAGATTACACTTCTCTTTCTTATCTAATCTGTCTATTCCAGCAATTAGCAACAGAAGCACAGCTAGAGAGAAATTCCAAAGGTTTTTTTTCTTTGGAGTTTCTATCTAGCTGTGCTGGCTGTTGGTTAATAATTATAGTTATTTTTTATTTTTATTTCTTACTTATTTTTTTGGTGGGGCTCCGCCCCTTCAGCCCTTATGGACGAGCCTCCACTGCTCCTATGTAGCACAAGAACAGGAAGAAGCGGCCAAACATGTAATGAGCAAATATGTTTGCTTTCATGAATGTACAGTATGATTTTAAAAACAAGGTTTTAAGACATTAACACATATATGGAGACACCAGGGCTTTTTTTCAACCAGAATGTGGTGGAACACGCCATCTCTGGCACTAGTCCTGTGCTCACCATTTACTACTGTCACTTGTAAACACAGAAGCCCTGCTTCTGTGTTTACAAGTGACTGCACACCTCTCTCGGAAGCTCCCATAGAACCCACCCCCCCATCCTGCACTCAGGGCTGGGGCAAGGGAGGGGCAGCTGCCAGAGAACAGTGTGTTCATTGGCAGGAGGGGTGCATTGCATGCTAAGCTGCACCATTGATGATTACCATCTCTTGTTTGATGCCCAGATGATCTCACTGCCACTGCTGGCTATTGGGGAAGAGGCAGAGCCACAAATGAGTGTGCATTCATTGCACTGTTTGGGAAAAACAATTCTAGAGCTAGGACAGCTGCTGAGAGGTGCTTTTGCAGAGGTAAGCCTCAGAAAGATGGTGGAGCTTTGAAGAAATGGGAGGCAGTGGTGGGGTGTGTGCAGGGGGGAGGGCTGTGGGGGGAAAGGAGGCACAGAGGGAACAGCTGAGGAGGGGGGAGATGTGGATGGGGGATGCAGAGGTAAGGAGCTGTGAAAGAGGGCTGCAGAGCTTAGTTGTTGAGGAAGTGGGGGTTTCAGAGATAAGCTGTGGAAGAAGAGTTCAGATATGAGCTGTGGACAGGAGTTGGCTATGGCCAGGGGTGCAAAGGTGAGCTGTGGCAGGGCAGTGTGTGGAGCTGAGCATCACTCAAGGGGTGCAGATGTGAGCCGTGGATGGGGAGTGCAGAGATGAGCTGTGGATGGTGGGTGCAGAATTTATTTGCAGACTAGGGGTGAGCAGAGGTGAATTGTGGATAGGGGGTACAGAAGTGAGTTGTAGGCAGGGGGTGCAACATAGAATTGTGGACTAGGGGTGCAGAGGTGAGTTGTGGAAAGGAGTGCAGAGGTGAGTTGTGGACAGGAGTGCAGAGGTGAGCTGTGGACAGAGGTGCAGAGATGAGTTGTGGATGGGGTGCAGAGGTTAGTTGTGGACGGGAGGTGCAGAAGTGAGCTGTGGGTGAAAATGCAGAGGTGAACTGTGAACAAGGGTGCATAGTAGAGCTTGGAGTTGGGTGCAGATGTGAGTTGTGGACAGTGGGGTGAATACATTATTTGTGGAAGTAATATAGGAGGTAGAATACCTGGTGTCTTCTAAGGGCTCTTAAAGCAACTCTGCTAGCAGTCACTGGGTGGGTCTTGGAATCCAGATGCTCTCAACAGCTTTGATTGGAGCACAGCAGCCATAAAACCAGAAGTTTTAGTTAATCTTCATTCTAGTGATGACTCTTGGAAGATCACTTAGGCTCACACCCTGCATATAGATGGATGCTACTCCCTAGGCCCAGCTTGTTGCCATGTGGCCTTAATGTAGGCACATAGCCTTTCATCACAGCCAGAGCTTCTGTTAGGAATCACGGGGCCCCATACAGTCTACTTGGCAGGGCCCCCCCAATATATCAAAACAATATTTTCACTAAAAATACACAAAAATCATTATTCGTGGACACTAACATAACAGAGAACCTGTGTGAATAAGGCCTTCTTTGATTATTTTTTTTTTAAATGTATAATTTTAAAAAAAGATTACATTTTTAAAATTATTTTATCTTACAATGTTTAAAAAATATGTATTACAAGGTTTTAAAATGTATTTTTTTTTTAAATTTTTTGTTTTACAGGGCAGGGAAGCTGGCAATGCCATGGGAGTGGGCCCAGCACAGTGACAGGGGGGCACACGGGGGGAATCAGAAGTAGGCAGAAACAGGGAGGGGGATCGGTGGGGGGGGGGGAATCAATTACAGGAATGATGCCCTGTGTCTGTGTATCTCCCTGCAGCAGCTGAAAGCCGGCAGGAGGGAGAGAAACCAGTTTTCAGCTGCTGTAGAGAGCCGCACAGGGCATCTTTCTGTTATTGCCCCTCCGCCCGGCCACACCCATTCCTCCTGCTGTTCGGGCCCCCCTGTGTGCCTACTGGTGGTCCACCCCTGTCAGCAGCCCTGATCACAGCCACCCTCTCCCCAGCATGGTAGGGGCTCCAGGACTCTTCTAGATCAGGGGTCAGCCTGTTTGTCAGAGCCAACCCACTGATGACAAACTGACCAGGGGTTGACCAGCTGACAAAACAGGAAGGACTCTCTCTACCACACTCCAGGACTTTGGAGCTTCCTCAACAGAGCAACTGACAGTTAATGTAAATACAGGAAGTTCTAAATGCCATGATACAGGAGAAACCTGGCAAAATTAGCAAAATATTGCACACCACAAGGCGGATAGGGATTACATTCATACCCATGTGTGAATATCACTTTTGATAACTAAGTTGTCTGTGAATGGTGGCTTTCCTGAGGAGCCTATAAATCCATGGAAACAGGAAATTCCCCCAGGTAGTGAAGAGCATGCCTTATGTACTGCTGTATATTTTGTGCATTTTCTTTTGTATTGGGCTGTGTAGCAACTATTTTGTAAAAAGTTGGTGAGGACAAGGAGGCTTGCAATGTTTTTAGCTATATAAAATAAAAGCTTTGTGGTTCTCGGGTTATTCTGCATGATAATCCTAAATGACAAAGTACTGCTAATTATAACACACCTCAGGGGAATTATAATCACTATAGGTCAGTGGTTCTCAACTCCGGTCCTCGGGACCCCCCAACAGGCCAGGTTTGCAGGATAACTGAAATACATCACAGGTGATATCATTTGCTGCTCAGTGATTGCAGTGTTCTAGTCTGGATCTCCCCAAGGTAATACTTAAAATCTGGCCTGTTGGTGGGTCCCAAGGACCGGAGTTGAGAACCACTGCTATAGGTGATAGACTGAGTCTCCTGCTGTTAGCTGTCTGTTTATCGGTTCCAAAATTCCTCCTCACTACTTGGGTTCCCAAAAAAAGGAATTAGTGTAGCCACCCTGCCTTATGCAGGGTGTGTCTAAATTTAGTCCTGCATGGTTGTAGTCAGCCAGTGCTAACATGTAGTCTGTGGTTTGCCCAGTTTCCCCTAAGTTCAGTCTGGTTGTCAGTTCTCCCTTTTTGTCAGTAGGTTGCCTCTGGTATTGGTGAGAGATGTTACAGTAGGTATGAATTATGAATATTCATATCTTTTCCCAGCCCATGACTAGGAGTTTCCTTTGCCAGTGGGGCATTGCAGGAAATAGTATAAATGTTCAAGGCTGGCTAATGTGAGCTCTCTTCCTCCCTGACTGCTGCCAGGGAAGAGTGTGCTTAATGGAGCTGCCTTTGTCGGCCTGACTAGCTTGAATGGGGCCTGGGAAGTGATGAGGCCTGGTGCTGCTAATCTTCACCAGAGGCAGAATGGAGTCCCATAGAGGCTAGTAGACTCTCCTGCAGAAGATGGAAGCTGCTGTTACTGGTGCTGATTGCTAGAGAAACCTACCACAGGAAGGTCAGTCCTGACTTAACCACTTAAGGACCGGAAGGATTTCCCACATTAGGACCACAGCACTTTTTGCGTTTCGGCAATGCGTCGTTTTAACTGACAATTGTGCGGCCGTGCGATGTTGTACCCAAACGAAATTTGCGTCCTTTTTTTTCACACAAATAGAACTTTCTTTTGGTGGTATTTGATCACCTCTGCGTCATTTCTGATCACCGCTATGAACAAAAAAATAGCGACAATTTTGCAAAAAAAAAAAATGTTTTTCTTACTTTTTGCTAAAACACATATCCAAAAAAATATAAAAAAACATTTTTTTCATCGGTTTTGGCCGATTTATATTCTTCCTCATATTTTTGGTAAAAAAAACAGCAATCGGTGTTTATTGATTGGTTTGCGCAAAAGTGGCCGCGTTTACGGATGATGAGAATTCATTTCTGGGGTTTTTATTTATTTTTTTATTTTTTTACTATTAATGGCGGCCATCTGCAATTTTTAGTGGTACTGAGATATTGCAGCGGACATGTCGGACATTTTTGACACTTTTTTGGGACAACTGACATTTATACAGCAATCAGAAATTTAAATATCCACTGATTACTGTATGAATGTCATTGGCAGTGAAGGGGCTAACCTGCAGGGGGAGATCTAGGGGTTAACTGTCTTCCCTGGGTGTGTTCTAACTGTGGGTGGGCTGGGCTGTTATGGGCATAAGAGATCTAACTGATTCCAGTGACAGGGATGTCCTATGCCCACACTGACCGGAGTGGGGAACCCCGTTCTTTTGCTGTGGCCGCTCATCGCAGCTCGCCAGCGGACATTGGGTCCGCCCGACCCCCGGGCACACTCCTCCGGAGTACGGCGGGCGCACACGCGCCCCCTAGCGGCCACTCTGCAAATCGCCGTTTATATACGGTGATTCGCGGGACGCATCCACACTGCCGCAGTAAATATACTGTGTGCGGTGTGGAATCGGTTAAGGACTTTTTTTCTTGTGATGTGCTTTATGGAGTGCCGGAGTTCTGCCTTAGTTCTTAGCATCAGCAACCCTAACCCTCTCTTCCATTTAACTATGAGTAATAAACCTTTTTGTTTTTACCTTAAAGTGACTGGCGTCCATCTGTCCATGTCTCCAACTATGCCTAAGAGACTTAACCCTGTGGTGAAATGTTAGCCTACTCTGTCTCTGGGTATACAACCATGCTTCCCGGGGTCAGGGAGGTGCTGTATTAGTTAGAGGCGGATATGTGTCAAATGCATTCACCAAAAACCAAATGCTGAAACATAGTGATAAAAAATGATGATAAATACATATTATAAAGGGCCCCTATAATAAAACATATTGTTTGCTGGTAACATTTGCTGGTAATAAATGTAATGTTAGTATTGAATATATGAAGTTCTTTTTTTACTCTTTTGTTTATATTTTTCTTGAATTGAAGCTGTCCTGCAAATGTGACAAAGAGAAGGGTTGGGCCAAACTGTAACACTGCCACTGGTGCCTAAAATGGTTACCTTTAATGCATAAGGTTTAAACATTACAAAAACCCAAAATCAATTTTCCATGTTCTTTGGCAGCATGTCTCAATGTATATGTAGCGGGTGCTGCTCAGCCCTGCACTTTCCGCCAGCGGGACACACACAGACAGGCTCTCTGACAGGGAAAGCGAGCCTGCCAGCAGCTGCGGGGGAATTCTTCCCACTCCCTCTCCCCTTCACTCTATAGTGTGCGAGCGGTAATCGCACAGGTAGCCACCAGCCCTGCTCCCTCCCCTGCTTCCTCACTGGCAGGAGGAGGAGAGCCTATCACCAGATGGATCTCCAGCAGTAACACATCTTGGGACATGTAGTCCTTAACACAGACGGCCCCATAGCAATGGAGGCAAGACTACACACCCCAGCATGCTCACACAGAAGGAGAGGAAACAGGAACCATGAGGCTGCCTGGGAGAGAGGGCAGAGACCACAAGTCGAGGAGAAGACCGGACGCAGGGGAAGGGTGCTGCCATCCAGTGTCGGTGTGGCTGTCTCCTGCCACGCGGTCGGTCACAGACATCTCGCCAGAGAGGGACCCTGGATGTATCTCCAGACACATCTCTGTAGATGTCGCAGGGCATTCTAGTGGTCTGGTAGCCAGTTGGGCAACCTGAAGAGCCTATTCCGGGATATCTCTCCTTAAGGCCTTGGTCACAGGTTTGGTGAGCGGGCACCTGCCCATCTTTCGGAACAAAGAGATACTGCATGCAGACAACATTTACTTATCTTTTGCCTACACCTGTAGAATGCTGTGTTGTACTTACCCCCTTGTCAGGCAGCAACAGAGTTCATTTTGCTTCAGCGCTCCACATTACACTCTGCATCACACTGCTTGCTAAGACATCTTAAACATACCTTGTTCACCCTGCTAAACAGGACACCTAAATTGCACCAAAAAAGAGCTTGGCAAACATGCAAGTCCTTCTTGTCTTCTGAAAAACTACAACATATTCCCCCAAAGGGAATTAAAGCCACTGGTGCCATAAGGGCCCATACCATACACCCAGGACTCAGGATTCACTAAATGAGCGGGTTTAAAGACTCAAGAGTGTTTACACTGCATTCCATATTGTCATTTTATGGTTTATTGGGACTGTGGTGTCAGGGAATAGAAGGGTGTGGTGTGATGTAAGCCTGGTCATTCAACTGCCCTCCTCCTGCCTGGACCCATAGAGCTCAGTTTAAGTAGAGTTGATTATTCTGTGAAGTATTCTTATTATACTGAATTATTTGTGTGGTTGTCTCTGCTTTCAGGGTTATTTGCCTTAAAAAGTCCCCTGAAAGTAGCCAGATTGCAGTGTTGTATTTCCTTGCTCTTAGGCCTCATACACACGGACGTTTCTAAAAAAAATAAACAAAACGTCAGGAAAAAAAATCGGCATTTTTCAGCGTTATGCATCGGCATTAGTGAGCGTTAGTTAGTCAAAAAACGCCGGTTAACGTCGGTACAGTATTAGTAGGCGTTAGTTGGCGTTTTGCGGAGTCTGCGTCAAAAAACGTCAAAACGTTACAGCCTCAGAACGCGCTGGCCGTGGGTTCTAGTTTCAGCTCACTAACGCAGACGCCATCTACAGCTCAAAAACGTCAGCATTTTTATGGGGCCATTGACTAACATGGAGAGCTGCAAAAAACGCCAGAAAACGTTTGTGTCAAACAACGTCCGTGTGTATGAGGCCTTAATCTTTCAGCCAGTAAGACTCAACTGAGTTATTTAAGATATATTTAACTATCACCTTATCATAGTGTTACGGTTTTACTTTAGGGCAAAATAAAGTATTTAATTAAAAATACTTTCTGGTTCAATATCGGCTGTGTCTATTTACTATTGTGTTGGCAGTAACATTGATCACTAGGTGTGCCAGAGGGGCTGAGACTGTTCTTGGGGTTGAGAGACAGAGTACAGAACCAAATATACTCAAGTGGCTCCTTCGGGGGTGGTGCTACATATATAATTTTCTTACTTAAATTATTTTTTCATCCTTTTGTCTCCCTTCTTGTAGGGGGACATTTCCACGCTAAGCGTTGCTTCCCCACTTTTTATTAAATTTATAATACACGGGAAGCAGTCAAAGCAATTACGCACCACTCTGGCTACACTCAATTTATGCCTATTTGAAGTAACCTCAATTTCCCTGAAAAATACAAACTTAAGGGTTTTGAACACTGGAAAAATGCCGGCATTTTATTTCTTCTTTATTACTTTAACAGAGTATAGTAATATATTTCCAATAAATCTTTCTTTCAGCACCTACAACTGCGGCATGTACTACAAACCCAATCCACTTTCATGTCCCTGACATATAATCCTTCTTCGATTCTCACAATGGTTGTCTCTACATCCTCTTCACAAAGGGGCTTGATGGGAGATGCATTTTCTGATTTGTTGATAGCGGTCAGTGCTTAGATACAACTGTAAAGTGGTCAACATTGGAGACAGGGTCTGGACCCTATAGATGACCATTGAACTCAGGCACTGAAATAAATTCTATATGTTTCTCTCTCCACTAAGCAAAAACTAACTAAGTTGTTTATTTTACATAGATTTTACTGTAGGCCTCAAAAATTGCATTCTTAGGGTAGAAATACAACACCTTGTTGCACCACAGATACAGACACCCTGATCTATATATTATGAAGAAGTCCTAAACTTTATCATTATAGGGCCTCCATTTATATGGCGTCCACTTATATCCTAATCTTACCATTCTGGGAATAATCCCGAAAGATTTAATAACAAAAGATTGTAGTTTGCTATGGACTCACACTATTCATAGCTAGAAAATAGATTTTACAGAAATGGCTCTCACCTAGTCTTGCAGCAGCATACTGTCATAAATACTACCCTGAGTAGAGAAGAATTAACTTAACATAGGGGGTGGCCAAGAAAGTTTCAACAAATCTAGTCTTTATGGCTGTCATCTACCAAATTGACCTTTACTTCTTTACTTTTTTAACCTTTATTAATTTCATGACAGAGCTATTGCTCTGCATTACACAGAACATAACCTGCTTGCAAGGCCATGAACTTGACTTTTTTTATACATTACCTTTCCCATCCCCATGCCTATGGTCCTGTGATCACGTTTAAGTTTATGTTTATAAATTGGAATGCAGTGTGTCCACGGCAGATGGGAACTATTTTTAAGGGCCTGGTAGCCCACTTTTATTAAAAAGAAAAACAAATCAATAGTCCAACGAAAGGTTTCCCATGCAGGGGATCTTCTCCAGCTCATAAGCTCACTCAGATTCAAGTGCAATACCACACAGTACCTCTTACCAGTCTCTCTCACTGTGTTGTCCAGCACTCTTGGACACTTGGCTCTCTAGCCTTTAGTCACAGCACCCTGCTGTACGGTCCTCCACTGGCCTATGTATTGGGGTTTTCCTGACACCCCAATAGGAGCCGTCCTGATTCCTAGAGCTGAGAACCTTTGTCTCTTGGCTTCTGGCTCGGCCCTCTGACCCCTCGATGAGACCGTCTTCCCCCACTGGGCGCTGTCTCCAAACTGGGAGCCCTGACCCAGATAGCAAGCAATTGTGCTGCATGTTTGAAAATGACTTGCTAAGCTATTGCTAGACTTGCCAGGATTCACGTGTTTGTTGCACAATTGCAGCAAGTCCGCATTCCATGACTCCAGATCAACTTTCTTTGCAAAAATTCTGCAAGTCTGCTGCAAGTTCTGGTTCAGTTCTGTTGTGTAATAGTCATCCCACCACAGGGGTCATTGTGTCTGAATTTTCAGGCTGTAGACTTGTAGAGCTCTTGCTGTAGACTCACCACTGCAACTTTGCTCTTGCTAGAGACTTGCCATTCAAATTTGCTACAAATTGAAAACATTTTAATTAGAACTTGTGCTTGAAGTGCTCTGCAAGTGTATAATTTGCCAGTGAAAATGTGCAGCAAGTTAAAAGACTTACAATTCAACACTGCCACAAATTTGTGGCAAGTTATTCTTGCTATTTTGGGAGTTATCCTCAGACCTGAGTATAGAAGGACCCTGTACATCTGTGTACTCAGCCAGGTTGCAAGTGTCTAGCAAAACTCGGACACCTGATTGAATGTTCTGATCCAAAACTACAGATTCTGAAGAAAGCCAAATACATGGCTTTCTCTGCCCAGAAACAATACGTCACTTTTAATCTAAATGCGAATCCTCACATCATATTTTCCTATAATCTCACAGACAAAGCCTCGTCCTGTTGCAAGATACATATTTGGAATATGAAAAGTTGGGGTAACACACTTTAACCACTTGCTAACCAGCTGTCGTCATTATACGGCAGCAGATCGACAGTCCTGCGCGAACCGCCGTAGTTGTACGGCAGCTCGCACAGGAGCGTTAGCAGGCAAACGCCCTGCGTGCGGCGTGGGCGCGCCCGCGGGTTAGGCGGACTCGATGTCCGCTGGCGACCCACGATCGCCTTCTACAAAGGCAGAATGGGGATCCACCTTTGTAAACAAAGCAGATCCCCGTTCTGACATGGGACATGGCTGAGATCTTCTGTTCCCAGCCATCGGGAACAGCGTTCTCTGTCATGTCCCTGTCAGCCCATCCCCCCTACAGTTAGAACACACTGAGGGAACACAGTTAACCCCTTGATCGCCCCTTAGGGTTAACCCCTTCCCTGTCAGTGTGCTTTTTACATTGATCAGTGCATTATTATAGCACTGATCAATGTAATAATGTCAGTGATCCCCAAAAAGTGTCATTTGGGGTCAGATTTGTCCGCCACAATGTCGCAGTCCCGCTAAAAATCGCAGATCGCCGCCATTACCAGTAAAAAAATAAAAAATAAATAAAAGTCCCTAAATCTATCCTATAGTTTGTAGATGTAATATCGTTTGCACAAACCAATCAATATACACTTATTGCGATTTTTTTTACCAAAAATATGTAGAAGAATATATTTCAGCCTAAATTGATGAATAAATATTTTTTTTTAAGTAAAAAAAAATGTTTCTTTTTCAAACTTGTCGCTCTTTATTTGTTTATAGAGCAAAAAATAAAAACCGGAGAGGTGATCAAATACCACCAAAAGAAATCTCTATTTGTGGGAAAAAATGGACGTCAATTTCGTTTGGGTATAGTGTCACACGACCGCGCAATTGTCAGTTAAAGCGGCGCAGTGCCGTATCGTAAAAAATGGCCTGGTCAGGAAGTGGGTAAATCCTTCCAGGGCTGAAGTGGTTAAGGGGCCTTGCAATAGACTCAAAAAATAGACTTGGAACATTTTATATAGTGATACTTGGTGGCAAAAATATGGAATTTAGATTTTGGGTTCCCATAAAGACAAAATTACAAAGCACAGCCATCTCCAGTGTGGGTATCTGAAGCCACAGTATCCTTCTTCCTGGATTCCAGACATGCCGGCTACCCAGCATGCACTTGCCGATCTTGCGCATGTGCAGTGCGGTAAAATCTTGAACAGCTTGACATGGCATGGCTCCAGTAACATTTAACATTGGCTTCTACAGTATCTCACAAAAGTGAGTACACCCCTCACATTTTTGTAAATATTTTATTCTATCTTTTCATGTGACAACACTGAAGAAATGACACTTTGCTACAATGTAAAGTAGTGAGTTTACAGCTTGTATAACAGTGTAAATTTGCTGTCCCTTCAAAATAACTCAACACACAGCCATTAATGTCTAAACCGCTGGCAACAAAAGTGAGTACACCCCTAAATGAAAATGTCCAAATTGTCCCCAATTAGCCATTTTCCCTCCCTAGTGTCATGTGACTCCTTAGTGTTACAAGGTCTAAGGTGTGAATGAGGAGCAGGTGTGTTAAATTTGGTGTTATCGCTCTCTCTCTCATACTGGTTGCTGGAAGTTCAACATGGTACCTCATGGCAAAGAACTCTCTGATGATCTGGAAAAAAAAAGATTGTTGCTCTACATAAAGATGGCCTAGGCTATAAGAAGATTGCCCAGACCCTGAAACTGAGCTGCAGAACGGTGGCCAAGACCATACAGCGGTTTAACAGGACAGGTTCTACTCAGAACAAGCCTCGCCATGGTCGACCAAAGAGGTTGAGTGCACATGCTCAGCGTCATATCTAGAGGTTGTCTTTGGGAATAGATATATGTGTGCTGCCAGCATTGCTGCAGAGGTTGAAGGGGTTCAGCCTGTCAGTGTTCAGACCATACGCCGCACACTGCATCAAATTGGTCTGCATGGCTGTCATCCCAGAAAGGAGCCTCTTCTAAAGATGATGCCAAGAAAGCCCACACTTTGCTGAAGACAAGCAGACTAAGGGCATGGATTACTGGAACCATGTCTGTGGGGCATCCTCAAATGGAAGGTGATGCCATCATGGAAGAGTGGAAGAGGACTCCAGTGCAACCTGTGAAGCTCTGGTGAACTCAATGCCCAAGAGGGTTAAAGGCACTGTTGGAAAATAATGGTGGCCACAGAAAATATTGACACTTTGGGCCCAATTTGGACATTTTCACTTTGGGGTGTACTCACTTTTGTTGCCAATGGTTTAGACATTAATGGCTGTGTGTTGAGTTATTTTGAGGGGACAGTAAATTTACACTGTTATACAAGCTGTGCACTCACTACTTTACATTGTAGCAAAGTGTCATTTCTTCAGTGTTGTCACATGAAAATATATAATAAAATATTTACAAAAATGTGAGGGGTGTACTCACTTTTGTGAAATACTGTATGTGCAATCTTGGTCAGCTTGACATGGCACTGGAGCAGTGCCATGTCAAGCTGACCAAGATTTCCCATAAACGCCAATGATAAATGTTACTGGTCCTGTGCCATGTCAAACTGACCAAGATTTTCCATAGACGCCAATGTTAAATGTTATGGGAGCAGTGCCATGTCAAGCTAACCAAGATCTCCCAGGAGCCAATGCAAAGCAGGAAATGCCATACGGTGTCGTGACCCCTAAAGGAGGAAGTGAAATTAGATATAGGCATAAATCAGGTAAGTGAACAGAAAAAAATGAATAAATTGTCAATTCATTTCAAGGATGCACATTAGTACTGCATGGTGAGGAGTGAAAAATGTGGGTGGAAGCAGAGGCGTAACTAGAACCTTCAGGGCCCGGTGTAAGAAATTATGAAGGGCCCCCCCGACCCCCGGAGCGACCCAGCCCCATGCTTCAGGGGGCCCATGTGTCACCCCTGTACACCTGGATAGGAGGAGCGGCGGGGGCAGCATATGGAGGAACCGATCCCCCTCCATTTTCTTCCTGCAGCCGTTGAATGCCGGTGGGATGGAGAGGAGAAATAGGCTTTCAGTGACTGCAGGAGGAAAATGGAGGGTACTAGTTCCTCCATATGCCACTCCTCCTCCTATCCATGTGTACAGGGGTGAGGCATGGGCCCCCTGGAGCTGGGATGAGTGGCAGCAAGAGGTGGCGGGATGGATGGGATCAATGGCAGTGGTAGTGGGGGGATGGCATCAGTGGCAGCGGTGGTAGGGTGGATGGGATCAGTGGCAGCAGTAGTTGGGGGATGGGATCAGTGGCAGCAGTGGTGGAGTGGGTGGGATCAGTGGCAGCGGTGGTGGGGGGATGGGATCAGTGTTGGCGGCGAGG
>BLSH010348234.1:900301-912119 GCA_018402905.1 Glandirana rugosa
TGGTGCAACCACTGCGGAAAACCCCTTAACGAACTTCCTGTAGAAGTTGGCGAAGCCTATAAATCGTTGGACCCCTTTTCTGTCTACGGGAGCTGGCCAGTCCAAGATGGCAGACACTTTTTGTGGGTCCATCGTGATTCCCGTAACTGAGATGATCAGACCCAGGAATGGAATGCTGGCACACTCAAATACACATTTTTCTGCTTTAGCGTAAAGTCTGTGTTGTCGGAGGCGCTGCAACACACATTTGACATGCCTGCGGTGTTCCTCCAATGTAGCTGAAAAAATGAGGATGTCATCCAGGTAGACGATGACAAATTGATCCAAGTAATCCCGGAAAATATCGTTCACCAGGTGTTGAAAGGTGGCCGGGGCATTACAGAGCCCAAAGGGCATTACAAGGTATTCAAAGTGGCCGAACCGTGTTCGGAAGGCCGTTTTCCATTCGTCACCCTCCCGGATGCGAAGGAGATTGTACGCCCCACGAAGATCCAACTTGGTGAATACTGTAGCTGACCCGAGCCTTTCGAACAGTTCTGGGACCAGAGGTAGGGGGTAGCGATTTTTGACTGTGACCTTGTTGAGGTCTCTGTAATCAATGCAGGGGCGTAAGGAGTGGTCTTTTTTTTCCACAAAGAAAATCCCTGCACCTGCCGGAGAAGTAGAAGGCCGGATGAATCCCTTTGCAAGGTTCTCATCCAGGTAGTCCTTTAAAGCTTTCAGCTCTATTTCTGAGAGCGGGTAGATCCTGCCAAATGGTATCTCAGCACCAGGTAACAACTCTATCGGGCAGTCATATGGCCTGTGTGGAGGAAGTTCATCTGCTCCTTTCTTATTGAACACGCCAAGAAATTCATGATAGACAGAGGGGACTGCGAGACGGGTTTCCGGATCCGGGTCAACGTTTAGGCACAACATAGTAGGAGGGACTCCCGACCCTAACTGCTGACAATGGTGCTGACAGTAGACGGATGAAAACAAGACTTCTCCAGTAGACCAGTTGATAGCGGGGCAATGCGCCCGGAGCCATGGCAGTCCCAAGATGATGGGGAACAGTGGAGAAGCAATTATATCCAACCGGAGATATTCCCTGTGGCCATTGGTTGTCTGGGCAAACAGCGGGGCGGTCTCATGGGTGACAGCACCCGATTTCATGGGGGTTCCATCTGCCAGGCGGATGATCATCTGGTGGTTCTTGGATCGAAGCGGGATGCGGTGCTGGGCTGCAAATGTAGAGTCCAGAAAGCAGCTGCTTGCTCCTGAATCAATGATGGCAGGGACCTGCACGCTCCCACTTGGGAGCCATAGAGAGATAGGCAGAACCAGGTGAGTTGTCATATTGGGCATAGACAGGACTTCTCCCTGAATGGTGCGGCATCCCTGGTCCTGTTTGGCCGGGCAGGACTTGACAAGGTGTCCCGGACCTCCGCAGTAGAGACAGAGGTTAAAGGACAGACGCCTCTGTCTCTCCTCTGGGGAGAGTATGGGTCGTGAAAGTCCAGACCCTGATGGGTCTTGGAAGGTAGGTCCTGGGGGACTGGACCGTCTATGTGCTATCCCGGCAAATCCCGTGGACCTTTCTGCCCTGCGTTCCCGCAGGCGGCGGTCAATCTGTATTGACAAGTTAATCAAGGCATACAGGGATCGGGGGGCACCCACACGGGCCAACTCATCCTTCAGTGGCTCTGAGAGACCCCGCCTGAATTGATGGCAGAGTGCCGCTTCATCCCAGGCCGTATTGGCACTCCAGCGCCGGAACTCTGCCACATAGTCCTCCGCCATATGGTGGCCCTGCTTGAGTGTGCGGAGGGCGGCCTCCGCAGTAGCAGTCTGGTGGGGGTCCTCATAGAGCCGAGCCATAGCCTGGAAGAAGAGGTTGAGGTTGGTGGTTTCTGGTGCCCGTTGCTCCAATAGCCGGTGAGCCCAGACCTGGGGGTCATCGCGTAGCAAGGAGATGACCATCCCCACTTTAGTGGAATCCAGGGAAAAGGTACATGGTTGCAGGGCAAAATAGAGCTCACAGGCGCTACGGAACGCCTGAAACTTCTTACGGTCTCCTGTAAACCGTTCGGGCAGAGGCACCTCGGGCTCAGTGGGCAGGGTTACTATGGTGCTGGCAGCTGGCAGGGACAGCTCCAGGACCCTGTTTTCCAGCTGGGTGTACCCACTTTGCAAGTCCTTCACCGCTTGGGTGAGCCCTGTGAGATGCAGGCTTAGGTCATCCATCCGAGAGGGCCACTGCGCAGACTCGGACTGGCTGTCCGTTGCTGTCACGTCCCTGGTGGTAGAGTCTGACTTATGCAGTAGGCAACCTCTCTTACGGCCCTGGTTCCAGAACCCCTGGTAGAGTAGACAGGGAGCGCTGAAGCACAGGGGAGCACGAGGGCTGGATGGGACACAGGTGGTGGTATGAAGTTGTCCCGTAGTCCGTGCTAGACTGAAGAGTAGTGGTGCAGGCCGGGTCGTTAACTTGCGGTCAGAGTGGTACCGAAGGAGCAGGCAATCGGATGGTCGGGTGTAGGCAGGGTCGTTAACAGGCAGGCAGGTGAGGTACAGAAGGAACAGGCAGTCGGATGGTCGGGTGCAGGCAGGGTCGTTAACAGGCAGGCAGGTGAGGTACAGAAGGAACAGGCAGTTGGATGGTCGTAGACAAGCTGGGGGTCGGTGCAGGCAGCGTTCAAGCAGACGTGGGCTCAGGCCGGGTCACAGGTAATCAGGAAGCTCAGAACGGATAGCTCAGGAACACAGTAACGCTGTAGAACGGACAGCACTTGCCTACAGGAAGCAGGAAGTTTAAATAGAGCTGCCCATCAAAGAATTAGAGGAAACAACAACCAACTGTAATTAACCCTCCGCACAATCTTCTTCTAACATTGTGTATCGCTTGCAATTCCTACCACTACTGAATTTATGAGTGTCTCCACAGTGGGAGCACATGCATTCCAGGCCACCTGTCCCTCATCTATCCATTAGAATGCATGTGCTCCCACTGTGGAGACACTCATAAATTCAGTAGTGGTAGGAACTACAAGCTATACACAGGGTGCCGTGAAGAGGCCTTGCAGCTTATGCATGCATTTGCAAATGTGTGCTAACTAAACCCCTGTTTTTAACGCATACTGTTGGACAGGTTAAATCGGTTGGTTAGCAGATGGTTATAAGGTTGAGCTTGGAATTTTTCTCTGGTTTTGTCTTTCATGCGTTTGCCCTTCCATGTGCTCCTTGCTGTGAAGACCAGTTATAGGTTGGGGCAGGGGCCATTTCTTTGTTACTGGTGTAAATTTGGATCTGGAGACACACTGGACACCTTTGCTGCCATTGTACTATGTGCTGGGTGTCCAGTGTGCCCCTGTACCTTTAAGGGGGATTAGGCTACCTCTAGGCCACCTGTCCTTCATCTATCCATTAGAATGCATGTGCTCCCACTGTGGAGACACTCATAAATTCAGTAGTGGTAGGAACAGCAAATGAAACACAGGGTGCCATGAAGAGGCCTTGCAGCTTATGCATGTGTTTGCAAATGCTTGCTAACAAAACCCCTGTTTTTAACACATACTGTTGGACAGGTTAATTTGATTGGTTAGCAGACTGGTTGGTAAGTTGAGCTTGAAATTTTTCTCTGGTTTTGTCTTTCATGCGTTTGTCCTTCCATTTCCCTTTTGTGCAATCCACTGCAGTACAAATCCAGAGGAAATCTGACATGTTTATTGGGAGTGTACTTCCTGAAGCTTGTGCCATATGACTTCCTACCTCACCAATCACATTCACACAGGGGTGACTCCAGACAATTTTATGGGATTAGGGGTGCTGTGCTGGTAGCATAAGTGGGTGAACTAAGTCCCCAAATCCCATGGTATAGGAAAGGCAGACGTAACATAATGAGAAATGATTAGGAACATTTCATTTACAGTGTTATATAGAAGCCATTCACAGTGTAAAAATAACAGAGACTGTAGTTTATAGTGTATATACTGCTGTGGCCAAAAGTATGTAATACCTTATATTGCTGCTCAGCAAGTTCAAAAAAGTAAAAAACTGTTCTATAACTGCTGTCCAATAGATGTAAAAATAACTCCAGAAGCCCACCTTGAAGGAATTGAGAAGAAAAATGTGGATCAGGTAGTGCCCCACCAAAATTCAGGTTTGGGTATAGGCAAAAACTTTGAGTGATCCATAAAGTGGATGTTGATTCATGATGCAAGGCTGCACTTGTGACTGGGCCCTGACGTTCAGCCCAGAGGCTCAGAGGCAGCGTTGCCAACGGCCAGTAAATTTACTGACAATTTGTAAAAATCTGTGATTTTTAGAACTGTCTATAAATATCAGGGTCTGATAATTTGTCATGCTGTGCTGACTTTTTAAGTATGAACTGGGCAAACTACTTGATATGGGTATTGTCAGTGTTTCCATGTTGTGTTTAAATATCAATTGTCTTAGTTTTTAATAGGAGTTCAGTTATTTTTCAGGTTGCCAGTAAAAAATGTGCTCTGCCAGTAACAATTTCCATGATTTGCCAGTAAAAAGTGTTGCGGGAGGTTGGCAACACTGCTCAGAGGGAAGGGTGAAAATAACTGCACAACATGTCACATGAGAAATTGTAGACTTTTAAATCCCTTACCTGCACTGAACCTCTAACCTTAATGTGTTTGTAAACCTAAAAAATAAAATTATGGTACTGTCTTATTAAAGCAAGATAATATGATCTATACGAATGCATTATTATTTACTTCTTCCTGTGTTAAATATACCTGGTTAATCATGCCTGTGTCTCTCTTCCTGACAGTAAACTGAGCACACTAATCAAGGCTCATGATCCATGTCACCATGGTCAGTTTACATCTTTTGTTATGCCCCTGACTGTACAGGCACAATATGCAAGAGCGCATTGTGTCTGTAAGTTCCGTGGTCTGTGGAAAGCCACGCCCCCCACACATCTGCTTTGCATCCAACCCCTCATGCCCACCCATTCATCCTGCCTCCAGCCGCTCCTCCCTGCCCATCCTTCGTGCCTCCAGCTGCTCCTCCCTGTTCACCCCTCCTGCCTCCAGCCGCTCCTCCCTGCCCATCCTTCTTGCATCCAGCCGCTCCTCCCTGCCCACCTCTCCTGCCTCCTGCTGCTCTTCCTCTCCTCTTGGAATAGAAAGGCGACAACATCATTTCTGGCAATGACGTAATACCCCCACTCTGTACATGCCCCCTAGCAGGTCCGTGAATCGCTTGGGAAGCTATAGTGATCACATGACCTGCACTTTAGAAGCTGGGGAATTCAATATAGGCAAGTTAGTTAAAAAAAAAAAACATGGAATTGTGGTAGCCCTACATTTATACATAGCTTATTTGAATTGGAGAGAAAAGGGAGGAAGGGGAAGAGGAGGGGTGAAAGAGGGCAAAAGGGGGGGGGGAGAAAAGAGAGAAGGGGAGAAGAGAGTGACAGAAGGTGGTGGGAGTGGGTCAGGAACAAGGATATAGAGAGAGTGAAGGACATGAAGGGGAGAGAGGTGGAGCGGAGTGGGGAGAGAGAGGGGGAAAGTAGGAAGACTGGCAGGGGAGGGCTGGACCGGGGGCAGGGTGGCAATTGCCCCCCAGGCCACCCTAACTTACATTCAAAATGGCTGACGGCTGCTGGCCGCTCACATTTTTTTCTTATTGTGGAGGAAGGAAGTAGGGGCCAGGCGCACAGCCACCAACTAACTGCAGGCAAAGGGGGGCGCTCAGGGCCGGCCCTACCATGAATCCCGATGGGCCCATTGGGCTGCCTTGGGGGGGCGCCGCCGGATTACACAGATTGGGGATCTCCCGCTTACAAAGTCCTACCTCCTGGACCAGCTTCTATAATAGACAGCACACTGGTGATATCTATCATAGGAGCTGGTCCAGGAGGCGGGACTTCATATGACAGTGGCCGCGCCAGGTAAGCAGGAGATCCCCGCTCTCTGTAATCCAGTGGCTCTCCTCTCTCTGCATTACAGGCTGCATTGGATGGGCACTGTTGAGGCTGCATTGATAGGCACTGATCAGGCTGTGCTGATGGGCACTGGTAACGCTGCATTGATGGGCAATGATAGGCTGCATTGATGGGCACTGATCAGGCTGCAATGATTTGCACTGATCAGGCTGTGCTGATGGGCACTGGCGAGCCTGCATTGAGGGGCACTGATCAGGTTGCATTTGATAGGCACTGGTGAGGCTGCATTGATGGGCACTGGTGTGGCTGCATTGGTGGGCACTGATCAGACTGCATTGATGGACACTGGTGAGGCTGCATTGATGGGCACTGATGAGGCTGCACTGAGGGGCACTGGTGAGGTTGCATTGATGGGCAATGGTGAGGTTGCATTGGTGGGCACTGATGAGCTGCATTGATGCATTATTTTTGTTAAACCTCCTTTGTTGCTATAAACATTAAATTATGTTACCACATTGTATCATATTTGTCTTGCTTCGTAACATCAATATCCATTCTAAAACCAGGTGGGCATGGATGGTGAGCTGATTCGGTGGTTCAATGGGTCACTTGACTGGACTTGCCTCCCAGGCCTAAGGCTGCCATCCCTCCCCTGAAGACTGGGGAAGCAAGAAACAGAAGAGATAAGTGAAGGGAAGGAGAGTGAGAAAAGAAAACAGAAGACAGATTGAAGGAGGGGCGGGGAGATAAAAGAGGTAGAGATGGGGAAGTTAAAGTGAGCTAATATAGGAGGGAAACAGAAGTTTCCATAGGACACAGGAAAAGGGGATGGAGATATATACTGAAACAATAGGCCTTGCTGTTATGTTACTTCTATTATATTTGTACAAGTTCCCATGATAGATTCCCCTTTATCTGCTTTGGCTTGCATCAGCTGCCAATGCCCTGGTATGTAGGGCTAAGTTCAAGTAACAGTCCGCATAAAATTAGTGGGAAGCCAGAATTCGTTTAACCACTTCAATACTATGCACTTAGAACGCTTTACTACAAGACCAATTTTCAGTTTTCAGTGCTGTTGCGCTTTGAATGACAATTGCGCGGTCGTGCGACGCTGTACCCAAACAAAGTTTTTATCATTTTGTTCCCACAAATACAGCTTTCTTTTGGTGGTATTTGATCACCCCTGCGGTTTTTATTTTTTGCGCTACAAATAAAAAAAGACCGAAAATTTTGAAAAAAAAAAAATTCTCTATTTTTGTCACAAAACTTTGTAAATAAGTAAATTTTCTCCATCACTGGTGGGCACTGATGAGGCTACACTGATGGGCACTGATGTGGCAGTACTGATTGGCACTGATGAGGCGGCACTGATGAGGTGGCACTGATGATGAGGCACTTATATGCAGCGATGATGAGCACTGTTAGGCGGCACTGATAAGCAGCACTGACGGGTACTGAGAGGTGGCACTGATATACAGCACTGATATGCAGCACTGACGGACACTGCTAAGCGGCACTGATGGGCACTAATAGACAGCACTGATTGGCACTCATAGGTGGCACTGGGCACTGATAGGTGGCACTGATGGGCACTGATAGGTGGGCACTGGTAGGTGGCAATGGTGGGCACTGATGTGTTGATGATTGGTCACGGCTGGTCACATGGCAAAGCACTTTACCGAGATCGGCATTGCAGGGGGTCAGACTGACCCCCCACACCACCGATCGCCGCGATGCGCGCCCCCCCCGGGTGCGCGGCGGCTTGTTATCCTGAGGACGTCATATGACGTCCAGTCAGGATAACTCAGCCGCTTCCCGGCCGTCATTCTGCGTACGGCGGTCGGGAAGTAGTTAAACTAGCCTAAACCGGTTATAACTGCTTATATTACTGCTTTGTCATCATGTCTACTCGAAAGATCCATATGATGTGTACTGCCTTATAAAAGACGCCCCCATGCTTCACAATACAGACAATTCCCTGATAACTGTGCTGAGTACGTGTGTTTATTCATTGTTCATGGGGTTGTTTCCAGACATTTCTGCTGATCTCTGAGGTGCCTGTCCAGGGCCCAGGAGATAGCCGAGGATACAGTAACCCCTTCCTTTCACATACAATGACAGATAAACATGAGAAGATAAAGCTGGGCAAACGCTGTATTTCAGACGGTTCTGAGGAATCAACCTAAATTGGTTTAGTGGTTGGCCCTGTCAGCCACTTCCTCCCAACATACCTTGATTTAAAAATGAAAGGAGCCGGGCAGTAAATTGTCACCTAGCAGGTGTCTCCATCCAATCTGAGGCAGCTGCTGTTTGGGTATTTTAACAGCTGGCAGGACAGGCAATCAAAAGACAATAGGCACAGTGGGAGCTACGTCTATCTCATTTTCTCATTCAGCCTGTAAGGCAGCTCTGCAGGGCAGAGAATTCTCTTTGCAGGGCTTTGCAGGGCAGAGAGGTCACTTCCTCTCGGGTTGAATGAGCCAATTGGTGTTTTTTTTGCTGACATAGTCACATTGTGCCGACACTGGCAAGCCACAGGATTGCACATGACATTGGCCTTACAATGTGTAGGAAACATTTCTCTATACAGGACTGTGAACAACACACACTTTCCACAATTCTTGCAGAGATACAGCCAATCATTGACATTGTAATTTTTACAGCTTCTAATCGGAAGCCACAAACAACACACAGTAAATCAACATGCCAGCATGTCGGCAAACTGGTGGGGTTGTTGTGCCTGCAGGGGTAGATGCTGTGTGGTTGTTAGTCATTGTCAATTCCTCCATGTTCCCCATTAACTCGTTGGGTGCTAAGTACTGGGTCACAGAGACCTACACCGTGTGGGTTCTCCTGGACTTTGTTAGGCACTTTGCAGGGACACCTTGCTACACACACGGGGCAACCTTACTTTGTGTTACTTCTCTCAATACCTTGAGACAAGGGAAATACGTAATCTTAAGGTGGACCTCTATGCTTAGAGATGAACATACACAGTGTACACTGCACTGCAACTGTTCTACAGTAAACTTGTGACAATGTGCACCTTCTCTATAATATGCATTTAGGAGAGACACGCTGAGCCAATGTCCACATCCACCTTTCCAGAATTTTCCACTACTATTAGTACCCAGTAGCAAAGTGGGCCCCGCCCTGCACTCTGCACGGGCCCCACACATGCACTCAACTTAACTCTTAAACTTCTGTATCACTGTACAAGATGGGAACCTCTGGGGTGCAATCTGCTCCCAATGCTAAGGAGGATGTTGGTAAAATAAAAGAACAGAATAGAAAGGAATAGAATAGAATATAAAGGAATAGAATAGAATAAAAAATAGAATAAAATAGAAAGATTATAGCCATCTTCTGAAATTCGAATATAATAGAAAAGCAATAGAATAAATAATATAACCATTTTCAAAAATTCAAATAGAATCAATTCGAATTTGAATAGAATAGAAAAGAATAAAGTAGAATAGAATAGAAAATAACACAATAGTGCAGAAAAAACAACAGAATAGAACAGAATGAATATAACCATCTTCCTATTCTAAACTATTATTTTCTATTCTATTTTAATTTGAATTGATTCTATTTGAATTTTGGGAAATGGTTATATTATTTCTATTCTAAACTATTCTATTCTATTGGTTTTTTTTAATTGTACTCTTTTTTGCTCTATTATATTCTTTTCTATTCTATTATTTTATTTTCTATTCTATTCTTTTCTTTTCTATTCTATTCTATTACTTTCTATTCACATTCAAATAGTTTTCTATGCGAAATTTGAATTTCGGAAGATGGTTATATTCTTTCTATTCTATTCTATTCTGTTGTTATTTCTGTACTATTCTGTTATTTGCTATTCTAATCTACTATTTTCTATTCTATTCAAATTCTAATTGCTTCTATTTGAATTTTGGGAAATTATTATTATTATACAGGATTTTTATAGCGCCAACAGTTTGTGCAGCGCTTTACAATAAAGAAGGGAAACAGTACAATTACAATAAAGTTCAATACAGAAGGAATAGGAGGGCCCTGCTCATAGAGATTACAATCTAAAGGGAGGGGGCGGTGGTACAAAAGGTAATGGCTGTAGGGGATGATCTGATAGAGGTGGGTCTAACACAGTTCTTAGGTGGAGGTTGGGTAGGCTTCCCTGAATAAGTGAGTTTTCAAGGATCGCCTAAAAGCGGACAGGGTGGGGGCTGACTGGACATTCTGGGGCAGGCAGTTCCAGAGGATGGGAGAGGCTCTGGAGAAGTCCTGTAGGCAAGCATGGGAGGAGGTAACAAGGGAGTTAGAGAGAAGGAGGTCTTGGGAGGAGTGGAGAGGACGACTGGGGTGATATCTGCAGATGAGATTGGTGATGTAGCTGGGGGCAGTGTGGTGGATGGCCTTGTATGTTGTGGTTAGTATTTTGAATTTTATACGGTGGGGTAGGGGAAGCCAGTGAAGGGATTGGCAGAGCGGGGCAGCAGTCGCGGATCGGTTAGTAAGGTGTATAAGTCTGGCAGCAGCATTCATGATAGACTGAAGGGGAGATAGCCTGTGTAACGGTAGGCCAGTGAGTAGGGAGTTGCAGTAATCAAGGCGGGAAATAACCAAGGAGTGAATAAGTTGTTTCGTTGTGTCGTTAGTCGGGAAGGGGCGAATTTTTGAGATGTTGCGGAGGTTGAGGCAGCAAGATTTAGCCAGTGATTGGATGTGGGGCTGAAATAGAGGTCGGAGTCTAGGATTACGCCCAGCACCCTGGCATGTGTGAAAGGACCAATAGTTGTGCCATTGATCTCAATGGTAAAGTCATGAGGAGGGGACCAGGG
The DNA here is from genome assembly GCA_018402905.1 of Glandirana rugosa. Lineage (NCBI taxonomy): Eukaryota > Metazoa > Chordata > Amphibia > Anura > Ranidae > Glandirana > Glandirana rugosa. Next base: position 911,033 of record BLSH010348234.1, read on the forward strand.
AAGAGGAAATATTACAAGCTCAGTTTTAGAAAGATTGAGTTTGAGGAAGTGGCGTGACATCCATACTGATATGTCATTCAGTAAGTTTGTAATGCGTGAGGAGATTGAGGTGCAGAGTTGAGTCAAGAGATAGATCTGGGTGTCATCAGCATAGAGGTGGTAATTGAAGCCATGTGAAGTAATCAACTGGCCCAGGGAAGAGGTATAGAGGGAGAATAGGAGGGGCCCAAGGACAGAGCCTTGGGGTACCCCAACAGAAAGAGACAGAGGAGCGGAGGAGATGTCATTGTATGTGACACTGAAGGTGCACTTAGATAGGTAGGATGAGAACCAGGAATGAGCAGAGTCACGGAGGCCAAGGAAGTGAAGTTTATTGAGGAGGAGTGGGTGGTCAACTGTGTCAAAGGCAGCAGAGAGGTCTAAGAGTATGAGTATGGAGTACTGGCCATTGGTTTTAGCAGTTAGTGGGTAGTGGTGAGTTTGAGTAGGGCAGTTTCAGTTGAGTGTTGTGGGTGGAAGCCGGATTGTAGGGGATCAAGAAGGTTGTTGTCAGTGAGGTAGCAACTCAAACGGTTGTGGATGAGGCGTTCAAGAATAGTGTTGAGCGAACCCGGACTGTAACGTTCGGGTCCGTACCGAACTTTTGGGTGTCCGGGACCCGGACCCGTTCAAAAAACGTTCGGGTTCTGGGTTCTGGTAGTTTATCACGCATGTTGAATAGCTGCAGGGCAGCCAATCAACAAGCGTTTCACTGGTTTGCCCTTAGAAGCCATCACAGGAACAACTAACCGACGGGACGTCGATAAGTTGTACGCACTATTTGATGGTCTTGGGTCTTGGGCTTGCAAAAAACTTGCCCAGGCCCAGGGCCTGTGGGTTTTCAAGCCATGCCTGGGCTTGCAATGTCAGGCCCAAGCGAGTTGTGATAAGAACTTGCGGAGTAGGTGTTGGCAAACTCAACGATGGAGTGACTGTTGTTGGAAGAACTAGGGGATGTTAGGCCGAAGGTGGGTGTTGTGAGTTGACTTTGACGGGATGAGTTTGAGTGGTGATGGGTGATTGACGATTTTGGTTACCGGTCATGAGG
>BLSH010348234.1:939248-954612 GCA_018402905.1 Glandirana rugosa
GTTAACCTGCAGGGGGCGCGCTAAGGGTTAACTATGTTCCCTGGGCGTGTTCTAACTGTATTGGGGACTGCCTATCTGGGGAAAGGAAGTTATCACAGCCTTCATGTACGAGAAGGCTGTGATCACTTCCCTTCCCCCTCACACAGAGCGGAGGTCCGTGTTTACATACACGGACCTCCGCTCATTCGCTCCGGGGGGGCCATCGCGGGTAGCCGGCGGCAATCGAAGCCGCCGCACCCGCTCCCTGGACCCCCCCGGACACAGTGAGCGCGCGGGCGCGCCTCCGGCGGCGCGCGCGCGCTCACAGTGCGCGTTATCGCAGCCGCCGTCGTATGACGGCGTTTTGCGATAACGAACCACTTTGTCGCCGTCAGATGCCGATCGGCGGTCGGCAAGTGGTTAATTAGAATTGTTACTATAGTCAATAAGATGCAGATGTCCGGCTAATTTTGACATCTTTCAAGAAATCAGTATTGGGACAGTAAATCTCCTGACATCAAATTTAGAACACCACATTTTCTAGACCAGTGGTCTCCAAACTGCGGCCTGGGGGCCAGATGTGGCTCTTTGCTTGCCTTTATCCGGCCTTTGGGACACTATTTCTTCTACTTATACTATTATTATACAGGATTTATATAGCGCCAAAAGTTTGCACAACGCTTTACAATATAAAGGGAGACAATACAATATAATTCAATACAAGAGGGTTAGGAGGCCCCTGCTCCTGCGAGCTTACAATCTAATAGGGAGGGGCTGGTGGAGCAAAAGGTAATAACTGTGAGGGATGAACTGATGGGAGAAATAGAAGATTCAGTTATTAGCTGAAGGCAGGATGGGCTTCCCTGAATAGATGAGTCTTCAGGGACCGCCTAAATGTGGACAGAGTAGGAGATAGTCGTAAAGATTGGGGCAATGAGTTCCAGAGGATGGGAGAGACACTGGAGAAGTCTTGCAGATGAACATGGAAGGAGGACACAAGGGAGCTAGAAAGCAGGAGGTCTTGTGAGGAGCGGAGAGGATGGTTTGGGTGATATTTGGAGACAAGATTGGTGATGTAGCTTAGGGCAGAGTTGTAAATGGCTTTGTATGCTATTGTTAGTGTTTTGAATCCATTCATTGGGCAATGGGAAGCCAGTGGAAGGATTGGCAGAGAGGGGTGGCGGACATGAACAGTTGGTAAGGTAAATGAGTCTGGCAGCAGCATTCAAGATGGACTGAAGAGGGAATAGCCTGCTGAGAGCTAGGCCAATGAGGAGAGAGTTACAATAGTCAAGGTGAGAGATAACAAGGGAGTGAATAAGTTGCTTAGTGGTTTCAACAGTTAAAAAGGGGCATATTTTGGAGATGTTACAGAGGTGAACTCTACAAGATTTGGACAGCGATTGGATTTGGGGCTGAAAGGACAGCTCAAAGTCCAGGATTACACCTAGCACTCTGACATGAGGGGAGGGGCTGATGGTGGTATTATTGATTTTGATAGAGAATTCAGGGGATGGGGCACGGGCAGAAGGAAAAATTATGAGCTCAGTTTTAGAAAGATTGAGCTTGAAGAAATGGGGTGACATCCATGCTGATATGTCAGTTAGTAAGTTAGTAATGCGAGAGGAGACTGAAGGAGGGATGTGAGAAGTAGAGAGATAGATTTATGTGTTGTCAGCACAGAGATTGTACTGGAAGCCATGGAAGTTCGTCAAGTGACCAAGGGAGGAGGTGTAGATGGAGAAGAGGAGGGGTCTGAGGCATGGGCGTCCGCAGGTAGGGGCAAGGGGGGGCAAGTGCCCCCCCCTGGAATCAGGGATCGCAAGGTGTCTGCGCAGATTGTGAGCAGGTGCTGGAACACTCCATGTACCAGCTCCCGGCACAGGAAGGAAGATTACACTGTGAACGGCAGCCGGCAGGGCTTTCCATCGTCCGGTGTTAAGACAGCACTGACCTGCAGAACCTGCAGAAGCCTGTGCCAGGAGCCTGACCTGCCAATGTGAGTTATAGACAATTCTTTACTGTGGGGGAAAGAGAGCTCTGTGCGGGGGATTGGATATGTATACTGGCATAGCACACTCCTGGAATCTGAACCCTGTACATAGCACATGCCTGGAATCTGCACCCTGTACATAGCACACTCCTGCAATCTGCACCCTGTACATAGCACACACCTGGAATCTGCACCCTGTACATAGCATACGCCTGGAATCTGCACCCTGTACATAGCACACACCTGGAATCTGCACCCTGTACATAGCACACACCCGGAATCTGCACCCTGTACAAAGCACAAGCCTGGAATCGTCACCCTGTACATAGAACACGCCTGGAATCTGCACCCTGTACATAGAACACACCTGGAATCTGCACCCTGTACATAGCACACACCTGGAATCTGCACCCTGTACATAGCACACGCCTGGAATCTGCACCCTGTACATAGCACACTCCTGGAATCTGCACCCTGTACATAGCACATGCCTGGAATCTGCACCCTGTACATAGCACATGCCTGGAATCTGCACCCTGTACATAGCACACACCTGGAATCTGCACCCTGTACATAGCACGCGCCTGGAATCTGCACCCTGTACAAAAACACACGCCTGGAATCTGCACCTTGTACATAGGACACGCCTGGAATCTGCACCCTGTACATAGAACACGCCTGGAATCTGCACCCTGTACATAGCACACGCCTGGAATCTGCACCCTGTACATAGCACACGCCTGGAATAAAGTCTGCCATTTTCCCCTTTAAAATAAATAATTGTGAGTCACGGCTAAGCCCCTCCCCGTCATGATATTGTCGAAAGGAGCGGAGCATGGGTGACCTTAAAATGATGCCCCCCCCCTGAAAAAAGTTCTGCGGACGCCCATGGTCTGAGGACAGAACCTCGGGTGACCCCTACAGAAGAGGAAGTGGAGAGGAGAAGATAGAGTTATAGGTAACACTGAAGGAGCGCTATGATAGGTAGGAGGAGAACCAATAGAGAGCAGAGTATTGAAGGCCAAGAGAGTGGAGTTTTTTGACTAGAAGGGGATGGTCAACAGTGTTGAAGGCCGCAGAGAGATCTAGTAGTAGGAGTATGGAGTAGTGGCCATTAGTCTTAGTAAATAATTACTGAGTTTTAGTAGGGCAGTTTCAGTGGAGTGCTGCCACAGAAACCCGGACTGTAAGGGGTCAAGAAGGTTATTGTTGGTGAGGTAGGAGCCCAGAGGGTTGTAGACTAAGCATTCTAAAAGTGTAGTGGTAAACAGGTGCAAGGAGATGGGTCTTACATTGTTCAGGCTGGTGGGGTCCAGAGTATTTTTAATTATGGGGGCGATCAGCACATGTTTTAGTGGGGATTGGAAAGTGCCAGTAGAGAGGGAGAGATTGAAGATGTGATCCAGGGAGCATAGGATAGATGAAGAAGGTGACTGTAGTGGTTGTGAGGGAACAGGATCCAGGGAACGGGAGGTAAGGCAGGGTTCTGAGAAAACTTTAGCAGCCTCTTGGGTCCTCCCACTGACACCAACACTTATCCATAATTATTGCCACTGACACCAATGAAGGGCCATTATTCCATCCAATATTCTATCCATTGACACCAACGATGTGGCATAATTCCATCCACTGACACCAGTGATTAAGTATTGTTTGCTCCCACACTAGGACATTTTCAACATCCATTGGCCACAGTCCAGCCCCCATAAAGCTTGAAGAACAGTAAACTAGCCCTTTGTTTAGAAAGTTTGGAGACCTTTGTTCTAGATCAGTGGTCTTCAAATTGCGGCCCTTTGCTTACATTTGCACATCTAAACAGATTAAACTTCCAAACGGTAATGTGTATATATGCCTAAGCACTGTATATGATACGTTTTTGATATTCAATTATTACATTATATTGGAGGACCCTCTATGATTAAAGCGGTATTAAACGCAAAAGCAAACATGTATTATATTGCACCTTACCAATTCCTAGATATGACCATAAAAATTATAACGTGCAGCGCTAAAAGTACCTATTGGGTATTCAGCCCAATGAGGCACAACCAGAAAAAAGACAGTGAATTAGTGCTAAATAAAACAATGTCCATAAATCAATTGTGATCATAAACCGTAACATATAAGTATAGTGGTAAGTGGCATAAAACCAATGTCCATAAGATTATGTGTCCAATCCAATAACCAAGGTGTTAGTATTGTAAAATCCACCAGAATGCATAGTGATCCTCCACCATATGGAAAAATAGGGTACTCTTACCAAATTGAGATGGCAATCAAGCGTAAATAGAATATCATGGATGCCTTAGATTCCATTACATGGTCGGAAAGGAATTCCTCTCTGAAACCATGGATATAGATGTACGCGCTTCCTCATCAAATATAGACGGATACCGATGACTACCACACCACGTGACTTCACCACACAGATCTTCACGGATCCACTTAGGTATCAGATGTCCTCATATGGGTTTCCCTCATATGAAACAAATAGCAACATATTGTAATACTGTATAGCAAGTATTATTTAATAAAAGGTATTGCACTTACATAGATCAAGTAATAACAAGCAGTGGAATTCCAACATGTAGTAACAGCGCAATGGACCGGAATAGGCTCTCCTCACCCATGGGGTAATAATTCCTCCCAATGCCACCAACGGTGAGGCACACTTCCTTCCAATGACATGAACAATGGTGCACAATTCCTCTCACTGACACCAAAGATGGGACATTGTTTTCTCCTGTTGATTTTGGGACATTTTCTGCCCCCCCTAGTATCGGAAGGACAGTAAACTGACCCTTTGTTTAGAAAGTTTGGAGACCCTTGTTCTAGATCAGTGGTCTCCAAACTGTGGATGTAGCCCTTTGCTTAATTTTACCTGGCCCCTGTTCTAGATCTTTGAAGGATTTACTTGCTCATATTTATTATGAGACTGATAAATGCATAAATATAAATCCAATGAGGGGTACCTTTGTTGGACAGACAATCAGTGTGACTTCATTTGCACATCTAAACAGATTAAACTTCCAAATGGTAATGCGTATATATGTCTAAGCACTGTATATGATACATTTTTGATATTCAATTATTACATTATATTGGAGGACCCTCTATGATTAAAGCAGTATTAAACCCAAAAGCAAAAATGTATTATATTGCACCTTACCAATTCTTAGATATGATGGCTGCATTTGTTTTCTTTGGTAGGCTTTATTTTATTTTCACCTGGTGATCTGGTCAAGTTAAGAGTGTTGAGATAAACTATTTACCAGTGACGGGTTTGCTTACAATGGTCAGCTTTTATTTATTCATGTAAAACTTTTATCCCAAAATAAAAAAAATGGCTCTAACTGTAGTGTGAGCTGGAGTTTGGCTTCAATTTATTAGTGTATCTAAATCTGTTAGTCCGTCTAACACTCCCCTCTCCCCAGATTTAAAATGCAGGGGGGGGGGGGGGGGGGTTACTGGGCATATCACCAGGTTAAAACAGAGTGAAAAAATCCCTGAATAGAAAACGAATGCAGCCACCACATCTAATATTAGAAAACTGCAATATTTTACGTTTGGTTTTGGGTCTAATACCGCTTTAGGCTCATTGGGTGAAACATATCATGGGAGCGGTCCTTAGGGAGGGACCATGAGCTGAAGCCTGTTGGCTGATGAATATTTTGCCTGTGAAGACATTGGTGTGCAGGACATCATCGGTATGCAGCATTTTCTTAGATTATAGGTGTGATCCAAGCCAGTCCATGATTCTAGCATATAAGGGTTCGAGTGGAATACTTTTCTTTCACTCTACAACCTGAAAGGGATTAGCAGTTAGCAGTTCAATGACTAGTTTTGGTTGGGGTTGTTTTTATATTCATGCCCACTGGGTGTTTAGGGTCCACTTGTGGGCGGTGGGTACAGAAGCATCGTCCAGCCCTGCTACTGGCAGCCTGTAAAAGACTATAAGAGGCTGACAGCTGGACAGAGCTAGGCAGTGCACAGAGCAGTACTTACGTTTAGGGCAGTATGTGCCCAGGGATGAATACCCGGAATGCAACTCCAACCAAAATGCCTAGTGTGCATGAAGATTTACTCAGAAGTGTAGGAGAGAAATTCCTTGTTCCTCCGGCTGCACTGCAGGCATTTGTGAGCCTTGTGAGTTATCCTATGTAGTGCAATCTTCCTCCCTGCAAACAACAAGCCCCAGCATTCAAATTCCCCATGCAGGCAGCCATCTTCCCAAAGCTGGCAAAGAACAACAAAACCAAATTAAAATTCTGTTAAAAAAAAAAGCTGTGTGAAGAACTCAGGTCTCGTGATCTGTCAAAGTCACATGACGACTCTCCTCCAATTACAGAGCTATCTCTGCTCTTTTAAGCAGAAGGAACTTCAATGGGTTCTTCTGATTTGTATCAATGTGCATAGTGCTGTGCAGGGCTGCTGTTAGAAATCATGGGGACCCGTATAGTCTACCTGACAGCGCCCCCCGAAAATATCAAAACAATATTTTCTCTAAAAATATACTAAAACCGCTATTAGCGGACACAAACCCAACATGACTTACAACATTTCTGGTAAATCTGTGTGTGAATGAGGTTTCGGGGCTCATTCACATGGAATCTTGTGGACTTTACAGCGTAAATCAGTATTTTTTTTTATATGACTGGAGCCCCTGGAGCCGTGTGCTGGAAGCCTATATTACACTATGGGAATCCAACTGCTGTATGAACAAAGGTGCAGGTCCTAATTTGACAGGTGTATGGGTATAGGTGTATGACCCCAAGCACAGACAATATTAGGTGCACTAGTGTGGGGTTGGAGGAGTTAAAGCAGGCAATGAGGAGGCAGTACAAAGCCTCCTCACTGCCTATCACATTCGCTCTGAGAGTGATCTGAATGTGGATCCTTATACATAGAGCAACGTATGTGTGAATGGGCCTTTAACCACTTGACCACCGGGTGAATTCCAGCACTTCTCTCCTACATGTAAAAATCATAATTTTTTTGCTAGAAAGTTACTCAGAACCCCCAAACCTTATATATATATTTTTTAGCAGAGACCCTGGGGAATAAATTGGTGGTCATTGCAACTTTTTTGTCACACGGTATTTGTCAAACAGCTTAATGAATTAAAAAAAAAAAACAGTAAAATTAGCCTGATTTTTTTGTATAATGATAAAAATATTGTTACGACGAGTAAATAGATACCTCACATGTCACAATTTAAAATTGCGCACACATGTGGAATGGCGCCAAACTTTGGTACTTAAAAATCTCCATAGGCAATGCTTTAAAAATATTTTAGAGGTTACCAGTTTAGACTTACAGAGGAGGTCTAGTGCTAAAATTATTGCTTTCGCTCTAACATTTGCGGCGATACCTCACATGTGTGGTTTGAACATCGATTACATATGTGGGTGGGGCTTATGTATGCATTCGCTTCTGTGCGCAAGCTCCTGGGGAAGGGGGCATGTTCAATTTTTTTTATTGCTTATTTTACCTTTTTTTTTTTTTTTTTTTTACACTGTCTCTTTAATTTTTTTTGATCACTTTTATTCCTATTACAAGGAATATAAACATCCCTTTTAAAGGGAATAGTACGTGACAGGTCCTCTTTATGGAGAGATGAGGGGTCAATAAGACCCCTCATCTCTCCTTCAGGCTGGAAAGACTGAAGAGATAAATCGTAATGTCGCGCCTGGGCCTCCGAGGGTCATAGAGATGACTGGTGACCGGATGGTCACCAGTCATCTCCCTGACAAACATCCAGTGGTGACGGATTTGTTCCCCAGGCCACCGATGGCATGGGCAGACCCGGAGAAGCACCAAATTGTGCCTATAAGAACGATCAAGCGGCTGAACTGCCACTTTGATCATTCTTATGGTTCACAGAATCGCCAGCCGGAAAGAATGATATCTGAATGTTGCCTGTAGCTGCTGGCATCATTCAGATATCAGAGCTCAAAGACAAGGACATCATAGGATGTCCTTGTTGGTTAGTTATTGTTTTATTAATTATTTTTTACAACCCTGTTGGGGGGCTTTGGTGATATTGGAGATCTAAACAGACCCCTGATGTCTTACTTTTGAGATAGAAAAAGCAATCTGGGACACATATTCCTCAGTCCTTTTCATTGTAGCCTCAGCTGTACTACAGATGAAAGAACAGCCAGTGCTCTATAAAGAGGCTCCCTGTTCACTCACTAACTGAAGCATAGTAAACACAGTTTACTACGCTTCAATCATGAATGAACACAGGAGTGATCATTACCCATCGCTCGCTGTGTTCATACTGGAAAGGAAGGGGCCATAAATATAACATCAGTGTTGCGGGGGGGTCAGCACCTTGGGGAGGGGGTAATCAGAGAAGCAGGGGACACAAATATTGAAACTGATCCCTCTGTGGCTCAACCTGCAGCAGCTAAAAACAAATGTGATGGAGAGGAGAAGTAGCCGGCTGTGCTGCAGTGGAAGGCACAGGGGCATTGTTTTCAGTGATGTGGCAGTACAGCCAGCCCTTCTGCTTGTCAGGTGGTAGGGACCCCTTGTTGAACTGATGAGGCCTGGGCCCCATACAGGAGGGCCAGTTGTAGTGCCTTATCAGCGACCCTGGCGCTGTGGTGTATAATGGTGGCGCCTTTAGTGCACATTGATACATCTACAATTAAGGAGGCATTGCCACTTTGTCTATTCAGGCAATGCCTGTGCAAAGCTGCATCCATTAGCCTACCACCAACCCTGACCTACTGATACATGATACTGCTGTAAAGAAAAAATTCTTGCTTATTCTCCCATGTAATGCATTTCTATTTTACATGAATCTGTAGAAAATGTTTTATTTATTGTTAGGTAAATCCACCTAGCTGAATAAATGAGATACTGAATAGGAGCATTCCATATTATCAATTTACACTACAAAGGGGAAAATCCTAAAGCAAATTCTCAGCATTTTAAAATGTGATTTACTGCTGGGCTTTGAATAGCCTAAATAGTCTTAACTTGAATAGCAGGAGATTAAATTGCATGCGTGCTCTCCCCTCCTATCATATTTAGAAGCAAATACAAACTAGTTCCTTGAATAAATGTTACATGTGTAGCCATGTGCTCCCTTGAGAGTGGCTGGTAGTAGTGGTTCACCTTATAGCTGCCCTCAATCACACCATTTTCACACATCTGGAGACACTGACCAGACCGGCTCTTGTTTTTGTTGTTTTATTTAGGGGAAAAAACTTGGATGGGGATAAGGGATGACTGTGGGATGCCCAAAGAATTATGATGCACAAACTCCTTATACATTCCTGTATATGCACACTTGCACTGCAGACTATCCCTCTGCAGACTGTTACTCCTCACAACTCTCTAGCACTCAACTTGCTGACCGTTTCTTCTACAGTTCTCTCTTTAACACAGAACTTGCAGATCATGACTCTTTTACTTCTCTCCAGCACATGACTTAGTTTCCAGCCTGAAAGGGAATTTATGAAGCTTCTCTACTCTTTCGTCTTCACCGCAGCTAGCACATGGTGAGGCCTACTCTGTATCAGCAGGACCTCCGGAACACCCATTACAGGCCAGGGATCACAGGCCCCTGAATGTGTAGCAAAGTACTTGAGTGCTAGCAGGGCCTTTGATGGACTACAGCTCCCAGCCCATACTTCTTCCAGGTCCCACCGACCTTCTTTTTCTTAGTGACTCTCCTTCCCTGACTGGCTCCCAAGGCTTCCACAGACTGTCCACAATTCCTCTCGCAGCCTGCTCCAGCACTTTCTCTTCCAGCTCCCAGGGGCCGTCACTCACCAAACCAGTGGATCACTTTAAAGTCTCGCTCTCTGTGTAGCACCTCCACTGTTCTCCTGTTCCCCTGTGCAACTCCAGGAATCACCACCACTCCTGGCTGCACCCGAACCTCCAGGCCTCAAGATTACCCCCACCAGATGGGGATGACCTCCCGGGTAGAGGCCTCCACAGCGCCTTTGCTACATCTCCAGACTTCCACCCAACACGTCTCCTCCCAGATTAGGCTGACTCAGAGTAGTTAAGGAGGCCTGCCCCCTGCCAATCCTGTATGGGGATTGGTCAGTGCTCCTTAGAATAATCCAGATGGCTCCACCTATCTCCCAGCTGTCTGACCAGAAACCTTCCCCAGGTTTCTAGAAAGAAGCGGGAGGTTCTGTTGACCTCATCTGTTCAGTCCACTCAATCCTCCTGAGCCTCTCCTCCCAGCCCAGATCAAAACATTCAGGCCTGCTTTCACACTCAGGCCTGACTAAATTTTACCTCACCTAGCAAAACCCTGCTAGAAAAATGCACCCATTCTATGGGGGCGCTACACACGTAAAAGTTGTTAAATGCTAGGAATTATGAAGCTGCTATGAGTAAAATGAATAATAACCAACATATAATTTACAATGTTATTGCAACAGTCTTCTGTTTTCTTTGTGGTCAGAAAAATTCAAATTGGGGATGTGGTATAATCTGAGCACAGGCATGTAGGCAGTAGAGTCTTACAGAATAGCAGGAACGGATCTGCACACGGCAAAGAAAAGAGAACATGGAAGATGAAATTTGGACCTCAGGTATTTAATACATGTTAGATTGCTCTTAATATTTACCATTTTAATGGAGAACCAGTCACAGCTGGGCTTATTAAAGAATTGCATAGTATTTAACTCTATGTATAGCCATTTTGTTTGCTTTGAATAGAGGCGGGAAGGGTTAAATCTTGTCAGATTATTCTTTTCTGCTTGCTCCATTGGGAAGATTTCGTTTATCTGAGAATGATTCTTGGAGTTTAGAAACCCGAATGCCTCACAACTTCCTTCAATCATAGGGAGGAGAAGGTTAAGCAGTATGTGGCACCCATGGTCAATCTTTTTCTATTCTACCTCTTACCAGGAGTTGATTGACCAGTAAGGCTCCACCTACAGCGCTCTATTATGGCCGATATTTATTTTGTTGAGACAATTATTCCATACTTGGTTGGGTTTCCTCCCCTATTGGAGCATCCCCCCTTACTCCTTCCTTCTCCTCCCCATGCACCCCCTTTTTTATTGTTCTTTTTGTTAGCTCCCATATTATTTAGTTAAAATATTTGGTTGAAAGATTTGAGACACAGCTCTCTAGAAGGCAACTTATGAAGGACTTGCACTCTTGGCTAAAGCAGTCTCAGTTATGTTGTTTGGAAAGTTTTCATGGACTTTTGATAGAATGCTAACAATGTGGGGTTGATTTACTAAAGCTGGCAGTTCATGCAGCTGTGCATGGTAGCCAATCAGCATCTAACTTCAGCTTGTTCAATTAAGCTCTGACAAAGAAACCTGGAAGCTGATTGGTTTCTATGCATAACTGCTCCAGATTTTGCACTCTCCAGCTTTAGTAAATCAACCCCTGTAGGTCCTTTTGAGCTTTAAACGAGTAGCTGTATTATTGACTGTACTTTAATTCTTCAGCCGTGTCTGAACTGCCTTATCCAAGTTACTGTGTCTGTATACGCAGTCTGTAAAACCCATGCCTTTTACTAAATAAAGAATTAAAAAAAAAAATACATAAAAAGCCCTCCCAAGAGGTCTGACAATTGTTACCCTGTACTAAGCAGAAAGAGAAATTTATGACACTTGACAGGAAAGAAACTATATAAAGCCCTGGTGCCCAACCTGTGGCTCAAGGGTCCCATGCGGCCCCTTAGTATATGATGTGGGGCCCTCAGACCTCAGCAGTCTATAGTGAGAACATTGATTAGGGTAGTGGCATTGATCTCTAATAGCCTTATGTAACATGTTCCTAGTTACGTATTGTCTTCTGCAGCATAAACCCAGCAAACAATGTAGCATGTTCACACGCTCTGTCTCTCATTTCCGCTATAGGGTCTGCAGTTTCTGACAGTCTTCTCAAGCATTACACATATTGAACATTACACTCACCGGACACTTTTAGCTGCACCTTGCTAGTACTGGGTTGGACCCCCTTTTGCTTTCAGAACTGCCTTAATTCTTCCTGACATACTGTAGATTCAACAAAGTGTTGGAAACATTCCTCAGAGATTTTGGTCCATATTGACATGATAGCCTCACGCAGTTGTTGCGGATTTGTCGGCTGCACATCCATGATGCGAATCTCCCATTCCACCACATCCCCGGTGCTCTATTGGATTTAGATCTGGTGACTGCGGAGACCATTGGAGTACAGTGACCTCATTGTCATGTTCAAGAAACCAGTGATGAGATGAATTGAGCTTTGTGATATAGTGCGTTATCCTGCTGGAACGGGCCATCAGAAGATAGGTACACTGTAGTCATAAAGGGATGGACAAGGTCAATAATAATACTCAGGTAGGCCGTGGCGTTTAACCACTTCAGCCCCGGAAGGATTTCCCACCTTAGGACGAGAGCACTTTTTGCGATTCGGCACTGCATTGCTTTAACTGACAATTGTGCGGTTGTGCGACGTTCTACCCAAACGAAATTTGCGTCCTTTTTTTCCCCACAAATAGAGCTTTCTTTTGGTGGTATTTGATCACCTTTGCGTCATTTCTGATCGCCGCTATAAACAAAAGAAGAGCGACAATTTTGCAAAAAAACACAAATTTCATACTTTTTGCTAAAATACAAATCAAAAAAAAATATATAAAAAATTTTTTTTTCCATCAGTTTTGGCCGATTTATATTCTTCCTCATATTTGTAGTAAAAAAAAATCGCAATCTGTGTTTATTGATTGGTTTGTGCAAAAGTTGCTGCGCTTACGGTTGATGAGAATTAATTTCTGGGGTTTTTATTGTTTTAAATCTTTTACTAGTAATGGCGGTGATCTGCGATTTTTAGCAGTACTGCGATATTGCAGCGGACATGTCGGACCAATTTGACACTTTTTTGGGACCATTGGCATTTATACAGCGATCAGTGCTATAAAAATGCACTGATTACTGTGTAAATGCCATTGGCAGTGAAGGGGTTAACCTGGAGGGGGTGCTCTAAGGGTTAACTGTGTTCCCTGTGCATGTTCCAACTGTATGTGGGCTGGCCTAGCTGGGTGAAGGAAGTGATCACGGCTTCCATATACAGGAAGCCTGTGATCACAGCCCTTCCCCCTCTAACAGAACAGAGATCCGTGTTTACTTACACGGACCTCGGTTCTTTCACTGCAGGGGGGCCATCACGGGTGGCCAGTGGCGATTGAGTCCGCCCTACCCGCTCCCTGCCCCCCCTAACACAGTGAGTGCACGAGTGCGCCCACAGTGAAGGATATCGCAGCCATCATATGATGGCGGTTTGCGATATCGAGCCACTCTGTCGCCGTCAGACTGCGGTCAGCAGGTCGGTAAGTGGTTAAACAATGCTTAATTGGTACTAAGGGGCCCAAAGTGTGCCAAGAAAATATCCCTCACATCATTACACCACCACCACCAACCTGAACCATTAATAAAAGATGGGATGGATCCATGCTTTCATATTGTTTATGCCAAATTCTGACCATAATAGCTGAATGTCACAGCTGAAATCAAGTCTCATCAGACCAGGCAATGTTTTTCCAATCTTCTATTGTTCAATTTTGGTGAGTTTGTGCGAATTGTAGCCTTAGTTTCCTGTTCTTAGCAGACAGTAGTCAGACTCAGTGTGGTCGTCTGATGCTGTAGCCCATCTGATTCAAAGTTTGACGAGTTGTGCATTCAGATATGGTGTTCTGCATACCTTGTTTGTAACGAGTGGCTGTTTAAGTTACTGTTGCCTTTCTATCATCTCAAACCAGTCTGCAAATTCTCCTCTGACCACTGACATCAACAAGGCCCTGCTGGTCACTCTCCTGACTAGGGATTGGCTGTGGCTGTAAGAATACTCTTGTCAGGGCCTAACTCTCCCACCCATTATTTCCCAGAGCTCATTGGATTGGGGAAATAGTTGAAACTGCACCAGCACAACCCAGTACAGACAAAAGCAATTGAACACTGCTCCCCTGCTACAGGGAAGCCAAAAAACTAAATTTACCTGACCTTTAACATAGGGTTACCAGACGTCCCCAGTTTCAGGGGACAGTCCCCGGACTGAGGACACTGTCAATGGGGCCAGTCTGTCCCCGGATTTGTCCCCGGAATATAAGGTGGGTGCTGAGGCAGAGGGGGGTGGTCTGTGTCAGCTTTAATTTGAATCGCCAGGTGCCGCTGTCACATAAAGTCCCGCCTCCTGGTATGGCTCCCTTGACAGACAACACACTTGTCAAATGCCGGGACATGTGCTGTCTATCATAGTTGGGAGCCGATCCAGGAGGTGGGACTTGTGTAATTTGAATTGAAATTCCAATTAAAGCTGACACAGTGAGCTGTGCAGGCCTGTGTAATAATCTGGCCGGCTCTCCTCTCTGATCGCCTGCACAGGTGAAGCTACATTGCTGGGCACAGGTGGGGCTGCACTCCTGGACACAGGTGGGGCTGCTTTCCTGGGCACAAGTAAGGCTGCATTCCTGGGCACAGGTGGGGCTGCATTTCTGAGCACACGTGGGGTTGTATTCCTGGGCACAGGTGAGGCTGCATGGCTGGGCACAGGTGAGGCTACATTCCTGGGCAGTGCGGAGGCTGCACTCCTGGGCACAGGTGGGGCTGCTTTCCTTGGCACAGGTGAGGCTGCACTCCTGGGCACAGGGGGGCTGCTTTCCTGGGCACAGGTGAGGCTGCATTGCTGGGCACAGGTGGGCTGCATTCCTGGGCACAGGTGGGGGCTGCATTTCTGAGCACATGTGGGGCTGCATTCCTGGGCATAGATGAGGCTGCATTGCTGGGCACAGGTGAGGCTGCTTACCTGAGTACTGGTGAGGCTACATTGCTGGGCACAGGTGAGGCTGCATTCCTGGGCACAGGTGAGGCTGCCTTCCTGGGCACAGGCAAGGCTGCCTTCCTGGGCACAGGCGAGGCTGCATTCCTGGGCACAGGTGAGGCTGCCTTCCTGGGCACAGGCAAGGCTGCATTGCTGGGCACTGGTGAGGCTGCATTGCTGGGCACTGGTGAGGCTGCATTGCTGGGCACTCGTAAGGCTGCATAGATGGGCACTGGTGAGGCTGCATAGATGGGCACTGGTGAGGCTGCGCTCAAGTCCTCACCCAATGTATTTCTTACGTCCCGATTCCTCGCACGATGTATTTCTTACGTCCCGATTCCTCGTACGATGTATTTCTTACGTCCCGGGTTCTCACGCGATGTATTTCTTACGTCCCGAGTCCTCACGTGATGTATTTCTTACGTCCCGAGACCTCACGCGATGTATTTCTTACGTCCCGAGTTGTCACGCAATATATTTCTTACGTCCCGAGTCGACACGGGTAGATACGTCGGAGTGGTCACGGGTCGTTACGTGGGAGTGGTCACGGGTCGTTGCGTCGGAGTGGTCACGGGTAGATACGTCGGAGTGGTCACGGGT
>BLSH010348234.1:954887-964914 GCA_018402905.1 Glandirana rugosa
ATAGTGTCCATCCATGCACCTGGCCCCTTTCAGGACGCCGGACGTATAGATTACATAGATAGACTGGGCAATATACCCCTACTAACTACCTGTGATACTGGGCTATATACCCCTACTATATATTAGAAGAAAAAGAAGGTGCACTGGCCTAGTGCATTATCCCAGGGTAAAATTTATTTAAAAAGAGATTAAAAATACTCACAAACATATGATGATAATACGCATGAAGCCCATAGCATGGGGTAAATGGACATATCTTGGCAAAAGTCCTGGACCGTGATGGAAAGGACGTGAGAGCTGCGCCAGCTAACATGTTTTGAAGGCCATGCCTTCTTCCTCAGAGCTCTGAGGAAGAAGGCATGGCCTTCGAAACATGTTAGCTTCTTTTTCTTCTAATATATAGTGGCATCTGGGACACCCCTATCCCCGGAAGGCAGCAAGGCCAACTCCATCATTCCTGGGAAGCACTCATCCCCCATCATACAATTGCGCAGGGGTCATTGCTTTGCATTTCTACTATATACCCCTACTGACTACCTGTGATACTGGGCTATATACCCCTACTAGCTACCTGTGATACTAGGCTATATACCCCTACCTACCTGTGATACTGGGCTTTATACCCCTACCTGCCTGTGATACTGGCTATATACCCCTACCTACCTGTGATACTATGCTTTATACCCCTACCTACCTGTGATACTGGCTATATTCCCTACCTGTGATACTGGCTATATACCCCTACCTGTGATGCTGGGCTGTATACTCTGTCCTGTGATGTTGAGCTGTTTACTCCTGTCTGTGATGCTGGGTTGTTTACTTTGTCCTGTGATACTGGGGCTGTATACTCTGTCCTGTGATGCTGGGGCTGTATACTCTATCCTGTGATGCTGGGGCTGTATACTCCTGTCCTGTGATGCTGGGGCTGTATACTCCTGTCCTGTGATGCTGAGGCTGTATACTATGTCCTGTGGTGCTGAGCTGTATACTCTGTCCTGTGATGCTGAGCTGTATACTCTGTCCTATGATGCTGGGCTGTATACTCGTGTCCTGTGATGCTGGGGCTGTATACTCCTGTCCTGTGATGCTGGGGCTGTATACTCTGCCCTGTGATGCCGGGCTGTATACTCCTGTCCTGTGATGCTGGGGCTGTATACTCCTGTCCTGTGATGTTGGGGCTGTATACTCTTGTTCTGTGATGCTGGGGCTGTATACTCGGTCCTGTGATGTTGAGCTGTATACTGTGTCCTGTGATGCTGGGACGTATACTCTGTTGTGTGATGCTGGGCTGTATACGCTGTACTGTGATGCCAAGCTGTAAACTCCTGAAACAATATGTGGAATACAAGGGACGGAGTGGGTGGATTCTATAAGGGGTGGGGCTTATGAGATGTGGGAGGGGTCAAAAAGGAAGGACGGGGTCTGGCGCCCCCCCATCCTAAAACTTCACCAGCTGCCACTGTTTAACAGTTTGACTAGGAGGGTGCTAAATATATATTTTGGGGGGGCCTTTGGAGGGGTTTGTGTGTTGTTTTTTTTTAAACAAAAGAAGCTGGCAATGAATGTAATTTTTCAGCAATTCAAATGGTTTCATTTTTTTTTTGTAAATGTAATTTTTGCCAGGAAATCCACAACAGACCCTTGGGTGTGGTAGGATTTTAAGGGGGACTCCACTCAAAAAAGCCAAAAATAAAAATTGTGTGGTCCCCTATAATCCATACCAGACCCTTAATCTGATCATGCAGGAAAGAGGGTGGGGGGGGGGGCGAGTGTTGGCTCCCCCTCTCCCCTCCAAACCACACCATGCTACATGCCCTCAACATGGGGGGATTCCTCCCCTTGGCAAAGCAAAAATTGTTGTAGCCTAGAAATAAAGGCCATTCTAAAGTTATTTATTGCTTAGTGCTCTAACCTAGAAATAAAGACACAAAAACATTTATTTATTAAAAAGAAAAAGTCCCATGCTTTAAATCACTCTGACTCTTTGGAACACCTATTTGTGTGAAACCCCCATTCCAACACACCACCTCGGAGACAATAATCATAGGCACATCCTAATCCTCAAAGTCCAAGGTCACAACCAGTTGACCCCTAATAAAATAGAGGACACCATGCCCAGGACAGGTCCCCAAATATTGCACACTATTACTAATGTAACAGCCTTCAAGGACCCCAAAACCCCATATAGTGCCCAAGCCCTTACCCTTGCCTCACTTACTGTCCTACAACAGGGATAGAGAAATACAAAAGGTGACAGAGGGGTTCCATACTTCCTATCGCTACCTAAAATAAAAAGAATAAAATAAAATAATAATAATAATAATTTCAGCCTGTGTTAGGCCTCTTACACACGGACGGTTTTTGACGCCTGCATCTTCTGGCGTTTTTTGCAGCTCTCCATGTTAGTCAATGGCCCCATAAAAACGTCTGCGTTTTTGAGCTGTAGATGGCGTCGGCGTTAGTGAGCTGAAAGTAGAACCCACGGCCATCGCGTTCTGGGCTGTAATGTTTTGGCATTTTTTGACGGCGACGCCACAAAACGCCAACAAACGCCAGCTAATATTGTACCGACGTTTTCCGGCGTTTTTTGACGCCAACGTTTTTAGGTTGAAAAATAGCAGAGGGATGATTTTTTTTTTAAAAACGCCTATTGACGCCGACGCTCACTAACGCTCACTAACGCCGATGCATAACGCCGAAAAACGCCAATTTTTTTTCCTTGACGTCGGGCCCGACGTTTTGTTTATTTTTAAAGATACGCCCGTGTGTATGAGGCCTTAATGTTGGAGACTTCTCCTCCTGTCTGGTGAAACCATTGTCAACCAGACACCAAAGTGAGGGGAAGTCACACTTGAAGACTCCTGGAAAGCAGTAAAACCAGACAGAGGTTCTAACTCTACCTCTAAAGTTTTGGTTGGAACCTTAGGGTATCTAAACTCAAAAAACAAAGATTTTATGCTGTATATTTTGTAAGCTTTTTTCCCCCCATGGTGATCCAGTAAGCCTGTTATTTTTCAACTTATTTTAACAGACCAAGCTGTGCAGTAAAAATGACAGTTAGAGGGTTGAGACAAACCATTCACCACTGACAGAAATGCTTACAAATGACAGCTTTAATTTATTTAATTGAAACATTTATCCCAAAAGCAAAAAAAAAAAAATTGAGCTGGAGTTAGGCTTTAATTTGTTAGTAATTATATTGTTGATGCTGAGGTGGCTACATTGCTGCTCCATAGATAAAGTGGAGGAATGAGCATAGCCACCCTAAAACAGGAAGTGTGTTACTGGTGGAATCACCAGGGAAAACAAGTGAAAATAACAAACTAATGCAGCTACCACATCTAAGAAGTGGTAAGCTGCAATATATTACATTTTTGTTTTTGGGTTTATATACATGTTAACTTAATCTTGTCATTGTCAGAGCACTAAATAAGATAAATCAGAGAATTAAGATATTTTTCCTAAAATAGTTACCGCTGTTTATTTTTTATAGTAATAATGCAACTCTTTAATTATCTCTTGTTATGTATCCCTCGCCTCCTAGCCTGTGTTTTTACACTTTTTAAGCCTAACTGCCGCTGCAGACATTCCTCCCCAGTGATAGCCCCTCCCTGATGCCCCAGCTAGCATTTTATGCTATATTTTATTTTATGCCTACCATTTCCAAGTTTTCCGGGTGGTTACATGAGGCTACAGAGTCTTCTTCCTCTTCGCCTCTTCTCAAGACAGGGTAGTCCTCAATGATGCAGAAAAATGTGTTGACATCAGCATTGCTAATTAAACCAGTACACTGTGAGTGCTACAGAGTGTGGGCCCATCAGGCCCTGCACTCAAAGTACACAATATTACCAAAAGTATTGGGACACCTGCTTTTACAAGTACATGAACTTTAATTGCAACCCAGTCTTAGTCCGTAGGGTTCAATATAGAGTTGGCCCACCCTTTGCAGCTATAACAGCTTCATCTCTTCTGGGAAGGCTGTCCACAAGGTTTATGAGTGTTTCTATGGAAATGTTTGACCATTCTTCCAGAAGCACATTTGTGAAGTCAGGCACCATGTGGACAAGAAAGCCTGGCTAGCAGTCTCCACTCTAATTCATCCCAAAGCTGTTCTATCGGGATGAGGTCAGGACTCTGTGCAGGCCAGTCAAGTTCCTCCACCCCAAACTTGCTCATCCATGCCTTTATGCACCTTGCTTTGTGCACTGGTCCAAAGCATTTGGTGGACGGGGGATTATGGCGTGGGGTTGTTTTTCAGGGGTTGGGCTTGGCCCCTTAGTTCCAGTGAAGGGAACTCTTAAGGCGTCAGCATTAGAGTTGAGCGAACACCTGGATGTTCGGGTTCGGTGGGTTTGGCCAAACTTCAGGAAGAAGTCCGTGTTCGGTACCGAACTTGACCGAACTTTACCCCGAACCCCATTGAAGTCAATGGGGACCTGAACTTTTCGCCACAAAAATGACTGTAAAAAAAGTCCTGGAAAGTGCTAGAGGGCTGCAAAAGGAAGTAAAATGATTTTAGAACAATAATCTGTCCCTTACAGCAACAGCAGGAACCTGACCCTATAGAACTAGAAGATGATTTTAGAACAATAATCTGTCCCTAAAAGCAGTAGTAGTAATCTCTATCTAGTCCACAATCAGATCGTTCTGTAATGCAGGATGAGATGTTATTATATCTGCAATCTGTCCCTCACATCGCTGGCAGCATCCTCTCCCTACACTAGCCAGAGAGCATGTGACATGTAGCACTAAGTGACTCCAGCTTATAAAGAGGCTGGGTCACATGATGCACTGGCCAATCACAGCCATGCCATTAGTAGGCATGGCTGTGATGGCTTCTAAGGGCAAACCAGTGAAACGCTCTTTGATTGGCTGCCCTGCAGCTATTCAACATGCGTGATCAAATACCCGAACCCAGAACCCGAACCCAAACTTTTTTCAAATGTCCGGGTTCGGGTCCGGGTCACGGACACCCCAACGTTCGGTACGGACCCCAACTTTACAGTTCGGGTTCGCTCAACTCTAGTCAGCATACCAAGACTTTTTGGGCAATTTCATGCTCCCAACTTTTGTGGGAGCAGTTTGGGATGGCCCCTTCCTATGAAGATATGGATGAGCATGGCCAGTCAAGTTCCTCCACCCCAAACTCGCTCATCCATGTAAAGGCAGGCATCCCAATACATATAGCCTCAGTGTATATCCGCAGTCTTCTGATTGAGTGGTTGTCAATTAGCCCAGAAGACTGAGGACATCTTGTGATGAAAATAGATTACTGCAAAGAGGAGGAGAGATTGTAGCATAGAGCTATTTTTTAAAGAAAACATTTTTTACACCTGCTTTGGGAAATTTTAAAAATAGCCCAGGTCTGGTCTTTAATGTGTATGTCTGGACTATATTTTTTTTTAGGAGGACATTATCAAGAGAGTGAAAATACTTGGAGGATGACCCAACGAGAAAAAGCCAAGGGTAAAAATACAAAGTTTCCTTAAACTTTGCCCTCACCCCCATAAGCAGATGTAAAAGAGCTAGCAGTAATTCGACATGTTTTAAGGATCTGCTTCTCCTTCTTCAGAGCTAATAGGCAAACATGTGTAATTAATAGCAAACCAAAGAAGTAAAGGAAACATGTTATGCTTATACATAAAAGGTGTAAAAATCTTAATGACAGATATATGTAGAATTGTGTTAAAAAGGGAAATTTTTGTGTAAACCAGAAGTGTTTGTGTAAATTAATTCATGCATCTGCATGTGATGTGAATCCAAATTCACAGTGTCTGTGTTCATATCCATGCACCCACTCCTGCCCACATATCAAACTTTGACTTGCGACTGGGTCCTTGCAACAACTGTGTTTGCATCTACTTCTACGGGCTGAATTTTCTAGAGAAAAATAGTGTGGGACTTTACAAGTGCCATATATTCAGATAATTAAAAAATATGAACATTTATTACAAATTCATTAAAAACATGAACAGTGTTAAAAACATTAACCACTTCAGCCCCGGAAGGATTTCCCCCTTTAGGACCACAGTACTTTTTGCGATTCGGCACTGCGTCACTTTAAAAGACAATTGTGTGGTCGTGCGGCGTTGTACCCAAACAAAATTGACGTCCTTTTTTCCCACAAATAGAGCTTTCTTTTGGTGGTATTTAATCACCTCTGCGTCACTTCTGATCACCGCTATAAACAAACAAAGAGCGACAATTTTGCAAAAAACCCAATAGTTCTTACTTTTTGCTAAAATACATATCCAAAACAAATATATAAAAATTATTTATTCATCAGTCTTAGCCGCTATAAATGCTTCCTCAAAATTTGGGAAAAAAAAAAATCGCAATCGGCGTATATTGATTGGTTTGCGCAAAAGTTACCGCGTTTACGAACGATGAGAATTAATTTATGGGGTTTTTATTTTTTACTAGTAATGGCGGCGATCTGCCATTTTTAGCAGGACCGCGACATTGCGGCAGACATGGCGAACACTTTTGACACTTTTTCTGGACCATTGACATTTATACAGCGATCAGTACTATGAAAATGCACTGATTACTGTATAAATGTCACTGGCAGGGAAGGGGCTAACACTAGGGGGCGATCAAAGGGTTAAGTGTGTTCCCTGGATAGTGTTTCTAACTGTGTGGGGGCTGGGCTGAGTGGGAGAGGAGAGTGATCGCGGACCCCATATACAGGGAGCATACGATCACACTCTTTCTCCCCTGTCAAAACAAAGATCCATTGTTTACACACACGGATCCCAGTTCTGTCACTTCTGGGGAGCGATCGCGGGTAGCGGGCGGACATCGAGTCCGCCCTACCCACTCCCTGGCTCCCCCTCTACACAGTGAGCGAGCGCCTCTGGCAGCGCGCCCACGATCTCGCATCCCCCGTCAGGTGACGGCGATATGCGATATCAAGCCAAGTTGCTGCCATCAAGACATGGTGGGTGGTTGGCAACTGAAACCCCACTGGGTAAGATGTACTGGTGGGTATTCCTACCCCTCAATAGCTATTAAAAAAATATCAAACAATGGTTGCTAGGATATAGCCTTATAGATTAAACATATTAGTATAGTAGTAGCATAGTGGCTGCTAATGGGGTTTTTTTTTTGGATCCTCCAGTGACATCATATGTAGTTGGTTTGTTCAGCATGTTTTGCATTTATACAAATGCTTCTTCAGGAATGCAAGGGGTTACGGTCTATTTACTACCTAACCCCTTAACCCCTTGCGTTCCTGAAGAACCATTTGTATGAACGTGAAACATGTTGAACAAACCAACTACATATGATGTAACTGGAGGATCCAAAAAAAAACCCCTCCATTAGCAGCCACTATACTACTACTATACTAATATGTTAAATCCATAAGGCTATATCCTAGCAACCATTGTTTGATATTTTGGATGCTGTTTAATAGCTATTGAGGGGTAGGAATACCCACCAGTATGTCACACCCAGCAGGGTTTCTTTAAAGTTTTTAACACTGTTCATGTGTTTAATGAATTTGTAATAAATGTTCATATTTTTAAATTATCTGAGTATATGGCGCTTGTAAAGTCCCACTCTATTTTTCTCTAGAAAATTTCGCTGTATCCAGGGATGTGGCACAGGATACCTAGAGATGTCCACGGCAATATCCATTTTTCTCCCACCTCTATGGGCTGCCTGCCCACAGTTTCGAGTTGACGCCCACACATCTGCCAGTGACTCTGCATGGAGAATGGACTTATGCGCCCGTCTGAATGAGCCCTTCAAAGTACCGTAAGTGCTTTCTACCTTTCATAGTGTGAATATGTTTTACTTGTATATACATTTTCATTATAGCTGGCAAGAACAGAAGAGACCGGGTGATTTTTGTCCTGTTGGGTCTTCTTTTTCTGAAGTTCTGCGTTTTGTTGGTCGTCATAAGTCTCCTGTTTGTTTTATGTAAGTATCAATATTACTGTTGTACACACCATTTTCTTTTTGTTACAAAATTTGTGTACATATACAATTGTTATATTTGATATCGAAAATGAAAGTATAGAAAACAAATAAAAGGTATAGGAGCTATGGGTATATAAATAAGGAGGGATGGGAGCTGCAGTTGTGACCAGGGCTGGCCCAAGACATTGTGCTGCCTGGGTCCAATGAATGAAATGATAATTAAAACTAAAATTAAATATATCAGGAAGTCAGATTTACATGCAACAACACCTTGTCTATTTGCAAAATTATATGACATACCGTTATGTTCATTTCCAAGGGGCGGGCTAGGGCAGTATAGGGGTGGGCTAGGGTAATATATAGACAGGCTATGGCAGTATATAGACAGGCTAGGGTAGTATAGGGGCAGGCTAGGGTAGTGTATAGACAGACTAGGGTAGTATATAGACAGGCTAGGGTAGTATAGGGGCAGGCTAGGGTAGTATATAGACAGGTTAGAGTAGTATATAGACAGGCTAGGGTAGTATAGGGGCAGGCTAGGGTAGTATATGGGCAGGCTTAGGCTTAGTATATGGACAGGCTAGGGTAGTATATGGGCAGGCTAGGGTTGTATATGGATAGGCTAGGGCATTATAGGGGCAGGCTGGGGTAGTATAGGGCAGGTACAGCAGCCTGGGGGCAGTTGTCATCATGACACCCAAAACTGCTGAAAAAAAACCATGGTCATCAATTTGTTGGCTAAATAGAAGAGAAGGAGAGGCGGCCGTGGTTCAGTTTGCTGCCCCTTTCAAAGTGCTGCCTGGGTCCAATGGACCCACTGAGACCCATGGTAGGGCTGGCCCTGGGAGTGACAGATAAAAATCGTGAGCGTTGCAAAAGATACAGAGGGACTCCAATGGTGAAGTATGTATGTGCATTTATTAAAATCCAAAACACAGAGAAAAACGTTCCAAATCTTGTAGAAGTTAAAATCAGGAAGCAGGGGGCGCTGCCTGCGCTCCACCTGCATTCCTATGAGCGGGAGTGACGTTAGGTCAATGTTGCCGCCCGACGCAGTGTTTCGTCAACAGCGTGTTGACATCATCAGGGGTCACATTCTGATGATGTTAACACGCTGTTGATGAAACGCAGCGTCGGGTGGCAGCATAGACCTAATGTCACTTCTGCTCATAGGAACGCAGGTGGAGTGCAGGCAGCGCCCCCTGCTTCCTGATTTTAACTTCTACAAGATTTGGAATGTTTTTTCTCTGTTTTTTGGATTTTAGTAAATGCACATACATACTACACCATTGGAGTCCCTCTGTATCTTTTGCAATGCAATCCTCTTTTGAGGCATGTCTTTTGGGCCGGGATCCAGTTGCAGCTGTACCTAGCGATGGAAGGAGTGGATCACCGGCGTGCATGATCTCTGTAGCGGGGGTCATGTCTCTCTGGTGAGTTTAATGTATCACTGGTGTGCAGTGGAGGCATTTGTCACTTGCATTTGATCTTTGATGGTCTCCAATAGCAGCCAATGAACCAGGACACATTTATCGAACTGTTTGTTTGCACCATTTATTGAACTATGCACTTATGGATTCATTTCCATAAGGGACTTTTAAGTCAACCCCCATTTAATTGTAATTTTTGCACATGGGACTTTGATTATGTCTTTTGTCATCATTAGAGTTGAGCGAACCCGAACTGTAAAGTTCGGGTTTGTACCGAACTTTGGGGTGTCCGTGACCCGGACCCGAATCCGGACATTTAAAAAAAAGTTTGGGTTCGGGTATTTGATCACGCATGTTGAATAGCTGCAGGGCAGCCAATCAACAAGCGTGATTTTCCCTAGAAGCCATCACAGCCATGCCTACTAATGGCATGGCTGTGATTGGCCAGTGCATCATGTGACCCAGCCTCTATATGAGGCTGGAGTCACAGTGCTGCATGTCACATGCTATCTGGGTAGTGTAGGGAGAGGATGCTGCTTGTGCTGTGAGGGACAGATTGCAGATAGATAGATAGGTAGAGATTACTACTACTACTGCTTTTAGGGACAGATTGCAGATAGTTCGTCATCATCATCATTAGAGATGGATAGATAGATAGACGTTAGACAGGG